>PVIH01000555.1:26295-254027 GCA_004025045.1 Sigmodon hispidus | reverse complement strand
GAACTGACCTTCTGTAATCAGATTGGTGACTACCCTAATTGTCATCATAGAACCTTTATCCAGTAACTGATGGAAGCAGATGCAGAGATCCACAGCCAACCCGGGCTCTAGGAATACTGTTGACCAGAGGAAGGAAGGATTATATGAGCTAGGGGATTAAGATCATGATAGAAATGAACAGAGACAGCTGACCTGAGCTCATAGACTCTAGACTGACAGCTAAGGAGCCTGCATGAACCTGACCTAGGCCCTCTGCATGTGGGTGACAGTAGCTTTGTCTGTTTGTGGGGACTCTGGCAATGGCACCAAGATCTGTTCTTGGTGTCTTTTGGAACCTACTCCCTGTGGTGAGATGCCTCACTCAGCTTTGATGCAGAGGACAGGAGCTTAGTCTTGCCTCAACATGATCTGCCATGCATTGTTAACTCCCAGGAGAGGCTTTGCCCTTTCTGAGGAGTGGGGGGGGGGCAGGTAGAAAGGAGATGGGGGAGGGACCGAGAATAGAAGAGGAAGGAAAATTGTTGTTAGTATGTAACATAAATTTAAAAAATTTAAAAAGAATTAAAAATAATCATAGTAACAAAAAAAAATGGATATTTCTTGTCATGATCACAGAATTTAACTCAATCCTTCTGCTTTATTCTTTTTCCCTTCTGGAGAAAACCCAAATCTGGAAATACCCAAGACCTTTAAATTATAATCTAAGCCTCAGCTTAGCTTCCAATTTATACTTCCTAGCAAACAGCAACTATGCTCTTCTCCCCCCAATACTTAATACTTGTGGCCTTGATGTGTTCTTATTCTACACTGGGCACCTCTTTTCATCCTTCAAAATTGAAAGTCATTCCAATGTCTGACCTCCTCTGGGGCTTCTTCTTGCTGCCCTACTAACAGAACTATAATTTTCTCCTCTTAGGCTGACTCATTCTTTGAACAAATATTTAAGCGCATATATGTATCAGGCTCTGCTAAATGTAAGGAAGCTGTATCTTCTTCACCTTGACCTTCTGCAAGCCCAGAGACAAATGACAAAGACAAGCATTAAATAGGTAAGTGCAGAAATATAAAATCTCAGAGCTGGAGAATGCTAAGAAGACATATTTGGTGCTATGAGAGAGTTAATACTTGGCTTGAACTCTGGCAGGAGACCAGGAAAGGTTTTGACTCCATGTTAGCTAAGCACTCATCCATTCTTGTGACCGTCATTCAGCTCTCAACCACTAGGGTAAGCACCTCTTGGGAGAAGGGCTTTTGACTTCTTGTACCTACTCCAATTTCTTGCTGAGTATCTGGCATATAGCCCATTCTCAATAAATTTGTTACACAAATTTCTATTTAAAAGTCTATGATTTGAAGTGTAAAAAAGATTGTTATTCTGCTCTGAGTATAAATCATAACCACTCTAAAAGCAGATAAGTGCAACCAAAGAGAAGAAACACCCTGCAGGACACCAGGATGGACCTATGGATATTTTGGGTAGATAACAGCATTTTGTTCTTGGAATGTTTGCAGAATTAATGGAATGTCAAGTCACAGAACATTAAAAACAAACCAAAACAGCCAAATGTCATAAAGTAGTCATATGACCCACTGGATGACTCTTCAGGGCCTTTAACACTCAAGTACTTAAAACTTTTCTGAACTTGCAAGTATTTCTCTATTAGTTCTGCAATTCTTGTCACCTGGGTCACAGCATTTCACCAGAAGGAGGGACCAAAAACAGAGGAAAAGAGAGCACACAGATGCCTACGGAGTCCTCTTCAGGTCATTTCTAGAGTTGGGGAATGTTTCAAGACAGTAATCTGAATCTTTTAAGGCCTTAAAAAGATCTCTCTCCTCTTATTCATTTTTTTCTAAAATAATTTTCTTTCTCTTTGCCCATGAGTTTGTTGGACAATCAGTTAATGTGCGCTTACTTTATGACTATGGATGTAAGACAGGCTATCTCAATGAGACAAAAAGAAAAAGAAAAAGAGAGGGAGGAATGGTTTTCAGTTCAGGCTTGGGGTGTGAGGATCCCCATAGCTGGAAGAGTTTAAGGGTAGACTGGAAGCTTTCTTGGACTAGAAGCAATGAGAAATTTCAGGACTCACATTCATAAAATATCCCAGTCTCTTTTTGGAACAGGATGGTCCAGTTTATTATTAAAATTCTTGAGGGTTCCATCTAAGGATTTTTCCCACTATAAAGAACTATATAAATTCTCCTGGGAAGATATTAAACAACCATGTACTCTTTCCTGGGCAGAAACTGACCAGCATGGACATTTTCCTGGGCAGACACTGACCAGCCATGGACACTCTCCTGGGAAGTCACCAACAAGGCATGAACACTCTCCTGGGCAGACATTGACCAGCAATGGATACTCTCCTGGGCAGAAACTCACCAGCTATGGACACTCTCCTGGACAGAAACTCACCAGCCATGGACACTCTCCTAGGCTGACAATGACTGGCCATAGACACTTTTCTGGGCAGACACTGACCAGCTATGAACACTCTCCTGGGTAGACACTGACCAGTCATGGACACTCTCCTGGGAAGTCACTAACCAGCCATGAACACTCTCCTGGGCAGACATTGACCAGCCATGGACACTCTCCTGGGCAGAAACTCACCAGCCATGGACACTCTCCTGGGCAGACACTTAATAGCCATGGACACTCTCCTGGGAAGACATTAACCAGCATGCACATTCTCCTGGGCAGTCATTGATGAGCCATAGACACTCTATTGGTCACACATTGACCAGCCGTGGACAGTCACTATAAGAGAACTATACTAGTCTCCCCTTTCACAAGAGAGAAATCCTTTTACTAAGGTCTGGATAGAGGGTTCTTAGTCAAGGCACACAGCATAGGTAGGAGCCATAGGATCCAGTCCCTGCTTTCTGACTGAAAACTCAGACACCTAGTCCAATATTCTTGTACCTGTCTTCTAGGGATAGGATTAGACAATGCAGATTAGATGAAAATATGCCTATGCTGAGAAAACTACACATTTTGATAGCAGGGCATTGAGAAATCAAGCTGTAAGTGAGCTCAAAGTTTCTTTCCTGCTGGCTAGCTCTCATATAATGCCAGAAGGAAAAGTCAGCTTCCAGAGGGTGAAAGCTATCAATAGTTTTACCCAGCTGTGAACACTCTGAGCTGCAATACTCACCTACCAGGAAATATGTGTCCACTGGTGCCATAGCAATGATAGACAAAAAGCTAGCTGACAGCTTCTGGGTTGAAATGAAGTTTGTTCCAAGAAGGTAATTCCTACCTGGCACCATAAAGCTGGTCATGAGCCCATGAGAAGGAGGTTCTAGGCTGTAGGGTGAACACACTGCTGTTGATTTGCTAAGTGAACAACATATCAATGCCCTCGAAGCATTTATGTTTATATCCATAATTGGTGCTTCTTCTAGCTTCAGTCAGAGAAGCCTCTCTTGAAATGGGGACCAGCTAATGCAGAGACTCATAACAGATCAAAGTGATGAGAATAAATGACTACAGAGTGTTCACCCCTAAATAAGGCATTTATTTTATCCTCTTCAAGGCTTAGAGAATATCATTGAAGAGGGGCAGAAAGAATGTAAGAACTAGGAGATAGCAAGGAATGATGTGAAACACCATCTTCTGAACATGACATGGCTGTTGCACCCATGAATGCACAGTAACAGTGGTTATCTACACATGACCTGCCCAATACTGAGCCCTTCAACATTTCAGCATGGGAGGGGGTGGAGCTCATAAGGCCCCATTCCTCTCTGAGGAGCAAGAGGCAGGTTATAGGTGCAGGGAGCAAGGAGGTCATATTCCACAGTGGTATAAACACTAGTACATTATTCTTTCTGAAGTAAATAATCCCCTACCCACCATGCTCATACAAACCAGACTAATTAACAGTAACAGGGCATGAAAGACTCTTTTTTTATAGCCTATAGAAGTGTGTGTGGGAACTTAATGGAAAGAAGCAGTGGTTTGGCAGGAGGGAAAGGAGGTTAAGACAGGGTAATAATGGTACTGGGGATTTGGCAAAGTACATTGTACCTGTACAAAGTATTTATATATGAAATTGTCAATTTGAAAGGAAAAAATTTTAAATGCAGCTTTAGACCATGTTATATACAATTCCAATTTCTTACAAATGCAGCAAAAAACAAAAACAAACAAACAAAAAACTACCATCATTAACCTAAACTCCACTAACCCAGAATTCTTGTAACTGAGGTAGAGGCTGAGCTCCATCACATCAGAGTCAATAGTATGAACTGAGGACATGGGTTGTGCAGGGCTTATAGAGCATTAAAACATTTTCTCATGTATCTGGTTGGAGATGGTGAGACAGTTAACATACAGACAGTGGTGGCAGACAGGCTGGCATCAAAACCCAGTTCTTTATCAGACTAGCTATGTGAATAAGCCACCTGTACTACAGACACAAAGGCTGGAGTGATGTAGCTTCCAACCAAGGAACACCATGTGTGTGTATGTGTTGTATGTGTGTTTGTGTGTGTGTGTTTTGTTTGAGATAGTCTGTCTTATTAGCCTGGAGTATTGCTGAGTATGCTAAGCTGGGTGGCCAATGGGCTTCAGGGAACCATCTGTCTCCACCTCTGCAATGCTAAGAGTACAAATGCATATAATTATGTTCCCCTTTTTCATGTGGGTTCTGAGGCTCAAACTCAGAACCTTATGCTTGCTTGTACAGTAGAAACTTTATTAGTTGAGACATCTCCCCAGACCAGAAGAGAAATGCTAGTTGTTTTAAGCCAGCCAGCATGTGCATCTTTGCTATAGCGGCCTTAGGAAACTAATGTAATTATAATAGGATATACAATACACATTCATTTAATACACATGTGTATAACACTGTCTTCACCTCAGGCACTATTCATGGATTGTAGGCACAGTGAATTGGGGCTTTAGTTCTAATAGCCATGTAGTTAACAGCTACACTGTCACCACCTCACAGATGAAGGAGCAGGGCAGAGAGACTTGAAATAATTTGCATAATTATCTCAACTTTCTAGAGGCAGAGCAGAGACTCAAACCCAGGCAGTCAAGTTTCTGGATTTCTCTCTGATTTTTCTGTTGCACCTTGCTCAATCATAGCATACAGCTTTCTCATATGGCTCCCTTCCTCCCCAGGCAAACAGATTCCCACACTTGTGCCTATCTGTGGAGAGTGTGCATTCACTCACTGAGCATTCTAGCAGCTCCCAGCCTCTGTTAGGTACCTATTCTGAGAGGGTGGGGCCTTCCCCTCTTCTTGTGTGGGAGTTTTTGTACTTGACCAAGGTTGGCAAAGTTATACTAGTAGCAACAGCAGCAGTAGCAGATCTTAACATGGTTTGAACGCCCAAGGGACCATGGCCACCACCTATCAATCAATCTCCATCCCTCTGCTGCCTTGCTCTCTCTGTGTGTGCCTCTGCTGTCTATTGCTGCTTCTTTCTCCTCATCATGTCTGTCACTCCTTCTCTCGCACTTGAGACAGACAGAGGCCATACAACTTATATAAAGGCCACTTCCATCTGAGCATGTGGACACACTGTCCCAGATTCCTGAAATAACATCTACAGGGGCAGAGGAGCATGGACTCTCAAGCCAGGGTCTATCATTTACTAGCTCGGTAGTCTTGAGTGGCTTCTCACTTCTCTATAACCGTCTCCTCAATCTGTCACCTAGTGCCGAGGACTCAATTCTATGAGTGCTTCAAGGTAGATGCTGTAATAGAAAGTACTTACACCTGCATCTGTTACCTGCTGAGTGAGCTTTATACAAAATGTTTGTTGAATCATAAGCAATGAAGACAGAAGGAATACTTCGTAAGAAAGTGAGAACTGAATCCATGGTCCAGATGCTGGGCAGGCAGCCCTTCCAATTTTAGTGCTATGGAAATTCTATTTGACCTTAGCCCTGGACTGTCTAGGTTGTAACTAGCTGTGTAATTGTGATAAAATCTACATTTCATGAGGTAATGAGTCTTAGTTCTTCATCTGTAGAATAATCAGATATATTCTCATCTACTGAATGACTACTGATTAAAAAGAGTCACTGGTGGCTGAGGGGGTAATTCAATTGATAAAATGCTTGCCTTGCAAGCAGGAAGACTGGTGTTCAATCCTCCTGAACCCAGTTAATGAGAGAAAGTCAGAAGAGTGTCCCATGCTTGCAATCTCAGTGCAGGGAGGCAGAGACATATGTCTGGTATTTTTTTGGCTAAATAGTCTAGCCTAATAAGGTGAGTTCGGGACAATGAAAGACCAGGAAAGGGAGAAATAATATAATTATATTATAATCTCAAAATTGAAACAAAACAAATATCTAAAGTGGATGACACCTGAGGAATATCAAGTCTTCTGTTCTCCACATGCATGTACATACAATCCCTCACACACATGTACCTATATGTTTACAAATACAAATTATCACTATCATCATCATCTACTCCCAAGCATGGAATATCTCTCCCTTTAGCATAATGACAAAATATAAGAGGTTTTATTTATTTGTTTATTTATTAATTATTTTTTATCTACTCCATGACAGGAACACTCCAGGAAACGAAAAAAAAACTTCTTTCTCTATCTTTACTCATCATTTCCCTTTCTTCATGTAAATATTTCTCTTTGTTTTAAAGATTTATTTATTTATTTTTGTTTTATATATATAATTTTTCATTTAAAAAGGTTTTTTTTCCATTTATCCCCTTGCTCTCCCTCCCTTCCCTCCTCCCAACCCCTCCCAGTCCTCCCTCAGCCTCTCCCCACTTCATCCCCACATTCTTTCCCCAAGGAGGGCAAAGAGTCCCAAGGTGGGTCAGTTCAGTCTGGTGTATCTATTTGAGGTAAGTCTGATTCCCTCTTCACAATATTAGGACTGAGTTAGGTGTTCCTCTGTAGGGAATGGACTCCAAGGTGCCAGTTCATGCACAGGAACACAGTCTGATCCTACTTCATGAAGTGTCACACACTGCCCACGCCAAACGACTGTCATCTACCTATGGAGGGTTTAGTTCCTTTTCCTGATGATTCCCCAGTGGCTGTTTTTGATTCAGTGAGATCCCCAAAAGGATATACGTTCTGACTCCAAAGGCATTAGCAAATATTTCTTACAAGCCAAGTCAAAGTAGACCTCAGAGCAGATGGTGTTCTGCCACTGATGCTCAGATGTCTAATTTCTGGTTACATGAGTTATAAGATCTTGGATTATCTGGGCAAGAAAGGGCCCCAGGTCCCTCCCCCTTACCTAGAGACGCCTTGTAATATCAAGTAAGAAGATAAGTCCATCTCTTACTGTTGCATTGTCAGCAACAAGAACCCATGACCCCTGCAGACCGCCCCTTCCAGAAGCCCAGTTCCCTGAACGGGAGGGATATATCATACATTAATTCCTATTTGTGTTTTTGTACTCAGCACCTCATTCTTCACTTGGTGTAGTATGTAAGTGCTTTTATTATGTTAAGTGAATGAACGAAAGTTCTATATCTGAACTTCCCCATAATTTCAGATTCAAAACTATTCTCTACAAAGTGGCTGCACTTGACTGATTATTGGACTTTATTTTGCAGAAGTGAATGGCAAGGATTCTCCAGCTTGTATATGTATCATAATATCTATACTGCTTGCTAAAACAGAGATGGTTGGGCTCCGTTCTCATAGTTTTAAAGTTTGTACATCTAGAGTAAAGCTAAAACACTATACATTTCCAAATTTCCAGGAGTTGGTGGACACTGTTCTTGAGAAGTACTTCTCTGCACATCATCTCTTACTCAAGGAAGGCATATGACACTTATCTGCTGTCCTCTCACTGTTAGCACCTAGAACCACACCTAGTCACTTCCTCTGCCATTGGACTTAGGATCATATACTTTTTAATGCAGATATTCCATTTTCTTGAGAATTTATCCTGAGGAAATGAAAACAAGGGCTATAACATATACCAGGAGGTGATACTGGAACACTGGTTCTTATTTGCACTAATTCAATCAGTTGTGGCACTATTTTCGATAATACGCAATGTCTGTTAGCATCCTTGATCTCAACCTTCTAGCAGCCAGGGCTCCATTAATCCCAGATATAACATAAGAAAAATGTCTTTGGCTGGACACACTGGCACATGATTATGATCCCAGCACTTGGAAGACTAAAATAGAGGACTTCTCAAGTGAAAGTCAGTATTGCTATACAACAAAACTCTGCTTTCAAAAAGAAAATATCTGTAAACATTGCTAAATATGTTTGGGGTCAGAGTAGGAATTTTCCCCTACCTGTAGTTCTTATGTTTAAATGGAATACTTTAATTTTTCATAGAGTCTACTGCATGGTTGGTACCTTGGAAACAGCTTGAAGTTTTATAACACCACTGCAAAGTGGTGGTTATTTCTTTATGTTTTATTGATGAGAAGTCCTGGGCCTAGGAGGCTTCATACTAAATTCATAAAGCAGGTAAAGGGAACAGGTGAGTTCTACAGTCTGCGGACCCTGCTGTCTCCTTCACCTCCTCTGGCGCTTCTATTTAATAGCACACAATCAGTTACAGCCTCGTAAATGTCTAACAATAGGGAGGCGGCTCAGTAAATTATAATACATTCCCTGGATGGAATATTATGCAACTATTAAAGTGATGGAGTGCCATTAAAGATGAAAACTATGTAACAACATGGAGAAATAATAACTAGATTACATTAAGTTAAAATATCAAAAAATAAAACCATGTCTACATTGTGATTACAACCACAAGGTAGTATATCTATGTTTGGATGGCTAAAGGTAGAGTGAAGACATTAAGGATAATTTCCCATTCCTTTTATTATATTCATTATTATCATAGTATCTTTGTGTTGTTTTTTATTTCTAAGCAGTAGCAGAATACTGATGAAATGAAGGATGTTAGGACTATCATACTTGGATCACTGAAATGCAAGCTTCTCTGAGCCCATTGGGTGTGGCTAAGAGATGCTGACCTTATTTCCTCCTAACAACATTACTGCAAGTATATTTTTGAACACAGGACCCTCTCATTTCCCTGTCCATCTTCCTCAAAGTACAGCTAGTCACAAGTGCAAGAGCTATAAGCTCTGAGGGCATCAGTGTAGGTCACTCAGGGAACAGGGGACATTAGAAACATGCAGTTTTAGGGTGGCAGACATGTCTGTCTGTTAAAGGCACTGAGCAGTGTGCTGGTCTCATCCATTATGCATCATGAGTGGTCTGGCACCCTGGCCCTGCCGTTCAGGAGAAATCTTGCAAAAGGAACATCTGATGAACTGATTGGTATGTCAAAATGTCATTAAGGATAAATTAATGGATGTGTTACTTTGGCTGTAAGAGACAGTGCCAGCAAGACATCAGGCAGCCGGCAGGTTGTTCTCCAGCCTAAGACAGACGGCGGTTTGCAATGGAGATTCATGGTCTTTATGCATTGTGAGGTGCTTTGCAGGGAGAAGAATAAACAGAAATGCTCCAGCACTTAAGCGCTGTAAAATCACAAGCATGAGATAAATTAATTAGTGTACACCAGGAAGGCGGCTTGTCTTTCTGCACTCTTGGGGAAAGCAAGAATGGATGGCACTGGGCTAGAGATGATGGGTCCCAGCAACAGCCTCCAGAGAAAGCAATTGAGTTTAATGTGCAATCATAAACTACAGTTGATGGAAAGATAAGTCTGGTCTGCATTTGGTTTATAAAGGATAAAAAAAATCCATTTCTGTATACTGCTTCCAAGCTCTTTGTATCTCTGGATCAGATGTGTAGGAAACTGAAGAGACCAGTGTACTTAACCTGCCTCTAGGGTCAAGGACAGAGGATTATAATACCCCAACACTCCTGGAGTCACTCTTGGGGTCCCTTTTGCTGCCCAGAAAAGGAAGTTCACCACCTCACAGTTAGTCCACACCATTGTTAATTCTTCAGCATTAGGCAGCTCACTGGATTTTCCTAACATCTTTCTTCTTGAGAATAAATAATAAGAACCAGGGCTCTTGAGCTATTGCTGGGTGCTAAGCCCTAGACTCTGGTCACAACCTATACTAGAGGAAAATGAGGATCTGGGAAGTGAGTGATTACTAAGAGTACATGTCTAGTTGTGGTGGGATCATGATCAAAAGGCAGGTAGGTAGAGACCAAAGCTTCATCTTAACTACCACTCAGTTGTATTTGCTACAACCACTGCTCACTGAATGTGGCCTGGCTTGCTAGCAACATAGCATGTGAGCAGGCATAAATGTGGGAACTTAATTTGGATATATCATGGGTACACTGATAAACATCTGGCTTTGGTTTAACAACCAATCTTTCATGCAAAATTACTTTCTATGGGAAGTAAGTTATTTTTCCACTTCTTTTTATTTGTCTTTTCAAAGTTAATCCAATTGGAATAATTCATTGTTTTTCAAAATATGGAAATCAGTTTCATGTCTATATTAGCAATAAACAATGAGAATAGGAATTTTAAAACATTAGTGCCATTTGTAATGGCATGAAAAAAGGACATTTAAGCATATATCCGCAGCTCTCATAAAGGTCTACACATTAAAAACTGTGAAAAGGATGATCTAAAACAACAAAAACCAACAATCTAGGTATGTTAGAATAATCTACAATCCTTATACCTGAGAAGCTGAAGCAAGAGATTAGAGAGGTCAAGACAAGGCTGTCTACATGTTGCAGTCCACCCCAGGCTCTCTACCCAGTGTGTTCAAGATGAGGCTCTCAACACAGTGAGTGAGTTCAAGACAAGACTGAGATAGACTTAAGTTCTCTTGTGACTGCCCTTTGCAGTATAGTTAATATACCAATTTTCTTCTAAAGAGAATCAAGGAAGATCCACCCAAATGAAGAGGCAGATAGCATTTCTGGGCCAGAAGACTTGATATCATAAATGATTTCATGCTCATTTAGTCAATATGAAGATTCAGTATAACCCCAGTCAAGAGACAGCATCTTTTTCTTTTTTTTTTTTTTTTTTTTTTTTTTTTTTTTTTTTTTTTTTTTTTTTTTTTTTTTTTTTTTTTTTTTTTTTTTTTTTTTTTTTTTTTTTTTTTTTTTTTTTTTTTTTTTTTTTTTTTTTTTTTTTTTTTTTTTTTTTTTTTTTTGTACAGGTAGAATCACCATTATGTACTTATTTTAAAGAAAGACAAAAATTTCATCAAATCTCAATTGCCCAGAAAAGATCACCTGGGACATTTTATATTAAATAAGTTCATGATCTGATTACTCTATAGCTAGTTACTTCTGTGTTTGTTACAGATAAATTTAAATAAAATCTCTCCATGGCACAGCCCTTTTATAGGACATTATAAACAAAAATGTGTTAAGAGATTACATTTAAAAGTGGGACTCAAGAGGCCTGTTTATAAAACAATCACAAAACAGTCTCTACCCTCTGCTCTCTTAATTTTTGTCCTTATTTTTTCCATTGTGGATCATAAATTTCATACCAATTATACAAAGATGAGTGACTTCTCTGTTTTATTTCTTGTCTTATTTATACAGAGAATTATTTAAAGGGATAAAATATTTGTTATATAGTTTTCTATTTGTCTACATCTTTTCCTATTATAATCTGAATATAATGGTTATATACTTTCAGGTCAGACCCAACTTTGGACCATATTCATTGAACATAACATAGTCCATGTTCCCGTTGGACTCTGGCTTCTAAATGGCTTTATGGGGCAGAGGCTGTGGTTTTTGTTAGTTTTCTTGCCTTGTAGAGTAGTCTCTCTTTTTGGAATCTTTGGCACATGCATCTCACAGTGCATCATGAGATCATGGCAACTTCTTGTTTTATTTCTCAGATAGCCTTGTTCCCCCACCAGTTTTGTGAGCTTTTTTTTTTTTTTTAAATTTGAAATGGAATTTTTCTCTTTGGGTTAACAGAAAAATTACATGAAATACTCATGTAAAAGTCATTTGTAAATTACAAAATAATAGTAAACACAATGAGGCTGGAGAGATGGCTCATCAGTGAAGAGTATGTGATGTTCTCGCAGAGGACCCAGGTTGATTTGCAGCACCCATATCAGGTGGCTCACCACTACCTCCAAAAGATCTAGAACCCTGTACTGGCCTTCCAGGGTGTGTATTTATATATACAAATATGTAAAAATACATATATATTTATATAGACAGAAAGACACATATAAAAATAAATCTTTAAAATAGAAGTTTATCTAAAGCACAAAATATAATAATCATATAAACATATAATGCACTCAGTGCACAGCAAACAGATGGTGGATATGTGTTCCACACCCACTTAATACATTTGCAAGTGATGGGGCACGCTAATGCTGATTTAAACAACACACAAGTTGCACAAGCATCGTATCATATGGTTCTCTCCTGGCATGTTTAATTTTGCTTTTTTGTGTTTGTTAATTTAAAAATATTTTAATAGGGACCCAGAATCCATGTCTGTACAACATTGTCTTATGCTGTCATGATAAGCCTTTGCTGTAACTCTCTAATTTGTGACTTCTATTCATAATTCATAGATGTGGAAACAGACGTTCAGACTAGATGATGGTAAAGCTCCAAGCCAGCCTGGGCAACAGAGAAAGATCCTGTATCAAAATAAAGAAAGGAAATAAAGAAAAAAGGAAGAAAGGAATTGAGGAAGGACGGAAGAAGGAAGGGGTAGGGAATTATTGACCAGAGGAAAGAGAAGGATGAAAGGGAAGTGGTAACATCCAGGAAGGGAACCCAAGCCTGCACCATATACCTTTTACAATAGTGCTCTTTGTTAGCATGGTTATTATTTTCCTCACTATTACTGATAAAGCCACTAATTAACAATATTAAATGATGAGAGATGAGATTATAGCAGTACAATATACTGAGTATGTTTCCCCTTGGCCTGGCCTGGGAAAAATATCCATGGTAATATAGTCCAAGTATCCACCGCAGATCTCCTATTAAAAGCAAACAGAACAAGCAATACCTGAGGTCTCACTCCTTCATGGTAGTTTTTATGTTTAGAGAAAAGATAAGGGAAAACAAAGAATGACATAGAATCCTATTTCCATACGATCTGAGCTTAGATTTTTTTCCTCCTAGAGGATCTTCTCTTACCCTGTTGATGTCCAGATGATAAATGGCACAGACAAGGAAGAATGCACTACAAAAATTCTCTTGGCTTTACTCTATTTCTTAAAAAGTACATTGTTGCTAAAGCCTTTTCTGAAACAAAAAAAAATATTTTTCAGTTTCAAGGCTCAATTTGGTTTATAGGCTTAATAAAATTGGATTTGCACATTTTACAAGAATTCAAGTCTCCCATTAACAAGTGTTTTGGTGGTACCATGTTTTCCATGCTCCTTCTTAACAAGGGGGGTGGCTGTAACTTACCCAACTCTCCACAGGCTCTTAGAATATTTTGAACAGGGGTTCAGTGACCCTGGGATTAAAACTTGCTTTAGAAAGCAGCTGAGTCCTTCTTCCTTCCTTCCTTCCTTCTTTCCTTCCTTTCTTCCTTCCTTTCCTTCCTTTCTTCCTTCCTTCCTTCCTTCCTTCCTTCTTTCCTTCCTTTCTTCCTTCCTTTCCTTCCTTTCTTCCTTCCTTTATACCTTTTACTCTCTCATCCTTCCCTTTTTATTTCTTTTCTTCTCTATTCATTAGAAGGGAGATTTCATAAGCAGTATCATGAGACATTTTAGGGATTTGATGATTAAGTGATACATTTGAAAAAAAGAAATGTTTCCCAGAGGATTAATCATGGTCAAGGGGCATTTCTTCATCATATTGACACCCAGACCATGATGACGACTCATGTCAGCAAATAATCACATACAATTTAAATACGTCCTCAGAACATTTTTCCATTTCTTAGATAACTTCTATGTAATTATAAACAGCACAAAGGTTGGCTACTCAAAATGTGTAAAGGAAACACTTGGGTTTACAAGATGACTCAATGGGCAGAAGCACCAGTACCCAAACTGACAACTTGAGTTCTATCTGCAAGAACCATGTGGTGGAAAGAAGGAGCCAACCCATACAATTTTTCCATGACATAACTAATGTATACCATCCCCTATATCTACTCACATAAACAAACACATAAACAAAACAAAATAATATAGTTTCTTTTAAAAGAAACAGTACCATGGAATATTCTGTCCTCTTGTAGTCTTTGTTTGTCAAACTCAAGTTCTACTATCACAATCAAAGTCATTTCTAACTGATGACCCTATAGAACCAAATTCTCATGTGAAGTTTTTGGTTAAATGGTTAGATAATGCCATCCCTCTCCTTTTCAAAATTCCCTTCTTCAGTGATACTGAATTCTTAAGCTCTTCCAAATGTGGAGTCCTCAACGCTGGATTCAGGTATGAATAGGCTAGTGAACTTTCCATGTCTATGTACTGACAAAATCGTTGATGTCAATTATTCAATAACTCATTTAAAGGTTGTAGATTTTGGTTTCTTTCCTATGTGACTGTCTTCATGTCCCTAAAGCTCTCACCTTTGCACCAACTTACCTGGGCTCTGTCTCTTAGGAAGCTGGCGATGTGTTTGGTGAGACATTTCATAATAGAATGTAAAGACCCTACATTCCTAAATGGTGGGGCTTGCATTTGACTGGAAGGTTTTGACAACTACACCATACAGAACATTCCTTAGTGCCTGTATTTACAATTAGCCAAATGGAAACTGTCAACCTGAGCCCTTTATTCTGCTCCCTGATCTACAAAGTCTGCTTGTATTAAATCACATTGCCTAAACTGGTAATTCTGGTCAGAGTCACATCTCTTGTAGGTGCCACTGCACATGGATGCCAGGGGGGGGACAGATGTCCTGTCCAAATTGCTTAGAGGGGAATTTTTATGAAGCTTAAGAACCACCATCTACAATAACTCTACATTTTTTTTCTCTGAATATTTCTTTTTGACACACCAAACAACTAGATTCTCCATATCTACTATTTTATGATGATAATTACCTCGTATATGTACTTTGTTGCTTAATCTCTTAACCCAGGTCAGTGATTTAAAGACATTTATAGATGACAGCATTGATGGATGAGAAAAAGAAACACTGAGTCCCTGGGATTCACAGCTATTAATAATAAAAATAAGATACAAACTTTTTTCATGTTCTTTTATTTCCCTTTCCTCTCCATTTATTTCTTTATCTTTTAGTTTCCTTGAAAAGTCCTTTTTTTACTCCCAAGGTTGCCTCAAAACCAACTATGAAAAATAAAAGTGTGGGTTTTGTGCATGTATTTTAAGATGGTGTGGCCAAGGGAGAAAGTAATTGTAAGAGCCAGAATATGAGGAAATCTGCTGTGAAAGTCTCTTCTACAAATGGCTACATAAATAAAATTCGATTAATCAATTAATATCAAAAGCCATGCTAATATATAAGGGGGAACTTTCACAGGATCCTACTCCTAAACAAAGAACTACAGACAATTAATGACCACCCAGAGGAGAATTAGCCTCTCCCTGGGATGAGTCCCATGAATGGTTATCCAGTACAAAGTGATCAGCCATGAAGCCTTAGGCACATAAACAATAAACCATAACTTAGCAGGTTGCATTTATATATTTGTGCATCCACATACACACATACATTCACACAATACATCCATATGCATGTAATAGTAATAATCAAAGAAAAAGAAGCTATCATTGAGATGCATGGAAGGGCCTGGAGGGCAGGTATCTGAGCAAGACTGTAGGGAGAAAGAGAAGGAGGAGAGTGATGTAATCCTATTTTAATTTAAAAATTAAACAAATTAAAAAGAAAACATCTCCTGTATACTTTATTTCCAGAACATTGTTGGGCCATTTAACTCCCAAGATCTTGCCTCACAGCTCTCAGTCACTGCCTACCTCCATTTCATGTCTTTAGTATTCCTCTATCATGCACTTAGCATGCTATTTTGCAGCTACTTGTTGACATGCCCATGTCCCTTTTAAGCTGAGAATTTCTTAAAAGAAGGGCTTTTACCCCTAATTATTCAGAACTCAGCTTTGCAATTCACATAAAGAAATTGTTTGGTAGATAGCATCTTCTCTATGTGACAGAGAAGCCACACTCATGAGATGCAACAATATGGTTGCCTAACAAGATCTATACAATGACAAGACCAGTCAGCATGCCAACTTGGACAAGTCCTAGACGAAGAGCTACAGGCAAATGAGTGGTGGGGGTTGCTAAGAGAGGGAGATAGATGATAGTTTTATCTTAACCACTTGTTCAACCCCAAGTTGTCAGCCCTAAACATTTATATTCTAGAACACTAAATGAACTCAGTTTTGTTTGTTAACATACACATTACACATAGATACACACCGATACACACACATACAGATAGACATATACAGAGACACACAAGCACACACATAGAGAGACATACAGATACACACATACAGACACATACACACACACATACATACATACACACCCAATAACTAACAATGAAGGGGTCATGAATTTGAGAATAAATAGAGGGGAGATAGTAGTAGAATAGGGGAGAAGGAAATGTAGTGTAAACATAGTAGTCACATATGAAACCCTCAATAAATAAATTCTTCATTACATGCATATGAATGAAAGCCTAACCCTCTAAAGCTGTTTTAAAATGTCAGTATTATGACTCCTATTTTACAGAAGAGAAACAGAATCAGATAGATTTGAGAGAGTTCTCTAAACAGCAGAGGCAAGAATGCCCAGGGCCCTTTACTGCTCAGCTCCATCATCCATCTAATAATATCTTGCTAAATACCTCCAAGCCCAGCCAGACAAGTGGGTAATAAGTGGGAAAGCATTTCGGAAGAGATAGAGCATTACACACAAACAAGATGTAATCATTATCATCAGCAGGAACATCACAGGGCTTAACTAAAGCGCTTCCTGCCATTAAAAGCACTCTGCTGAGATACTGAGAAAGGCATTTTCAGTGTATGCATCCCACAAATCTATCTTTGTAAGGTCCTACCTGCAAGAAGAAGCTTTAGTTTGAGGATGCATGCTGAAGCCAGTATTTCCAGAAGAAAAAGTTGCTTTTGTCCTGGGGAGACATTGCTAAATGCTTACTATGGCTGAGTATTTCAGACAATGGCAGTTTAATGGAGTTGTGTCAACAAAAGGATATTGCTGTAGTCTTGTCTGGAATATACTTTAACTGCTCAGATAGGCCTATATAGGAATAACCCAATGGTCTTCGCGCCAGCACAAACAGCAAATGCCCATGGAGAAGGTTGTCTAAGGGAGGGTTTATTAGAGTCAACCTAATAACAAGCAAGAAAGAAATTACCCTAATTGGCTGAAATACAAAGCACTCATAGGCTATGAAGAGAACATACTCCAGGGAAAGACACAGAACATACTCAAACCTATTTGTTTCTAGTGGTCAAATTACAGATAAGCCAATGGGAGTGCCACAGTGTTTTTTATGAGACTTGAGGAGATTGACAGGCTTTACCCCCATTAGAGGTAAAAGGCAGAGCAAGAAAAGGGTAGATGAAAATGAATTGCAACAAAGTCACAGCAACTGCTTTGGTGGCAACCCCATGAGAAGTCTGGGGGCCAGAGTGCCTTTGACAATTCCACGTTGACTACTGTATACCCCAAGAGGCTACTGGATATACCTGGAGAGGCAACTTCAAACATAACGTCCTGAACAGGGCAGTTGAGCTTCTACTCGGGGTAACTAAGTCCTTCCTTATAGAAAGGGCCTCAGTATTTTGGAGTATCTGTCTCCTCTCCAACAGAAAACAGCCTACACACTCACTTTTACTGTTTTTCTAACACTCAAATACATTTATAAAGTAGAAACACTTAGAATTACAGACAGATGTTTCTAACCTTCAAGGCATCATTAATACCTGGTTGGTACTAAAGCTGAAGTTTAGGTGTAAACTTCAAAGTATAGAGTAAACATCTTTTCCTATCTTTGGGGGAGAAACAGTCACTTGTATGTTTCCTGATTAAAGTGACAGAGCTCTGACTTATAGATTGGCCCTGTTTGGTATTCATGACCCATATGGTTCGCCTCTAATCCAATAGTGTAAATAATAAAGCATCCTTCAATGGCAATCCCTCCCCAAATCTATCTGTATACATGATCTACCCCATTGCATTTATATCTATCTCACTGTGACAGCATTCATTAATTTCATGCATTTATAATTGTGACATGCAACTTTGAATACAATGTTTCTAGCCTGAATGCAATATAAAACTACAAACCATAGTGATCTGAAAGCCTACAATCAACATATGCCAAAATAAATAAAAATGGATATTAAACAAGTTACACAGAATGAAATAATATAACTCAATAGAGATAAAGCAAACACAGAGGGATATCCACCACAGATACTCACTCATTAAGACGTCTGAATTGCTCTGCTTACTGAGCTAGTTGTAGGGTAGTGAAAACTGGATAATGAACAGCCACTGTCTGTCTAGTAGGAGACAGGCATTTAGCTGTTCCAAGCATAGTATAACCTAAGATGAGGATGAGGAAGTTAACTTGGATGTCATAAAGACATGAGCCCAGTCTACAGACATAATCTGTGTAAACTAGAGAAAGCCACAATAAGAGAATGATGTTCCTGTGGAAAGAAACTAAAGAAAACTTAGAGCCAGGTGTGGTGGGGCACACTTTTAATCCCAGCACTGGGAGGGCAGGGGCTGGCAGATCTCTGAGTTTGAGGCCACCCTGGTCTACAGAGCAAGTTTCAGGATAGCCAAGTATAGGCACTAAAGGACAGAAAGCTAGTAATTGAATGAGGGGCCCATGTTCCAGCCTCACTATGTATCAGAATTTACAAACTTTGGCCACTTAGTTTGGCTTTAGAGTTTAGGATAGAAGAAGACAGGTTATTGCATTTGCCTCTACACCCAAATAAAGCCACTGAGGCCAGACATGTGTCATGGGTGTTCCTAAATGGATGCTTAGAAAGGCCATTTCATGAAACTATGAAGTTGAAGCCAGGATTGCCTTGGAGAAACAAAGATGTTAGAGATGCCAGAGCTGTGAGATACCTTCTGAGGACAGCTGCTAAAAGGGGTCAGATGCAGCCGAAAAGAAAGAAAAATGTTGCAGTCAACAAAGCTGAAAGGAGTTGAGGATCTGAAGACCATTTTGACATCAGACATGGACATGCAGAGTTTAGAGTTTGTCTAGCTGTTTTTCAATTTAGTGTTGGTCCAGTGTTTCCTACTATGTAACTTTTCATACATTTTGTAATTGTAATGTACATCCTGTGCCACTCTTTGGAAGTATGTGTTCTTTTTTTTATTTTATGGGGAATTACAGTTAAGAGATTTTATGAATTTCAGAAGAGATTTTCAACATTGGACATTTAAACATTGTTTAGACTATAGGGGCTTTTGAAGTTAGACTAAAATGCATGTTTCATTATGATATTGTTACAAGCTTATGGGGGCCCAGGAGTGGAATGTGGTATTTTGAATGTACTTGGCTCCTACAATCTCATAGGGAGAGGCACTATTAGAAGGTGTGGCTTTTATGGAGTAGGTATGGCCTTGTTAGAGCAAATGTGCCGCTGTGGGGATGGGCTTCCTCCAGCACTACATCTGCCTCCATACTACTATGCTCCTCCCATCATGATGATAATGAACTGAACTTCTGAAACTGTAAGTGAGCCACCACAATTAAATATTTCTCTTATGAGCTGCCACGGTCATGGTGTCTTTTCATAGTCATAGAAACCCTAAGACAGATACCTTTTTACCATGCAAACTCCAAGGCAGAGAGGATTTAGCATCATCTGGCTATAATTTCAGCTCTTCTTGAGGTAGAGACAGGAGAATTTCATATGCGAAGGAAGCTCTTATAACAAGTTAACAAGACCTCATCTTAAAACAAAGAAGTGATCTGGAAATGTGGGGATACTGTGGTAGGAATATTCTCTGTATACTGAAAATAAAGGAACTGGTTTGGCCTATGTAGAGTACCGTAGAAGTGGGTGGAGAATCAGAGGACAGATAGGTAGGAGGAGGGTGGAGTTAGCCAGTCTCTATCCAACCCCCGAAAAGAAGAGACAAGTAAGAAATACAGGTGAGCCATGGGCTGGGCCACGTGGTGGGTAGATTACAAGAAATGGGTTGAATTAAGATGAAAGAGCTAGCTAGTAATGTGCTTGAGACATGGCCCAAACAGTATGAAGTTAATATAAGTGTCTGATTCATTTCTTAGGGGGATAAAAGCCGCTGCGGGCCAGGTCCGAACCTCTAGCCCAAAAGGGCCTGGGAAACTTACTACAACAGGATACCCAGTGGCAATGCCCATGTGTAGTTTATGCAAGGCCCTGGGTACAAAAGTCAACATCCTTCACCCATAATCCAGACTTCAGGCTACAGGTTCACAGAGACTGAGGCTAGCTGGTGCAGGGCCTATGTATCAGCAAAGGTAGTATCAACTTAGTCTTGCCTACATGATGATGACTTGGAGGAGACCAGCCTCCTTCAGGGTGGTTTGGCCTTAGACTGTAATTATGCCCTGGCTGTTCACTTGTCAACATGCTTTCTGTCAGCTCTGGGTAATTGGTATTGATTGTCTTGAATGGCTTTCTTCTATCCTTGTTTTTTCTTTGTCTTAATTCAAAGGGACTGATAAATTTCAGAAAATGATTTTTGAGCATCTCTTGATATAATCATTTGTAAATGCCTCCTTAAATATATTGTGGCAAGGATACCTGGTTTGTAACAGGTGGAGTGTAGAAAAGCAATAGGCATCTTGGAGAAGAACCAGGCCTCTTATATCTCAGGTAACGTCCTACAAAGAGCTAGGTATTTTATAAACATTTTATCCATTGACTCTTTACAAATCATCTTAAGGTGCTTTAAAACCTTGTTTGACATACCAGAAAGCTAAGACTCAGATAAATGAAGTCATGTTTCTAGCTTTCACAAATGTAAACATAGGAACAAAGAATGCCTTGGAGTTAGAAAAATAAAGCATAGGTTTTGTAATAATAAAAAAGATGCCATTTTTATTTTAACTTTCTCTGTCACATTGTTTGATTTCATCATGTTTATTCATTCCACTTATGGTTACTGAAGGTTCATTATGTATACTGGAGTATCAGAGACCACAGAGATACCCCTCAAAAAAACAGAAACAAGCTGAAGACACTTATGTCTCTGATCCTCATACAAAATTAATACAATGGGGATACAGGAGGGAGGCCGCTATTCCTGAATGTTCAGAGAATCAGGGAAGACTTTTTGGAGGAGGCAACATTTGATCCAGACCTTGCAAGAGGATATTGTATTTATATTCACTGAAATTATGGGGACAGAAAATATATAAGAAAAGTCCAGGATCTCCACATAGTACCTGAGACATGGTAGCCGGTGGCCGTCTCCCACCTTTCCCACCTTTATGACACTTGCACAAGACTTCAATCACTCAGGTAACTGTTCTCTCTTGACCACCACAGTGAGTAAATTATTAGTGATTTTATTTTAAAAAAGACTTACTTGACTAAAATGCTTCTGTTCAGAATAATTACCATGCCTATCACATACTCTGAGGTAAATTAACCTGTGGAGACATGCCAGCTCTTACTATCCTGTTCAAAGGCAAACAGTGAACAGCTAAGGTTGCTGAGAACTGCTTTAATGTAGGAAGACAAACACGAACCCCACAGAGCATTTATATCAGCTCAGAATGGAAGGAATAAGAGCTTCCATTTATAAGACACCTACCAATTGTGATTATCTGTTAATATTACATATATACTTTTTCATTATGCTGGGAAGTCAGTGTCATATTACCATGTTACAGATGAAAGCTCACAGTGGTCCCATGATTATTTCAAGTGAAAACCAGTGGAGAGGCAGGTCAGGAATTCTGATCCAAACTTATATTATCGCCCCCTCCGTGTGTGTGTGTGTGTGTGTGTGTGTGTGTGTGATACTTTCAATTCTCTTGTATCCATGGGTCTCCAAGTTTGAGCTCTGCTTAAACTTTAACCTTCTTTATCCTGGGCCACAAGCAGTTTTGACCAACCTCACACTAAGCACTTGGTTATCTCTGATAGGAGCCTGGTGCCCTCCTCTCTGACTCTCTTCAAAGGTTTTCTGGGTAGATAGACTTGCATTTGGATCCTGGGCAAACGCTCCCTAAGCACATGTTCCAGCCATTCTATCTCAATGAGAACGGGGCTTGGTGAGAAGAATGGATAGAGTTTGGAGTTCAGGAAGCCCCAAGTTCAAATTCTGACCCCATTGCTTTGCATGCTATAAGCATGTCTTCAGGCCCTAGTTCTGACATCTAAATAAAGCCAACAGAGTGACTGATCTCTCACTAGATTTGTTTTAAACATTAGATGAGCTGGGCACATAATAGGGGGCAAGGAACTATAAATTCCTTTCATTTCCACCCTTTGCTAGTTGGTAGACAGTGTATCAAATTTACCTTTGCATGGTCCATACCTCATGTAGGATGTTGCAGATAGTAGAAATTCAAAAAATCAGAATGAATATCATCTTCCCCTACTCTCAGAAATCTAGGATCAGGCAAATTATGGCCCAGTTTCCTGATGCTCTGGTTTGTGTATTAGTGGTCTCTATTGAAAGATAGCCAAACTCATTCTTGCACACATTGTCTATGATTGCTTACAGGCTTCAAATAGAAAGCCCAAAATTTGACTCTTTGGTCCCTTCTAGAAAATGCTTGAGGAATTTGGTCTTAGGTGTGTATCTTTTCAATGAGGGTGAGCACTTGAAGGTTGTTTTTCTTTGAGGATTAGTTCCTCTCTTTCTCTGTATACAGATAATAATCTGTATATTATCATGTGTCTCTGTTTTATTTTTTTGTCTTAGCTTTTATTTATCCATTTTCAATATATATGTTATTTTGTCTCCCACTTAAACATTTCTACATGAGTGAATATGTTTCCTTTTTTGTTCTTCTTCCAAAATTCCTAGAACCTTGACAGAAACCTGACACACAGTAGGCACTTTATTAATATTTGTTGAGTGCATTAGCATTGGATTCCTTGGAATGATTGGTTAGAAAAACCATAAAAGAAGATTTATTTTTATAGATAATCTGGGCTTTTTTTTTTTTTTTTTTTTTTTTTTGAGAGAATGTGTTCTAGACTTCTATGAGGTGAGTATTATCTTTTTTCTTTTGTTTGTTATGGAGGGAACAACAGGGATTCTAGTTTACTGATTGCTTCTTAAAGTATATTATGAACACTATTTAGAAAATAACATTGCAGTGTTGAAGGTTCTAGTTCAGGACATCAGACTTGTGTTCTAGCTGCTGTATTTGCCACAAGTCCCACCTATGGTTACTGGTCTGCACCCTGAGCAATGAGGATTCAAAAAGCTTCCACTCAGGATTTACCCTAGTACTTAGAGCAAGGTTTTCATATCTGGGGAACATGAAGACCATCATTGTCTGTCATTCATTCTTATATTAACTTTTGTTTTATTTATCTGTATGTAAGAGAGTGCAGATGTGTGCATTCTATAATATGCATATAGAGATCAGAGGACAACTTCAGGGGTGGAATTCTCTTCTTCCACTGTGGGGTCTGGGGAATACTCTTGTATTTTCAGTCTTGAGAGTGAGCATTTTCTCCTAGTAAGCCAGTTGGCTGACTCATTTCTTTCTGTACTTCCCTCACCTTCATGTCCTTTTTTTTCAGTCCAATGGTCCAGACCCATCTTTCTTTTTCCTAGGATGGTCCTTGTCTCCAAACAGCTCATCTCCAGACCTCACTTTCCATGGTTTTGCTTCCTCCAGCCTCTTCAGTTTCTTCCATGACAGTATTTACCCATCACTCTCAGAACTGACTTCCGGTATTGGAGTGACCAGGCTATCCCCCTTCTACGTCCTTCCTCTGAAGCTTCTTCTATAGCTAATGAATTTTCTTGTTTACTCCTATCATCTATCTGCTTTGCTATCCTGCACCTCCCCTCCAATCCTGTGCCTGTACATTATTAATCATGATCAGTTTGGGAAACTCTCTCTTTTCCTTCTATTCTTCCTCTAGTCTTAATTGTTCCATCCTATATTCTCTTCTGCCATCTTCAGAGGAGGGTTCCAAATACCCTCCTCCTGCCTAAATTCTACTGTATTCCTGAGGTTGCCTAGGACATTTTGACTTGAGAATGCTACCTGCTTCCTCAGATTAAGCATATCTATATCCATAGTTACCTCCTTTGCTCCCACACCTCTCTTCTTTCCCCAGATGTTTCTCTTTCCAGTACAATCAACCCTTTTCCCCATCCATAGCTGAGATTTTAGAATGACTTGCCTATCACACTGTACTTTGATGAGGGCTTAGTAAACTGGTAAGTGCTAGCAGTCTCCCCTACTCAGGATGATTAAGCATGCCTTTAGTCAAACTCTTTGTTGCTTAAGTGATTCATCCCTGGCCAAGTATTTTTTTCTTGGAAGTTGGGTATGGAAAGACGATGCCCTAGAGAAAATTGAACTACCTACAACATCTCTTTAGATAGTAAAATATTGCAGAGACTTCTCTACAGTGACATACCATATAGGACATGCATGGTACTTTGGGATTGATGAATATAAATTTATGAATACTATCACAGAAACAACACATTCCATGCACATGCATATGCTTTCCCAAACTAGCATTAGTTTCACGTCCTAGGTCTTGTGAAGTTTCAAGTTCTAGGGACTATTACATAAAGCTCCATGTCCACACCTGTTGAAAGGCTATATCATTTGCACACCTACCTGTCTCCAATACTTCTACATGCTCCTCTTTGGTTCTATCATAGTTTCTGGCACTGTATAGAGCACGAAGTCCATGTCTATAGATACTACATAGTCTGGCTATCCTATAGACTGAACAAGATATATGGAATTTGTGCTCATTTCTATGTGTCCACACCCACTGTGGAATATTGATTCCATAAGAACCCTTGTAAGATCAATGTATCACCCAGGGGCCATCATTACTGTCACAAACCTGTTCACTTTAAGAAAGGGACTGGGGGGAAATTAAAATTTTATGAGCAGAAACATTCTGTTAGCTTATCTCATTCTCTCTTCACAGTTACTTTATAAATTAAGTACAATTTCCCTTTGGTATTTAGAAAAATGAGACTCAGAGTCCAGAAACATTCTGAAGGCTATATATATAATAACTGAGGCAAGATGGAACACATTATGGCATGAATCTTAAATTTCCTTCTTGTTTCATCATAACAGCTGCATTGTGTTATCTGTCCACATTTTTGCAAATGCTATTCAGATCAATGAAAATGTTCATTTCTTCAGGGTTGGGTACATCTAACTTTAAGTCCACTGGCAGGTATATCCTTCTATGTTAATGAGCTTATAGTTACTTAGTGCCCCTATACTATGTGCATATACGTAATTTCAACTGATATTTCATTATTTTTCTATGCTGATCTCTCAGATAGACAAGAGTACCAGAAGGGTGAGGCTTGAGACCCTTGCTATTTCTCCATCTACTCTACCTGGAATACAGTGTGCATAATCAATGTGCACCTGTTTAATGAATGAACAGCTGAGGCAAATGTTCTAAGACCTTTGGTAGTCCTGGTAGAAGATGTTGGTCCTTATATGAATGATGGTGGTGATGTTATCTTCTGTGCCCATAGCTTGGCACTAACTGAACAGAATGGGCAGGGAAACCACTTTTCTGCTCCATCTCCAACTGTGGAGGTTTCAGCAGAAGGTAACTGAGATGCAGAATTTTCTCACAAGGCTATGTTTGCCAAGGATAAGGGAGACCTAGAATGGAGGGCAATCCTGTTTACTAAGATCCTGGCATTCTGAGTGCTACTCCTATTTTTATGCAGACTGAATATGTGACAAGTACTCTTATTTCTCTCTGAAGCTCACTTTCCAAATCCAGTGATGCATACTGGAGATATGAGAGTATTCCAGAAGTTTTCCAACTTATCACCAGTAAGGATCCATTATATAAAGTTTCTGTCCTTCACTCACAGGTTTTGAAAAGCTCTGATTTGGTACCAAAATCACCTTTATTTAGTAAAGGCAAAAATCCAACAGTCATCATTAACTGTGAACAAAATTTACTGATGGAGTGACATAACTTATGTTAAATGCCAAACAGGGAATTTCAGCTTCAAGCCAAGACCTTGGATGGTTCTGTCATCCTTGAGGCTGGATTTGGATAATGCCAGGGCTCTCTGTAGTTTCCCTGGTCTAGTGAAAAGAGCCAATGGCCTATTTTCTATCCCTTAAGTCCCCAAGACTGCTTCTTCCCTGAAGAGGCACAAAGGGACTCAAAAGTTTCTAAGATCTGTGATTCTGTCTTACCTGCCTTCCTTCTGGAACTGAAATGCTGCTCCTTAGAAACTGAGACTCACAAAGGAGAAGTAGGCCCTCACCTCTCCAAAGGCACAGGGACAAAATCAGGATGACAGAAACAGAATGGACATGAACAGTGACTGCATTTTCAGATGGAAAAGCATCTATACAAAATCAAAACTCCCGGACTACAGATGACTAGACAGAAGCAGATATGAGAAGCCAACAGACAGCTGGTGCAGGAGGAAATGCATGCTACAGCCTCCCTTACGGAGCACAAAGCAGTTAACACCGGCTAGATACTTACAAGTAATAGGAGTAGGAATAAGCATTTCTTCTATATATTGATGGGCAGTCAGATGAAGGAAATGTCCAAAAGGGGGGAAAAAGAAAAGACAAACAAAGAAAAATTAGGTTTATATGAAATCATGATTCTTAGAAATGCACATCATTTTAGTAACCCTAAACTCAAAGAGATGCATTCTTACACATCAGCTGCTATTTGTGTAGGAAGAAGTGAGAGAGACCTCACCTCTGACATGCACCTTGCCTCATGCAAAGGAAGCTAAGTTTCTTGGTGGTTGTTTGCACTGTTTGAATGTCCTTCCTTATGGACAGATAAAACAAACTTCCTTATATAGACTTTTGAAGGTCGTAGGTAGCTTGTGTAGCATCCTAGAAAGAGACTACCAAACTTTCACATTCTAGTATTCCTAGGATCCAAGCAACAGACAGAGTAGCACCTGTCATCTTAACTATTTCACAAATGATCACATCTGCATCTATTTTCTAAGAGGTCATGTTCAAAACAGGGACATAACCAGGCTGCATCCTTGCTACCTTCAGCCATTCATATTTATAGGCTTATGTGTAGTATCTAGCCCACAGTAATGAGTCATGGATGACCCTGGGTGACAAACAGAATGTACTAAGATTGTATTCTGGTATTTCTATGCTACATTTTAGAAAAAAAAAAAAAAGAAGCACTGTAATCCTGTTTTGCTGGACCTTGCTATTGGATGCCTGAGTGTCCATGTAAGTAATTCAACTTCCCCAAAGCTGCTGTGCTGAAGAAATCGCATGGAAGCCCCGGGGTTACACAAAGAGAAAGAAATGACCAAGTATTTTCCAGTTTTTCCAGCCCAAGCTAGATGTCAAACAAGTTATCTCAGCTGAGACTATGAGCACCACAGAACAGATACATGTTTCCTTTATACCCTACCCAAAGTGAAGACCCATGCAGAATAAAAGAAAAAAAACCAGTAATCCTTTATATCATTAGGCTTTGGAAGTTGTTTGTCATATAGTAGGACCAGGACAAACTTTGACATCACCATGAAAGAATGCTGTAGTGAGAAGGAGGTTAGAAGAGTTCGAACCTTCAGTGTCAAAGATCTCAACTAGAGTGAATCCTGCCTTTAATTCTCATCTACTTCGAATGATATCTCTACTGTATTCCAGAATGCCAGGAGTTGTTCAGAGTGGCCATAGGGAGGGAAGATGTCATAAAAGTGGGTCTGCTCATCCTCTGCAACTCACCAAAGCTGGAGATTTGTGTCCATTTTATATCATCTAACATTTACATGGCTAATAATTAAAGCTTTCAAAAGGAAGCTTGAAAAGTCAGTGCCTCGGGCTTCTTTCTAAAGCCCCCACTGGCTCTTGGCTTCTAAGCATTAGCAAACCTTTATGCATGCCCATTACATTCCCCTTGTTGTAACTTATCTTATGTTGTAAGAAAATAAATAGGGATGTTTTTATTTCACATCAGTTATATCTACATTGACAAACAGCGATGCATTTGAGGACTGGGAAAGAGTGCTAAGAAATGTAAGTAGGTAAGAAATGTAAAGAGGAATAGTTCCCTTCCTTCTTGAATGATTTGATTAGTTGTAATTATTATCCCATTTACTTATCACAGGAAGACTCAATCTTTAGAACCACAGAGATCTACATGTTCAGACCACAGAGGTGTGAACACATTCAGAGTTCAGGATATCCACTTTACAAGTCAGAAGTAGCCAAAGCCCCAAAGGCAGGATTATCAAAGCCCAATCAAATAACCCTAAAAGTACAGAAAAAAAAAGGTGAGCAATAAGAAAGCATAAAGAAATCATACTTGCTTGGTAGGCTGAGCTGGGGGAAATGAACCACAGCATAGTGAGGCTCAGTGACCACCCCCATGCTAGGATGGTCAGCATCCTAGACCAAATGAACAATGGTCCTGGAGGATAAAAGGGGGAAGATGTGGATCTGTGATGGACAGAAATTGGATAAACTCATGTGAGTCATCAAATCCCTACTCACTAGCCATACAGGTTGCCACTGATTATTTTTCTGCTTCACCTACAGCTGGTGCAGTGCCAGAAAATGCTGTTCTTTAGAGGCTAAGGATCAAAACATCTCTTGTTATGGCTTCAAAGTTGATGGTGCAACCTGAGCCCTCAATTCATATGCTGATGCTATCAGAGGTCTTCTTTAGGTGACTGAAGTGAGGGCAGCGGCAGCTGGGGGCTGGGGGCTGGGGGGTGGGGGGTGGAACTGATGGCTTCCTAAAAGGGAGATCTACTTAGTCTGTTCACCCAATGATGCTCTCCCACATGAGATGTTGCAGCAAGAAGGTTTTCAGAAGTTGAGCAGATGCTGGCAATGCCATTAGATTTATTCAGAACTATGAGAAACAGGTGTATTCTCTTTATAAGTCACCCTGTCTCAGACATTTTGTTACAGCTATAGTGCCAGATTAATCATTTTACATGATTTTAGCACCATGAGAAGAAAGAGGCTAGTGTTCTAATTTCAGCTTTCACTTGCTCACTGTGACATTTTAGACAAGCAGACTTCCCCCACCCTAACCTGTTTTCTCATTCATGTACTAAGTTGTTACCACACATGACAGACACTTCAAATAGCTTTCAGGTCACAGAAATACAAGAAGGCTGAGTATGCCATCATTTATAGCTGTGTGGTCTGGAACAAGTAATTAAATAGCCCTTGTTCCAATTTCTCCATCTCAAACACTGGAAGCAATAATTACCTATTCTTAAGTGTGAGCATGGTTATATGGTAGTTTACACTAGATGACTTTATTTAGAGTATATCCAAATAAGATATAAAATAATATATAATTTTTTAAAACAATACATTAATCTAAATTAGTATTAGTCCATACTAATCTATATTTGGTATATGCTAAGGATAGATAAAAGATGGTTTATCTCCCACTTCATCTACAGATAATAAAATTTTCTGCTTCTTTCTTCATTACCAGACCATGTATACTTTGGAGAACAGTGAAAATAGTTATCAATAATAATAAAATGAAATCAAATATATAGGTAGCACTTACTAGATACCAACATTATCCTATGCCCTTACCATATGTTAGCTTGTGTATTCCCTTAAATCTATCATCTTCACTTTATAGAAGAGTAAACTGAGGCAAATGGGGTGAAGATGATACATCCAGTATCCAGATATGATGGCATCATCTCTCCAAAGGTCATGTTCTTCGCCACCATGTAGTCAACACTGCTTAAAGATGTAAGAAAACGGAACCAAAATGGACCAGACCTGATGGTGCCCCATGCTTCAGAGCTTTGAACCTTCCTTACAGAACTTACAGTACACATTGTTACTATTTCTTCTAATTGAGGAACCCAAGACTCTAAGAGGGCACATCTCACTTTTGTGCATCTGTGGAGAAGCTGGAAAGCTTCTGTATTAAGCTGAACGTCTTCTCTATTGGCAGCTACTTTCTCTCAGACAGCAGAATCTGATCAACATTCGGACCCTCTGGATTTTCTGTTCTCAGCTTTCAAGGTTCACCTCTTCTGGGCCACCCTTCTTCTAAAAACATGCTTCCTTCTTTCCATCTGAACAGACACAGAGTGCCTGTTCCAAAAAGCTTTTCTGAGTTATCTTGGAGGTCGTCAAAATGAGTGCTGTCTCTGAGTTATTGTCAAAGAAACTCCTAGAATGGCAATAATCAATGGTATTTTAATAATAAACAATCTTCTTTTTAATCAGCTGCAAAGTCACAGGTATTTGCTTCGTGACCACAACACAGCTTACATGTGTGTGTTCTCTAAACCTTGAAGAAAATTTACTGAAGGTCTGAATTTACAAGGATACAGTGATATTGCAGATAACAGATTGCCTGAAACCAAAAATCCTGAACACAAAAACAGCTGTGCTTAGGATGGGGAAAAAAAACAATATCCCAAACTTAATAAATCACATACTGCAGAATTGTCTTTTAGCTGGCTGACAACATTGACTTCAGGTAGAGTTTTTCTTTGCTCTATTTCATTTTAACAGTGCTAACTTGTCTATATAACCACACATTTGGTCATTTACCCATCTATCTAGTCCTTAAACTTATCTATCTATCCATCCAACTACCTAACAATTTATCTCTTTATCTTCCCAGGGCACAAACCACCCACCTACTCATTCATCTCTTCATCCACTCACTTAGTCCTTCATCCATCCAACATCACATTCATTATCTACTCAAGCCTCATTTAATTATTAACTAAAATTTTCCTGAGAGTCTACCAATATACTTGTCTTTGCCAAGTACTATAAATAGACAAATGAGATTCTAATCCAGCCCACCTGGTCTAATATGAAAGCCAGGTAAGAAAATTATAGAGGAAGTGATAATAATAGCTAATACTTAAATAGAAGGCAATCATTTATGTACCAGCTACTAGTGTAAGATTATTGCAGAGGAGACGCAGAGAGATTGTAAGACTGTAAGAGGAGGTAGTTGACTAGAAGGACACAGTGGATGCAACAGGGAAGCTGCACGTATGAATGCATGGAAGATGATGCAGCATGCACAAGACCTGTGAAGGCTTGCACCAGTCATAATCCCAGCATGGAGAGAGGAAGTGGTTACAAAGCCATAACCCTAGCTAAGGAGATTCTGACAGTTGATATGTGTGGGAGGAAAGTCAGTTTTTTAAGGTGTAGTTCCTGATGGGACTAACATGCCCCAGTGGAAGGACACTCAATCATGGGTATATGACCAGCATCAACTATACTTCATGTGTTTGGCTTTACAGGGATTATAAAGTTGGATAGATGGGGAAGGGGATTTTGAAAGTGTGACAAGTGGAGAGAAGGGTGATATATAGTCAAAATACATTGAATGACATTCTCAAAAAATAAAATGTGAAAATAAAAAGTAATTTTTTAAAATAATACGTGTTACTTATATATCAGATACTATCCTAAGTAAATCATGGGGACCACCTCATTTGATCATCGCACTAGCCCCATGAAACATTGTTATCCTTATTTTACAGACAGGAAAGAAGTAACTCTCAGATTCACATGGTAGGTAACTGGCATGGCTGGTGGGTATTAGTATCCAGGCAGTCTTCCTTCAAGAGTCTATGCTACTAAGCATTGTATTACATTTTCTTCCCTAGTGAGAGTTTGCTATGACAACAGGAAGATGTGAGACCACACAGCTAGAGGGGAGGAGAGAAGACAGATAAGGGAGACTGGAATCTATCATGCTTGCATTGTAAAGTCACAGAGAAGCCAGGCTGTGAGTGGGCGTTTTCAGGTATATGGAACTATTTTACAGATGGAGTGGGTGGCGGATAAAGTACAAATGTCATGATATTGCAAAAGAACTTTGTCTCAATTCTGAAGATCACAGGAAAAACCCACCAAGCCATATATATACACAGATATTTAGTCTAGATGGATGATCCTCCGAGCAGTGAAATGAGAAAGTGGAAGGAGAAAGGGACAGTGGCCACAGAAGACAAAATAGCAGTCAAGACAAGAGATGTGGGGGATATCCTTCACAACGATCATGGGATGGGAGATGAGAGAAAAGTGAGAAGGGTGATTAAGACAAAAACATCAACAGGTAACTTAAGAGTGGGGGACACTCCTCCATTGTTGGTGGGAGTGTCAGCTTGTTCAGCCACTCTGGGATGCAGTATGGCGGTTTCTCAGAAAACTGGGAATCAATCTTCCCAAGGATTCAGCAATACAACCTTTAGGCAAATACCCTAAAGATGCACATTTGCACCCCAAAAGCATTAGCTCAACTATGGTCATAGCAGCATTATTTGTAATAGCAAGAACCTGGAAACAACCTAGATGCCCCTCAACTGAACAATGGATTAACAAACTGTGGTACATCTACACAATGGAGTACTACTCAGCAGTAAGAAAAAAAAATGATATTCTAAAATTTGCAGGCAAATGGATGGATATGGAGAATATTCTCCTGAGTGAGGTATCACAAATCCAGAAAGGTAAGCAGGGGATGTACTCATTCATTAGTGGACTTAAAAAAAAAAAAAAAAAAAAAAAAGATGTCATTGTATGCAAGATCCCAAGGCTAGAACATAGCTAACTGACACAGTGCCTCACTTCTGCACTGATGGCCTCTGGCAGGGGTGTGGGTGAGGAAAGACTTGTTTTCTTTAGGGGTCTGGCCTCAGGGAGTCTAATTATGCTCCAGTAAGTAAATGAGCAACATGAATGGGTGATTTTGTAAATAGGGAGATCATAAGTGTGCGTATGAATCTGAGAGGACTGATAACTGAGTTTGGTGGGGTGCATAACATAAAATCACCTATATATATATATATGTGTGTGTGTGTATATATATATATATATATATATACAAACAAAAAATAAAATAAAAAGAAACATTAAAAAGAAAATAAGAGTGAGGAACTGGAAACAAGCTTCAAAGCTTCCAGACTGGGTAGTTGCTCAGGACAGCACAAACAGAAAGGTGTGTGGGAGATTCCTTCTCTGAGCCTATGAAAAGAAGTGTTTTTACCTTATCTTAATATCTTTTTAAAATTATACCACAAAATTTAGCCTCTCAATTTAGTATGGACTGTTTCATATGACATCCAGGTTAAAGATTATTGCTTTAGAGTATGAACTTCAACATCAGATGGCCTAAAGTTGAGACCCAGAGTCATGTGATTTGGGGCACTTTTCTAGCATTCTTTGTATTTCAGTTGTCTGATATACAGAAAACACACACACACACACACACACACACACACACACACACATACACTATAACCCAATAATATGCTCTGTATTTTTTTAAGCTGGCCCAGTGGTGGTCCAACAAAACTTAGTTTTTCTGATTGTATCACTCTTTTGTTTTTATTATTGTAATTATTATTATGAACAAAGAAGTCACAATTTCTATCCTTGTATATCCTTATTCAAGGTCCCTTCCCCCTCCCAACACATCAGTTCCTTCTCTCTTCTCCACAACTCACTCTTTTGTTTTTATTTAGTTTTTCTATTTGATTTTTCTTTCTAAACAATGTGGTCTCTGATAGCACAGAGCATGGATATTTTAAACAGTGTCTTCCAGACTTACCTCATATATATTAGGACTTAGCACACTATTGATGCTGGATGTCCACATTTGTATCCATATTCTGAATGATAACATACTCATTAAGAGATAGTGCTAGCCCTCATCTATTTTAATATTTCATTTAGTTTTTTGTTTTGTTTTGTAGGAAATTTCAAGTATCTGTAAAGCATGTTTGAGATGAGGAGGAATCAGGATACACAGCAGGCAATCCGGTGGAGGAGATAAAGTGTGAATACAGATGATAATGGTAAAGTAGACCTTCACAGAGGACCACTTTTGAGGCCAGGAAAGTGTTACTGGAGAGGTGACCAGAATTTAACTTTTATATTGGTAACAGAAGGTCACACGAGAAACACAAGCACTGAAGAGAAATGAAGCTTACAATCACAACTATAGGAGTCAAAGTGACACTGGAGACGTGAAAAATCATAGTGAGCACGGGGACAGAATTTCATGGAACAGTTTTCCAAAGGAGTTGAACTTGTACATTCCCCTCACTCCCATCCCATGAGCCATTGATGCCTTAGATATCAGGCTACAGAGCATACGCTGAAAATTAAAACATTATTCTGGGCACTGTGGAGGGATGGCTTTAAACAATCATAGTGAGAGAAGCTAGTGAGGAAAGAGCCAAGGACAGTGAGAATATTTGATCATCAAAATGTAAATATGTAGGCTTAGGGTTACACCTTAAGAATTCATGGTGATAAAACCTCACGTGCTTGGCTAATAGGACAGAAAGCAGAGCCAGCCAGTCAATGAGCTGGAGATATAAAATTGGGAGCTGGCTGGCAGATAGACAATGATTTCTACTTTGACTCTGAAAAACCCAATGGAAATCCAAGGGTATATGATACAGTACAAGGAAACTCTAGTAGAGAGGCTTGAAGTGGAAGCCCCTTACCCTCATGGACCACATCCATCTTCAGGCCAGCAAAGTAATCCCCACTTTAGGTTATGGGATGAATGCACAGAGGAGACTAGTGCAGGCAACATAGGGGATGCATGTAAGGGACTTTCACTGGGCCATCTCTGGGATTGGACTATAGGAAGACCTCACTAGGATGTCACACTTGGTAGTCATACTTGGAAGAACATAGGGGTAAAAGTTTGACACTGTTGATAATCTTGTAGTCAAAGAAATATGTCAAAATATTTCTTTTGGGAAACAGAAGTCCAAAGCCAGTGTATATCAAAATCAAGAGAGGGAAAGTAAGATTGTAAAAAATACGTAGATGACTAGAAGGACACAGTGGACGCAGCAGGGCAGCTGCATGCATGAATGCATAGAAGATGATGCAGCATGCACAAGACCTGTGAAGGCTCATGTCAGTCATGATCCCAGCATGGAGAGAGGAGGTGGGCAAGAGAGGGAAAGTGGTATCTGAACCTGAGCCTCTACGTTTTGTTTGCTTTCTGCTAGTCTTTCAGGACCAGTGAAAATTAGACTCTGGAATCACAGTCTAGATTTATTTCTAAATTTATCCCACTCATACAACCCCTTTGAACATCACTTTCAATTTATAAAAATGAAACATTGATAGAAGCACCAACAGATCTATGCAGTTATGATTATTGGATGGGTGACAATTGGAACACTCAGCAGTTTAAGCAGAGAATGAAGAAATTAGGTCAGTGTGTGAGTGTTATATGCAGAATTGCTGTTAGCACACTGGTGACAGTTTTGGAATAAGTTTGGTACAGTGTGCAATGAGTGTTCCTGTTGCTATCTGACATTCCAATTCTTATGTAGGTATATAGTCCCCATAAAACTTGGCTGCAACACAAAATGAACTCCATGTTTTTGTTTTGTGGGCTTTTGATTCAGTTTTTGCATGTTTTATCATGTTGTTTTTGTTTGCTTGTTTTGATTCTCATTTTTTTTTTGTTTTTATTGTAAGCAAGCATGCCTTCAAGAATCTGCTTGATTTCCTGGCTGACTGCCCTCAGTGATAGACTGTACCCTGTCGACTGAAATAAACCTTTTCTTTCCCTAAGTTGATTTTTTTAGACTGTTCTTTATCACCGCAACAGAAAGGAGACTATAACAAAGTTCATTTTCAGACTCCAGGAAGTGAATTCCAAAGCAGCACAACACTGAACTACATGAATGTTGGGACATATGCATGGAAGAGAACACCACCAAAGCACTAATTTGTAAAGGTTCTTATATGGGAGTGGCTAATGACAGCTTCAGTCATCAGGGTGTACTGGTTAAGATACAAAACTTAGGTGTTCTATTTTACCCTGCATTGAAAATATCCAGTGCCCTATGGTATCAGGCTAAGGGATAATCTATGCTGCTTCAGAAACTCTTGTTTGTCTATTTCTTTGAGAAAGACAGTCTAACGACTCCAAAGCAGACAGAGGGAAATGTAAAATAAACCCTTGACTGTGGAGAGGTATTGGCAATGGGGACTTCTCATTGTCAGTAGCTCATGACAGAAAGGTTATGTGTTACTATATAATGGCACAGCATGTATCTTGGAGCATCCATTCTGGAACGGTCCAGAATCAAAAGAGAAAATAAGGATGGATGTTTTGCAGTGAGCATGGATAAACCACATTAAAAATCAAATGTGTCAAGGAAGGGCTCAGGTCTACTTCTCATAATACCTAGATCATGTACAGCTCCACAATCAAAAATAACTGGCTAAGAGTGATTCAAAAATAATTCTAAACTTTAACTTGAGTCTTTTAGAAACCATAAAACCTCTTATTTAAACCTCCATTGACACCACCATTTGGCCTTTATCTCTAAAGACCCCCCTCTCCATTATATAACAAGTACAAGGAAAGATTACAAAACATTCATCAGCTTTTGTTGATTTTTTCCTTCCTATTTTCATTTCTTTCTTTTTTCTTGATTCATCTAAATGGAAATTAATTTCTTCCTTAAGTCTTTTCTTTTGCCCTTTGCACTTGAAGTGCATTATCTGTCTGATTTCTAGTACTATTACTAAAGCAAATGCCTAGCAAGAAGACAGACTGTTTGGGAAATGAGAAGAGAACTTTGCTATCAATGATGGTGAGTCCCCAGAGGGAGAATCTGGGGACATCTGTGTTTGTGGAAACATCTGTTGCTATAGCCTGCAAAGATCTGAGAGGACTCAACTCAAGGCTTAGAGGCCTAGGGGCCTGAAAAAAAGTCATTGCATTTATGATCATGGAGAACAGGTGGATGGCCCTGTCAAGCTCAAACCAGTGAAGGGCCTATGTAATGGCAAGAGGTGTTCAACCTCTGAGAACCCCTGGACCCAGGAAGTGTAAATGACAGTGGGACTCTGAAAGGATCCTGACACAGTAAATCTGAGCTGGGCTGATGTGCTCATTCATTATTCCAGTATATCTGCTCTTTTAAACTTCTTCCTTTCAGGTTGCTACGGGTAGCATTTTGGCTAGCAGCAGGTTAGTAACAGACTGAATTGAGTAATGTCCCCATATTTATAAACAGGGCTGTAATCAGAAGAATCCCACAGAAAGGATGTGTTAACTATGGCCTTCACTGTCCTTAGGCATCTCTAGACATGCTGTGGGTTGGTAAAAAGAAACAGGCCTGTGTTAGTTTCATTCTTCCCATCCATTTACTGTTCTCTCCCCTTTGTCCTGTTTCTCCTTTACTCATCTTTAGTCCCATCCCATCTGTGAATTATTCTTGTCTACCAGCAGAAACATGTCTGTATACTACATGTGAAAGTACAGATTAGCATCCCCAAGGATGCATTGCCACAGGGTCTAAATTTTGCTTTGGGGGAATGGAATGGTGATCACTTGACACCTGTTGGTTGTGTCTGACAGTTTTATAGACATGAGAGGTGATAAAGATAACCTCGGAAGAGGTTAAAACTATGCAGAAGGCTTACTTTCTATGTCCTCTCACCCTAGAAACAGAAATCCTCTCCTTTCCTCCCTCCCAGAAAAATCACACATTTCAGAAATAGCTGTGGAGAAGGAAGTAAAATTTTTTCACAAGCTCACAGTCGATGGTGACGTAGGTTAAGCCAGGCTTTAGAATGAGCAAAATTGGAGAACATATCTGACTTACAAATCAGTGGCAAAGAATCAGAAAATTTCAAGATATTCCATTTCATTTTTTCCATGTAGACAACCCCAGACTCACCGCTGCCTGAAAGCCTAAGAAACCTGTCAGTGATCTCATATGTACAATATGCTTACCACTCCCAGAGAACTTAACGTGCATGCTTTACCTCAAATAATAGCGGCTGATTGACTAGTTCCTGAGAAACATAGTAAGGTCATGTTTTATCAATGATGTTGGGATGACAAGAAAGTGCTACTTTTAGCTCTCTAAAGTCTCTGCATTCCTAATGATAACATGGTATTTTCCTTTCACTTTAGCTTTTTTTAATGGAAAAATTATTATCTGGTTAGGAGCCTTAACTTTTAAGCTATTCCAGTGGTTACACAAGAAGAGAAATAGTGGCATTAGATAAAATACAAAAAACCAAGTTGCAGCAAGAAGATGTCCTGGTAAGGAAGAAGACTGGATGAATCAACACCTTACCATAAGAGAGGGACAAACAAGGCCATACTGGTGGCTTCATGGCTGATAGAAGGCTGGCTGCATGCATGATAGTAGGACCAGCATTTCTGAGTCATCAGTGACTGGAAATAAGGACATTGATTTTCAATTTTTCTTCCCTGGTCCCCATATGACTCCTTGAGTAAAGCTAGAGTTGTCTCTGGGAAATTTAGTTTCTTTATTCTGGTGGAAAATATGTTTCAAAGTGTCTTTCACCATAAAGATAGTAGAAATTCCCTGGTCCTTCTCATTGTTGTTATCCTGAACTTCACAGTTAATCAAACCCAGAGCTCCAGTGTCAGGTTTAACTTTAAAAATTAATGTGAGCTACTGTTTGCACTGTGGAAAGATGGGGTTGTAACAGATGCTACTATAATAAGGCTGATGTCCTCTTAGATTTTGCTGTAAAGTGGGAAGATGGAGGCCATGACTGGGGTCTGTCACTAAAATGAGAAGACAGAGATATGAGAAGTAAAGTGTGCCCAATACAGTGGCAGCTAAACGCTAAATAGAGATGGTCATGGGAGCCAATTTTGAGGAGTAGACAGTGATTCTTAATGATAATGCTAGCTCATACTCATGCTTTGCATTTTCTAATGTCCTTTCATTTTCTTGTATTATCTTCAATCCTTCTATCCGCTTCAATATCTGAAGCAGAGGATGAATATAGGAGGTTGAGTCTTGGAAATAAAGAAAGTGTTGGTATCCTTGCTTTCATCACAATGTGATTTAAAGGAAAGGAAATAGAACATAAGAAAAACTGTATTAGTTCCCCACAGTTGCCCAGGGAAACATCCTGATAAAAGATAATAAGCACTAATAACCAGCTGGAAAGGTCTGGTAAGACATAGAGTAGGAAGGAGTCTCAAGTAGAAGAATCTTGGGAATCTCAATCCTTTGCAGGCTTTGAGGGCAGCACAAGAGGCTGCTCTTAACCTGTGGACATTGCAGAAATGCAAAGAAGAAAAGGTGAAGCATAATTTTACTGTGTTCATCTGTGATCCCAGAGTTCCTCGATCATCTTGAAGGCATCATAAATCACACAGAGAAGTTAATTCTGAGAAGACTTACTTTATCATAACCAGACTCCATGATACAACAAGGGAGCAATAGGAATCACTGACCATCTTAACAGTTGGCCTTTTCAAAGCCACTTGCCAAAGAGGCAATACATATCTCTCAAACAATTGCTCAAGGAACTCAAGGCTCCTACTGAGAAAGCTCTTCTAGACAGTAATTGACTAAAAAATGGCCTGGTCATATGGTAGTTCTGGGAACATGGGGTCAGCAAGATCTTCTAGGCAATGTCAAGACTCACCTCCTTTTAATGGTCAGCATCACACCCAGGAGAATGATGATGAACATGAGAAGACCAGCAATGACGCCCGCCATCTTCACAGTGTTGTCTACCTGCTTCTCTGGCTCCACAGTGTTAGAATTCTGGGTGGAAGCACCTTGAGAAGAAAAGGAAAGGAAGATGTGAAGAAAAGGCTCACAGGTGACCAGGCAATAGTGACAGTGACAACAATGTCTGTTTATTAAAGCTAACTATGTGCCAGGCACTGCTATGAGAGCTTTAGATACATTGCTCTACATAATCCTCTTTGAGAATTAATTCCTTAAGAGTTTGGGATTACTATGATGTTCTCTTAGAGATGAAGAAACTGAAATTCTAAGCATTCAAAAGAATTTCTCATACTTCTCATGTGGGAGCATAAGATTTTATCCATTATGTTGCTTTGCTATGAGAGTTCAAACCTTGCCTCACTATTTGATTCTGGGGTTCATAGAGTTGTGTCTCAGATTATGCAATAAAAAATAAAAATGCTTTATTTTAAAGTAACACAATTAAAATCACTGTGGTCTAAGGAATCTTTTAAAGATTTATATAAGATGCCAAGAGTAGAGAAAAAACTAGTGGAGTAAAAATGCTTTGGGTTCAGAAAACATGATGAATATTCCAATTTTAACAATTATATAATGTTATATACTGACTTAATAACTCAATCTATGGTAAAGGAATGTATGAACTGACCATTAATTATTCCTTTAGGTCTGTGTGAGTGATTCAGGGATCTAACTTGGCCAGTTCTGATAAACAGTCCCAAAGACAGACATTGTTTTTTCCATTTTATATATGAAAAAAATAAACAAAAAAACAACAAAAAAAAATGAAAGGACTTGCCCGAAGTTGCATGGGTGATTATACATCAGGAGCAAAATCCCTCAGGATGGTGACTCCAAATTTAGGCCTTAATGGTGAGAAACCTTGAATTCAGCTTCCAAAGCTCCTAGATCCTCATCCCCAATCCTCAAACAACTGTTTTGTTTGCTCCATCGCAAAAGTAAGCAAGCAAAGAAAGGCAGAGCCCAGCCTCTTCCTGTGTTTACTAAGGATGGAAGGCATTTCCTGTTTCAGATATTCTGGAGGGTAGTACATGGGCTACCAGCATCCTAGGGCAATTTTCTCCTGCTGCTGTCTTTACTTCCCCATTAGAATCCCTTTTTTTTTTTTTTTTGTTTTTGTTTTTGTTTTGTATTTTTGGTGAGGCAGTTTAAAGTCAGAAGCACCTTTTCCCAAACTCATCTCTACTTTTCTGCAACATCAGCACCAATTCATCCTTCATCGGCCAATATACCTTCTGTGGCCTCCTGTGCCTCTGGCAGAGTTGCTCTCTCCTCTAAATTCTGATAACACTTTGCACATACCTTACAATATCTCTTACCACAATGTACTGATATTATTAGTTGCTTGTTTTCACATCTGTCTTTTCCACTGGTCTGCAAGCTCCTCAGGGGTAGCATTATGCCTCTTTTATCTTTGTTTTCTATGTTTGCACAGATCCTGACTCATAATAGAGGCTCACTAAATGTGTGTGGTTGTTTGGTATTTGGCTAAAGGGATGATGTCTCTGCCCACACACATTTGTCCTCATGGAACCAAATTGAGTTTTCTTTTGCTTTTAGTCATGAATCCATAGAGCTTAGCTGAGCATTGAATTGAACAGTTGCTTTTTTAACACAAAACTTCGAATCTGCTATTCCCCAAACCCACTGCTGTACTGCTGTTTAACTGCAGGCCTCCAGCCATTGATACTTTTCATTTATTATTATTTTTTTTTGCTTATGAGTATAGAGTGCATATTCTCTCCAGGCACCTTTCTCAAACTTCAGTTAACGTTGGCACTTTGGTTTACTTAGCTGAGTGTTCTTGGTGGGAATGGGAAGCCTTTAAGAGTAGGTGTTGTGTCCTTTTCATTGCTACAAAGCCAATGTTTAGCAAAGGACTCCTCCTCACAGTCAGTGTGATGGTTGTGGAATGACATAAAAGTGCACAAGCCAGAATGATTTATTTATTCATTCTGTTATGTGTCTTTAGTTCCTGTGTGTCCAAGTGCTGGGTCCATACTATAGACTCTGTATGGTCAAAAACCTTTCCTAGAAGCAGTTAAAAGTGTTATATTTTATTCAGTACTTCCACCAGATAAAAGGCAAGACCAATTCATCCAACCCCAGATGGTCTGACAAGGTGCCACCATTCTGCAGCCCAGTGAATTCCTGGTGAATGTAGGGGATAGTCAGCACATCTTCAGTCAGGGAAGTCTGACATTGCTTAGTGGGGGTATTTCTAAGTGGCTCCAAAGTAGCCTCTATTTATGAGATTGAAGGTATGATTTTTAAGAAAAAGCTAGTCCATAATGTACCAAGCCCTAAAGAAAGAGAGCACCTCAAAACATAAAGTTCCTCAATTCTGACCCTTTTTATATTCAGAATTAGAAGATTGGTAAACTCTAGATCATTGAATCATTGATGCTGTTAAACTTTACTTAGTACCTGTTCTAAGGTCCTGTTTTAGAGGCCTGAAGCTCAAGGCTGAGATCCCTAGTGAGCCTATTAAATCTAAGATCTCTGCAATCATTAGTCTAATAGGATTCACACCCTATTCCTTAGGTAAATATTTACAAATATTCATTAATGGAAGGCATCTGGAGATACTGTGGTGAAGAAAACAGATTCCCAGTTTTCAGAGAGCTTGCAGTCACTGGTTCTTGTAACTGTGAGGATACACTTAATAAACTAATAATTCGTAATGGTAACTGTGGTGGTTTGAAAGAAAATGGTTCCCAAAAGAAATAGCACTATTAGGAGGTGTGGCCTTGTTGGAGTAGGTGTGGCCTTGTTGGAGGAAGTGTGTCACTGTGGAGGCAGGCCTTAAGGTCTCATATGCTTAAGTCATGCCCAGTGAAACAGATCATTTCCTGTTGCCTGCAAGTCAAAATGTAGAAATCTCAGCTGTATCTTCAGGACTATGACTGCCTGCACGCCACTATGTCATACCATGATGATAATGGACTAAACCTCAGAAACTGTAAGCCATCCCAATTAATTTTTCCCCTTTATAAGAGTTGTCATGGTAATGGTATCTCTTCACAGCAATAGAAACCTCAAGAAAGAAGTTGGTACCTGGAGTGGGTATTGCTGTAAAAGGCCTAGCAATGCTTCTGTTTTGAAGAATTTGAACTTTGGAAGTTTGGCTTAGGAAGCAGTATAATACTTTAAGTGCTATTTAATGAGACATATCAGGAGCATGGAAGACAGTGGTGCTAAGAGTGACTTGAACTGAGGGAAGGGCTCATTCAGAGGAAATTCTTAGTATGTTGTCTAGATATTGTTCTGGTGAAATTTTGGTTAAAAATGTGGCTGCTTTTTGCCCTTATCCGAAAAGTTTGCCCAAGAATAAAGTGAAGATTTTTGGATTAATTCACTTGGCAGAGAAAATCTCGAAATAGCCTATACTAGACTCTGGTGTATGGTTACTAGTGTTAACTTTAATGAAGATTTATAATGGAAACAAAGCAAGCCGGGCAAAGAAAAACATTTGAGGAGAAAGGAGTACCAGAAAGTGGAATGGAGGTAAATTCTGTGTTCGATGAGATAAACAAATTAAGAAATGAACCAAAGAGAGTGGTGACTTCAGGACCAGATCCCACCCAGCTAAGTTTCCAACTTGTGAAAAGGAATTTTCAAAAAGCCTGATATGGTGATATATGCCTTTAATCCCAGCACTGCAGAGGCAGAGGCTAGTGAACCTCTGCATTTGAGGCCAGCCTAGTCAACAGAACAAGTTCAATAATAGCCAAGTTTAGGCAGTAAAGGTAACCATCAAACTAGAAATCTGGTAAAGAAGTAATTGAACAAGGGGGTCATTTTCCAGCCCCAGCAAGTAGCAGAACTTGGCAGCTTTGACCACATGGTTCTGGCTTTAGAGTTAAGGAAAGAAAAGTATTATGGATTTTTTTTCTAAGACCAAGAAATGCCTGTGAGGACAAGCTAGGTATGTGTCAGGGATGTCCCTGAATGGAGGGCTAGAGGGGTCATTTCACAAAGCTGTGAATTTGAAGAATGGATTGCCTTGGAGAACCCAAGATGTTGGAGATGCCAGAGCTGTGGAATAACTGCCAAAGAGAGCTGCTAGCAGGGAGTGGGACTACCCCAAGAGAAAAAAGTGTATAACAGTCAACAAAGCTAAACGGGGTTAGAGATCTGAAGAGCATTTTGATATCAGACACGGAGATGCAGAGTTTGAGTCTGCCAAGCTGTTTTTCCGTCTTTCCTTAGTCCAGTATTTCCTCACTATGCTCCCTTTCACACATTTTTAATGGTAACATATATCCTGTGCCATTACATGTTAGAAGTATGTGATTTGGTTTTTTATTAACTTTGATTTTATTGGGGATTCAAGTTAAGAGATTGTATGAATCTCAGAAGAGACTTTGAACTTTAGACTTTTAAATAAGTTTGAGACTGTAACAGACTATGGGAACTTTTGAAGTTGGAATGGAATGTATTTTTGCATATGATATCATTACAAACCTTTGGAGACCAGGGAGTAGAATGTGGTGTTTTGAAAGAAAATGGTCCCCAAAGGGAATATCACTATTAGGGGGTGTGGCCTTGTTGGAGTAGGTGTGGTCTTGTTGGAGAAAGTGTGTCACTGTGGAGGTAGGCTTTGAGGTCTCATATTTGCTCAAGCCACGGCCAATGAGACAGACCACTTCATGCTATCTATGGCTCAAGATGTTACAATCTCAGCTGCATTTACAGCGTTGCCTGGATAATAATGGACTAAACCTCAACAACTATAACCATCCCAATTAAAGTTTTTCCTCTTTACAAGAGTTGTCATGGTCGTGGCACTTCTTCACAGCAACAGAAACCCAAAAAAGGAACTTTCAGCTTTGTTAGGGGTTTGAACAGAGAGGCACATGAACCCTTGGAAAAAGCATAACAGGGAAGTAAGTCACTTCTGGGAGGACATGGCTAGCAGAGTAAGCTCCAGAGCTGTAACTAGACAAAGGAAGCACACAGGAACAGTGAGGCAGATACACTGGGTCAGGCTGTGTGATGGGCAAGGAAGCTGGTGTAGAAGAGAAATAAGTGATTAAGGGGTCAAAACGCAAGAAAGAAAGCTAGGAAAGGCACTGAATAGAGAGGCAGGAGCCAGTTCACACATGACACTGTAGACTATCATGATAGTTTTGTTCTGTAGCCCAAGAAAAACAGCCAGTCAGCTAAACAGTGTCATGGGACAATAATGGGGTCCAATTTGTGTTTCCAGTATATCATCTCAGCTTCAATGTGGACCCAAAAAGGTTTGGATATATAAAGTCTGGAGATTATTGTAGGCACCCAGGTAGAAGATGATAGTCACAATGACTCAAGTAATAGCAATACAGATTCAGAGATGTAATAAAAGGGGCAATTACCTGAAATAAGTATAGTGAAAATTGGAAATAGATGAAACAAGGAAAATAAAGGAGAAAAAAATCACAAGGGTGGCCACAGGTTTTGGTTTGCATGACATGGTAGATGACAGTGGCATTTCTGGCTTTGAGGAACTGCACAGGAAGAAACCCTAGAGTGAAACCATGTTTGCATTTAGAGTAATTTGAAACTGAAGATAGGGAGCTAAAAGTATAAGTCTAGAGCTCTCGGAGAAAAGTCTGAGCTGCAGATAAAAAAATCAATTTTTAAATATCCATAGATGGCATTTGTAGCATGGGAGTTAATGAAATGACCCAGGAAATAAATAGCATGTAAGAGGAGAAGCAGGGCCCCAAAAAGAGACTTGTAGCTCAGTAGTGTCCAGGGATTGGGTAGAAGCAGACAAGCCTGCATATAAAACAGGAGCATCCAGACATGAAAAGAACACCTGGCTGAGGATAGTATCTAAAACCAACAGAAGGGTTTCCTGAAGCAGGGAATGATCGGCTGTACCACACACTGTTTCCAGGGTAGAATTAGGTACCATGGTCCAACGTAAGTGGAGGTCTTAGTTAGTAAGTGTTAGGAAACCTTTGCCCAAAGACCAAGATGTTTGTGATAGAAACCCCGTTAGTAATGACCATTACCTATGGATAGTACTCACTTGAAGGCCACAGAGAAGCATCCAGATTCTGTACAATCATGTGGAAAGTGACAGATAAATAGTTTAGAAAAGTTCAATGAGTTTAACCAAAAGGCCTCAGAGCTGAAAGCCTGGGTGTCATGGTGAGATTGTCAGGGGCAACTATGCTTTCCTGGTCCATTCAGGCTCACATATGACAAAAAGAGCATGTAGAAAAAACTCAACTTTCAATTAAGCATGCTCTAAGATAAATTCCTGCCATTTCTGGGGACTTGCTTTCCTGTTCATAAGTGAATGGCATTGTCGATTCAAAGGTGGTGGACATATATGGATAGAATCACTCTAAGGAAAAGATAAGACAAGATCCATAGTGACCCAAGATGTAGAGCAAACTGATAAGGACATAGGAAATACCAGTGACTTTCTGTTGGGAGTCAGCATTATGTGCTCAGGGTTGACACTGTAGATGCTTGGTGAGCAGAATGAAAGCCGAGTTCAGAGTGATAGGAAAGCAACACAAGGTTGGCTTCTCTAGGAGATGCCATTATTCCACAGGTGCCATGATCCAAGTTGGTAAATCAAAGGCTGCCTATCTGATTCAGTGCCCCAGAAATCCAAAGAGGGATATTCCAAGAGATAGAACTGCACATCCTCCAGAGAACTGCTTAGGATCAATTTGAATCCCTAGTAAACTCTGTCTCTGACTCACATGAATTCTGTCTTTTAGTCTGGGACTAGAAGGAAGGAAGGGGATTGGACTGCATCCTCTTCACCCTTGGCTTTCACAGGACCCAACTTGAGCACAATCCAAGTAAATGAGAATTGACACTGAGGCATCAGGTGATAAGTTACCCAACTAGCTAAGCTTGAGGTCCCTGTGTGATGTGCTCATCAAAACCCATCTTGTTAATTCAGCTCACTAATCCAGCTGTCTTCAACGTGAGGCTACATGACTGACCTTGAACCCCTGCCAGCTGTGTCCTCTGAGAATGGAGTACTCGCAAAGGCCATATTAGTTTTCTCAAAGCATCAGTCACTTGCCTTTTCCCTCTACTGTTTCCTGAAAGCTTTGCGTAGAGGTTCTGTACCTATGGGCCCCAATGTCTAAGATTATTGGAAAACACAGAAATTTGCAATTCATAACAGTAGCAAAATTACAATTATGAAGTAGCAACAAAAACAACCTGATGGTTGGGGGGTAACCATACCATAAGGAACTGTATCAAAGGGTTGCATCATTAGGAAGATCGAGAACCACAGGCTTACAGTCATGTCCTCTTACAGCTTTAGTCTACAGTCAATACCTGACTTTCTGTTTTCTAGTTGTCTATTTTTAAATATTGAAACCCAGTACTTAAGATAAAGTGCTTAGTTTCTTGGAGGTGTCTCCCCACCCTCAATTCTACATCCTTGTGTGGCCAAGGGCCATGTGTGTCTCCCTCCTGCTTTCTCCAATGCTACAAAGTAACTATTTCATTCTGACTTCCCTCTGGGATTCCTGAGGCCTCTGTTGGCAAGGGCAGTGTTGGCTGATGTTATTCTGTACTATTCATGGAAACTCTCCGATGGATCTTATCTAGCTATACATTCAACCACCAGAGAGAGAGAGATCCCCAGGGGTAAGATAAATCAAGAGACTTGATACTTAGAAAGTGATTTATCAATCAGGATACAATCATCATATACAAGTTTATTAAAACCTCATACTCACTGATTCTACTCTAGGATTATGGAAGCAGCAGTTACATTTCAACAAAGTCTATGTGTGGCTCAAGAGCATGGCCAAAGTCACAGATCACTCATCTCAAAAGTACATTAGTCAGGATCAGAATGTTTTTATCTAGAGATTCTGTTCTGATGAGATCCACCTCCTTTCTTCTGGTCAACTAACAGGTCATTGTAGAAGATGGAATTCAATAGGTCTCTTCAGTTTAAAAGGTTAGAGTGTAGATGTGACTGAGTAGATTAGGGATCTATCTGATGAAACTTCTCAATGTGGAAGAGATACCCACTGAAGCCTAACACTCAGTTTTTCTCATGATATTATACAATCACCACATCTGGATTTTAATCAGGGATTCCTTACCCAAAGAAGGCAGAGCTCCATCACAAAGTAGTGATAACATGCAAATAGTCATCATTGCCAAGACCCATTGAAGAAGTAGCCTTTCTGTGTTTACTGACTTCTGTTGTGACTTCCTTGCATTTCTGAATGCTTAACAAAGCCACCACCATCTTAAAGTCAGCACAGTCACTGGACCCTGACTTTTTAAAGTTATAGTAGAATTCTGCAGTAGGACTCTGACTTTTTTTTTCCATCAGACCTTGGGTGTCACTGCTGTCTGTACTGTTAGTGAGAAATCCTCCTATCATCCTTTTGGTTCAGGGACTTGTATCCTGTCCTTCCTCTTCCCAAGTTACTCACAGAGGCAGAAAACATGTTACCCACAGTAAAATGAGCTTTCCAGGGACAAAGTGTGCACCTTATGAAGCAGATGAGACTATAAGACCATGGTGCCACACTTGATATTAAAAGACTATGGTTTTATGATACTGGCCCAAAGCAATGAGCTTCAAACAGAAATCCTTGATTTTCAATGCTAACTAGGTGAGTGACCTTGATCAAATAAATGAAATACAATGTGATTAAATATCTTCATTAGTAAAAAGTGAGAGAAAATTCTAAAATCACAAAGATTTTTCTCAGGATCAGATATTGATTGACAAACTCTAAGGACCTGCATACCTGCAGTGTCCAGGGAACTAGATTCTGAGTGGAGGCTGGGGCCACACCTCCTTGCAGTCTGCTACCTGGTTTTATCCAAGTTCATAGAATAAAGCTAGGCAGAGTCCCATCCCCAGAGTGGTGCATTTGACCCTACTCAGAGAGGCAGGGCCCATATCAGGCTTACATCTGGATGAGTTAATGGCAGTACTACTATAATTTGGCAACAGGGGATTAATGATTCACTCTCAAAGCACTCTCGCTGGCATCGAGCCCAATTGCATAGCTGTACTTCAGAGAATTTTCCCTGTAAAGATATGCAGCAAAAATAGAAACCACGGATGAAGAACATCTAATTGCAAAATTGATAAAACCCAAGTAAATCCCAGTGGATTCGTAACCCATGCTGGTGATCATTGCTGATGGTAAGAAAGGAGGCTGGCTCTTGGGGATACAGTTCCTAGAAGCTGCTCTTTTTAAAACACACAGTGGCCTCTCAGCTATCCAAGGGCATATTATTCCCAGTGTGGTTTATCTCAGGCAAATCTTACTGTGCTGGCAGTTTACCTCTGTCTACTTAATGACTTCTTTTGTTGAAGAGTTTCTCTGTCTTTACTTTGGCTTTGCATGTATCTGGCACCCAGCAGCGAAAAACCTTTGAAACCCTCACTCTGAGCTGCTACCTCAATGCCAGGGAAGGTTTTACGCATAGCAGGCATCTCTGATTATGGATGTTTTGCCAAGTGGAGACAACAGGGAACAGATAAGGGAGCTGGGTAACTTCCCAGCTCTGCTAAAGTCAGGTATGCACTATATATGCGCTTCAGTTGGCTGGAAGCGAATTCTCTAAAGCCGGGCTATTTTAAGCTGGAATTGAAGTCCAAGATAGAAAACAAGTTGGTGGGAGCGCATCTGGCTACTTCTTTAGATTCAAGCCTCTAGACTTTACAAATTGCATCCCAAAGCATTCAAAGTATTTGTAATTATGATCATGAACTACTTTGGCGGCCTTTGAGGGTAGAAATTGTAGTGAACAGGAGGGGAGTGAGAAGCCTGGGGAGAAACAAATGTTATTGCTGACTTTTTTTTTTAATGAAAAAATGTGTATTTCAGATTTTTTTCACTAGTGAGTGTAGTGTTGATATATATATATATATATATATATATATATATATATATATGGAGAGAGAGAGATGATTAAATCAGGTTTCCCCAATGCTTCTTACTTATAAAAGGAAGAGATGATAATTAGAAACCAGTACAGGCTCCACATCCGTCAGCAGCCAAAAAGGGAAGAAACTCCAAGCCTTTTAAAGGAAGTCAATATACCAGAGGATTGGTACTCAGGACTGGAAGATACTAGAAAGTAAAATTATCAGGAAGCTACTATCTACTCCAGACAGAAGAAACAGAAAAAAGTGAACCAGCCAGAGGGCAAGGTTATCCAGCAAGAGATAGAACTGCAGGAGATCTTTGCGAGACTTAGACTTGGATAAAGGAAGGGCTGAAGCTAAACCCCAGAGCTTCTCTTGGTCTTTTTCTCTTCCAGCTCTACCTGGGGTCTTCCACTGGATAAGTCTAGAAGTCATGGATATGGTGGTCCAGATGGGAAGCCTGCAGGAAATACCACCTGATGCCCAAGTAGGACATGCCAATGTAGAAGAACAGGCACAGATTAGATAGGCAAAGGGCCAACATGGGCTCTCTATGAGCACACGATCCTAGTCTCTACTGTGTTCTTGAGAGTTACCAGGATGTATACATTTGGAGAATGTCTCATAGTGTTTTGATTTCAGTAAATTTGGGGCTACAATGGAGAAATCATGACTGGCTTGTATGACAGCTAGATGTTAGGCTGGGCCTTTCCAGAAGGTGGCATTAGAGTTAATAGGAGCAGAAGTCATGACCACATATAAAACACTAATATAATTAACTATAAACTGTGCTACAGAGTTTAGACTGCAGCCATGTTCTAACCCTGTTACCATTAATTCTGCCTTTAATCCTTATTGAAACTTTAAAATGGCTTCTGCTCTCACAGTCATTTCATTATAGATGGTTGTGTGCCACCATGTGGTTGCTGGGAATTGAACTCAGGACTTCTGGAAGAACAGTCACTGTTCTTAACCTCTGAGTCATCTCTCCACCCCTAGTCATTTCAAAGATGGGGAAACTGAAGCTCACAGAGTCTAGATAACAGCAGCTGGCAAAAGACCCTCCAAAACATGGAAGCCAGACACAGACTTTTCTTCTCATTAAACTGCTACACTAGTCTGCCATTTCTTTGCCAAACACAAGGGAGAAGTTGTTCATTCTCAAACTGACCATTTCCCCTCAGATTCCTAGAAGATAGAAGGAGATCAGTATTGAGGAGATCAAGAATCTTATTTCAACTAGCTAGATAAAAACCAACTTTGTATAAATACCTGCCATAGGTATTTATATCTGTTCCCTCTGGGTCTGCCACCTGCTATACCAAACAATTTCATTTCATACCTGCCTTTGCTTGAAGATTCTCTCTTTGTGCCCTCCAACCAGCATACCTTATTCTAATATCCAAGGGATTGATGAACATGTCATGTGAATCTTGTTATATGAGCTAAATTATACAGGCTTTGCTCAAGTGATATTTCAACTTGACCTTTTCAACTTAACCTCCTTTATTCTTTTCACTACCCTTGTATATCAACCACCATTTCAAAGTCCCTAATACTCTGAGGTTAGTTTTATTATTAATCTCTGGGCTTTCTTACTAAAACCTTTCTTGGTATTTAGCAACCAAAGCATCTCGTTTTAATTCCATAGAGAGACATGTTTTTTTCTTAAGTTTAGGTGAGCACTTTCTGTGCTGTTTCCAATACCCATTCTTTGAGGTTGGTGTCTGATTTTTTTTTAATTGCTGACTGCCTCCCCCACACTACAGAACAGAAGCTCCTCACTCAGTGGATTGGGTTGATAATGGAATACTTAAGAAGGATTATTCTATTCTTCTTTCAAGTGACATCATCTAGGATGTTTTGCATGTAATAAATAAATTGCCTCAATTCATCATATGACAGTAATTGCATTTAGCCAAGATTTAACTTGGAGTCAATGTCAGGTAGCTGGAAAACACCACAGAGACACTTTTTTTTCCCACAGAAAGCTCTACCCTTGCTGTAGAAAGTAATTTAATAAGTCCTGAGTTAGGTGTAAAGAAGATGCATGTTTCTAGTACCCCACACTCCCTCAATATTACCTAGCCAGTCCTAAGAGGTTAAAAGTGACTTTATCATAGCCTATACAACTAAATCTGCTAAATATTGCTGACAGAGGTGCCCTCATTTTCAGTCTTAAATGGAGGTTAGCACCCTGTGAGATGAGAATCACTTTAATTGATTGTTTGAAAGCCCTTTGGCCACTCAAATAAATTGTTCCCTGAGTGCTGATTCTGCTTCATTCCATGCATCTCCTGACTTCCTGTTTTGAGGTGGACTTTATTTTGCACAATGAATATCTTCTGCAGGTTGAATTCTAACTTGGTTGTGAGTGGCTCTATGAAATGGTGCAATGGGATTCTTAGAGAGACTCTCTTCTGGATGTAAGAAAATGCCTCTATCACAAAATATTTTTCCTGTATTTAATCTAGCACCTGACTTTTTAAAAAGTATTCATATGCAATTGAATTTTTATGAAGGCATAATTGACACATCCCTGGTAGGATAATGGATGGAATACCTTATATGGCCATATGACTTCAGTTGTTCTTTTGTGCTGTGGAGAGTTCTAGTCTATGTTCATTGCCAGGACACAAGAACAAATTTAGAGAAAGGATTTGGTCAACGGTTAGAACAAGATCTTAAGCTAAAATACAGTTGGGTACTAAGCTATCTTCAAAATTAAGAAGAAGATGCACTTTGTAAACTAGGTCCACAAAGGTCAAGTCACAGTCAAGATTAACAATTAGAATGTAATGAAGTAGGACCAAATCCAGGTAGGGCTTAGGAATTAGCTCTTGGCTTATATTTAGGACCTCATAGTCTGTATCCATGGAGAGAGGTCAAATGATGTGTAGAGTTATGCTTTGACCTTGATCAAAAATACAATTTAGATCAGGGTCAATGGCTCAGAGTGCTCAAGTGACCTCCAAGTGCCTTATATGCAATAGCACCAATTCAACTGTTAACTACAGAAGGGAGGTTCTAGGCATTTCCTGGACATGGCCTAACCTGAGAGATGCCACAATTATAGCAATGATAGCACTACCATGAGGTGCTGGGCATAAGAGTTAATGAAGAATGAATCCTGCCATCATGGAGTTCACTTCTTAGTGGAAAAGGAACTTGGAAACTGAAAAGGTTATCACATACTGGGTGCTCACACAGAAGTATGTCTCGGAAGACTGCATGTACAGTTCTTTTTATGCAAAACCAGACTACACTTGATTTCCACATGTTGTCAGTGGTGTGACACACATCACAGGCAACCCTGTCACAACCCAGCATCTCCCTCTCTCTTCTCCACACACTGGTGTCCTGTGGTTCTACAAGAACTGCCTCTTGCTTACAGAAGTCTATGCACTGAGCCTGGAGGCCAGGAGGTTCAAAGCCATTTAACTGTCACCAACAGAAGAACCCACAGCTTGCACTGGGGAGGAAGAATGTAGTGTGATGAACAGATGTAGAGAGAGAAGACGCTCTTTAGGATGTTCTGAAGCACAGCACTAGCCCGTTTAGACTTTCTCAGGCAGCTGGCATGAGGGAGCACATGGCCACAGTGAGTTGGTTTTAATTCTTGCTATGCAGTTGAGCCCAGGGTAACTGTGCAACAAGTGAAACCCTCCCAGAATCAGCGTATGACAAAATTCAAAAGCCAGGCAGGAATGGTGTTATATACAAAGCCAGCTTTGTAACCTCAGGGCATGGAAAGCAGGTGAGCTATGCCTTGACTGCAAAGCAAAGGCTGAGGAAAGGGAACAGCAACAGCAAATCCCAGGACTAGTGATACATGGAAGGTAGAAGCTATGCCAGAAGAGTAAGGGCCAGAGCCATGGAGTGGAGACTAGGTCAAATGTAGAACACAACAAATGAAGGCACACTGGAGGTGAGGTGGGTAGGTCACAGAGACTTTCTCAGATATTGATGCTTGGTTGTGATCTCCTCACAATGGAGAGTCCCCCACTGAGGACTTGAGGTTCAACCACAGACTATTGCCCCAAGCTCAAGTTCATGGTGTTGGCAAGCATGTAAGCTTTTATGGCTGTGATAACAATGTGGTAGCTTAAAACAACAGATATGGATTCTTATACTTCAAGAGACTTGAAGTCCAAAATGAACATGCCACCAGGAACAAATTTCCCAGAGATACAGAAGACCCTTCCTTATTTATTCTCAGCTCCTGGTCCTCAGTCCTGACCTTCTGTACCTTGAAGATGGGCAATTTCAGCCTCTGCCACTGTCATTGCACTGTTCTTCCTATGCATGTCTTCATGTGACACTTGCCTCTTCTATCATATTAGCTTAAGGTCTACTTTCTGACTTCAGTTTAACTAATCACATTGTGGACACATTCCTTGCTAAATAAATGTATGTTTGCAGTTACGGGGTGGCACCTCAACATATCTTTGGGGAGATACAATATGGCATACAACTTGGTTGATTCATGGTGCTACAAGAGCCCAGCAATGGTCAACATGTCCTGGCTTTCTGCCCAAACAGTATTACAGGGTGCACTGGGGACTTCAGCTCCCCAAGGCTCTTATTCAAAGCAAGTTCTCTTTTTTCTAGACAACTCCAGACAAACTGATCCCTTAAGGGATGATTTTGTTACCTGACTCAGCGGGGGGGGGGGGGGGATGGGAAAAGAGACAAAGAAAGATCTGCCCAGCTGGGGCAGCTTAGAACAAATCATGCCTCTGCTGCAACACGCAGTTTTCAGTAGATATCAGAGGGGCTGGAAAAGAGAGAAGGTACCCTGAAGGGAGGGAGACATCTATAGCAAGGATTAGAGGAAGTGTGAGCAGGATCAGCGAGGGCAGCCAGAAAACCTGCAGCATGGAATTCAGATTAGCACAAGTAACCCAAGCGAGGGTAATAAAACCAGCAAGGAGCAGGGCAGCGATTCCAGCCAAATCCACCATGAACATGTTTTCTTTTTTCTAGCCTTTGAATCATGGCTTTTAAAAATGGAAACACTGAATCGGTGTGTTTTAGATTAAAACAGATTTATCCCCTTCCCCCAAAGGATGGGCTTGAACACAGCCCTTCAGTCAGAAGAGGTGGTGGGCTGAGGAGAGTAGAAGGAAGCCCAGAGTTAGTTGTGAGAATGGCTGATGCTGGTTACCCTGACAAACCAAGTCTCTCCCCATGAGTCTGCTCATACATGACTTCTGAACCAGCCCTATGACAGGGAAGGCATTAGCTTCAGCAGGCCTAGGTCCAGCATCTTTGGGAATTTTGGTATATGGGGCCATGAAGAGTTCCTGTAGGCTGAAAAAAAATCAGTGCCCAGGGGCTCACAATGGTCCTCAAAAAAACTGGAAAAGAAAACGATGCTGGGTAAAATGTACAAAGCATCATCATGAAGAGGCAGGAGAGACAAGAGGGGCGGACACTGTGCGGTATCCATGTTCACCTCTTACTCTTCCATCTCTGTGCATGAACGAGGCTAAAAGCACAAACTTGCATATTTGCTGAGAACAAGAAAGAAGTTGACATAATCCAAGGAGCTCTAAGAAAAGCTTATGCTATGGGTTGTGGCAAGCTGAAGCGGAGCCCTCATTCAGGTCTTGAGGCAGCCGGCCAATTTCTATAGATTCACCCTGAGGTAACAGGCTTTTCAGAGCTCCTCCTACAGGTTTAGAGAGCCAGACCACAGAAGGAGAGCATCCCAGCCAAGGAAGGCAGGAGGTGAGAAAGGCAAGTACTTATGTGCTCAGTATGGAGGAGATACCAAGAGCAAAGGAGGAAATAAAGTCAGAGATAAGGAGAAGACAGAGAAATATCTCTGTCTCCTAAGCAATGAGATTAAAGGCATGAGTTACCATTTGTCATGCCTAAACTGGGATTAAAGGCGTGAGTTACCACTGTCTGGCATTCACTGCTTGACTGTGGTGATTCCTGTTCTCTGATATTCAGGCTGACTTTATTAAATATAAAATATAATACATCAGAAAGAGCCCTGTATGCCTCATCTGGACAAAGTCTATTGATTCAGTTTGGTAACAGAAAATACAGCCAAAGTAATGGGCCAACAGTCTCATTTCTTGTCATACTTTGAATGGAACATGTTTCGGTTCATTAGTTCTGGAGTCATATGTACAACCTAAGAGCAGAGCCAAAGAAAGTCCTGTGCATTCAGCATTCCTGACCTGCAACTGGGGTCTCTAACCTCAAACTGCGGGCACAGACCTGGTTTTTGAGATAGCAACTAAGAAACTGGTTGAATAGAGGGGTGAGGGCAAAGGTATTGTGCCTCCTGAGCTCTTGCTTCTCACCTCTCGCTTTGGGTTGTTACAGCACCTTGGCTTGCTGTGCAATTGGGTCCAGCCTTTTAGATATATCTCAGCCTCATTATTTGTCAAGATTTATGAATTCTGTTCGGCTTTTTGGATCTCTTTAGCCTAAGGTTTGGATAGTTACTACCTCCCTCCCTATTTTTCACTTGACCCAGAAATCATAGCTGTTGCCTGGCCATAGCTGTTGTTTGCTCATTTGCCTGGCCCTTTCGGGGTCTCAGTTTCTTCATTTATAAAATGGGTTTAGATTTTTAATAACAGCAATGTATGTGTAAGGTAACTGAGACAATTTTCCTTGTTCTCTCTACGGCTAGGCCATGCAAGCATTTCTGTTCTACAGATAAAAAAAGGTGGAGCAACAGCTCTGAAATCACATGGCCTTTGAAACCCAGTCCTAAGCCGCTATCTTGGAGTATCTTCAGGGGTTGGATCATCATAGGTGCTCACTAAGATTGGCAGATAGTGTGGCAAATATACTTGGATTGTTTAGAGAGGCCTGAGTTTGAATCCTGGTCCCATTCTTTCCAAGTTCTGTGATTTTTTTTTAAATCACCTAAGATTTAGATGCCTAGCCTATAAAATCAGAACAACATCTGACTTGGTAAGGATTTGGGAAGTTTTACATGAGCTAATAAAGTGAAACACTGCATTTTCTCTATAACATATATGAAACACAGGACATACATTATTCATTTTATCACTCTTTTTTTTAGCATATTAGCATACTTCTTTGATACCATCAGCACCTAGAACTGCTACTTCTCCATGGCTGGTCTCCAGACCTAAGATTTCCCCAGAGCCTGCCCCCTCCTTTTATCACTGAACACCGTGTAGAATAGTGAGCATTCATCATGCAGCTTCACCCCATTCTGCCTTCAGGTCCTCTTCTCATACCATCTGTTTGCTGCCACCAGCACATGAACTCCATGGCTGAGCTGTCTTGGCCTCAGGGTTTTCAAGGCTGCAGGGCCCAGTCAGTGACTCTGGGAGGTGGCTGTTACGTCTCATCATCTTCATTCTGCACACATTGCCTTGTTCCAAAACCCACAGTTCTTTGTACCTAGGCTTAGGATGTTCCTGAAACATAATTCTAAGGGCTGATGCCGAGTACTTCCAATGAGTATCATTAGAACCTGAATCTTGCCACATAGCAAGGCCTCAATGAAGAAACAATAGTAGTAGCTTTAGTATGAGATACACAGAAAAGAAATGAATGCCAAGGGAGGTTTAACCAGCACCCTCTCAGCACTTCCTAGCCTAGGCTAGGACTATATCCATTTCACAGATGGATCTCATCATGACTGAACCAGCCAGACCAGAACTCAGCTGCATGACTTCTGACTTCATAAATGAGAAATCTAGGCTTCATAAAGCTTGGGTGATTTTTCTCAAGGTCCCCAGTTTTAACAAATATATTTTGGGATTCAGAAGAGGCTGGGACTAAAGTTCTTCTTGTGGACAAATAACCAATGAGCACTCAGCATGTACAAGGCAGTGAAGCAAAGTACTATTGGAGATCACCTTTTAATTCCTCCACTCTGGCCTCTGGCTGGATACTGACCACACTCAATGCCCAACTGGGTCTAGAGACAGAGGCCTGGCTGAGATAGACAAGGGTGGATAAATGAGGCATTCTTTACCACTGGTGGGGCTGGACTAGATTGAGTTTTTTTCAGATGAAATGTTAATTGGTCAGTTGCTCACTGTAGCCTCAGGTCAAGCTTCTAGAGAAAAATGTCCAGTCTTAACCAGGGAAGCCTTTGCCTCATTCTTCTCCATGGAAACTTTTCTTTCTTTTTAAATTTACTCATTTATTATGCATACAGTATACAGAAGAGGGCACCAGATGTTATTCTAGATGGTTGTGAGCCACCATGTGGTTGCTGGGAATTGAACTCAGGACTTCTGGGAGAACAGTCAGTGCTCTTAACCTCTGAGCCATCTCTCCAGCACCCCCATGGAAACTTTTCATGGCTCTACTTAACACATCCCCAAATGCACTTTGAACAACCAAACATATTTCTAAACATGGAGAAAACATCCGCTGGGATGTGGTATAAAAGGAGGGGAATAATTACAGAACCTGGACTGTCCATTTGCTCCTTTGCTCCCTAAGTAGGGACCAAGAAGATAAAGGCACATTTCATCTGTACAGTTGTATTATCCCAAATGGTACTCTCTCAATCATGTGTGGATAGCATCCTTGAAATGGGGTCAAGAAACTGAATTTTAAGATTATATTTTAAAATTTAAAGTAGAGGCAATGAAAAGCCTGTTGACTTATTGCATACAATTTTTGTCCGTGTGTGCGTGCGCGCACGTATGTGTGTGACTGTGTGTGTGTTGTTTGTGCTATGTGTGTACCTAGTTGTGTGTACAAGTATGTGAAAGGATGCACTCATATGGGTTTGTTTAATGTACAGGCTGGAAGCTGATTTTGGTGTCTTCCTCAATCATGATTAATTTTATTTCTTTGAGACAGAATCTCTTTTGAATCTGAAGTTTCTAGATTGAGCAAGTTTAGCTGGCCATTGAGGGACCTGCCTATTTACCTCTTGCTGTTGAGGTGCTAGGAGCAAGCTCCTCTAGCCAGGCTGTCATCTCAGTTCTGATGACACAAATTTAGGTCCTTCTTCTTGCATGGCAGGCTCTGTACTAACTGAGCCATCTCTCCTGCCCTCGAGCTTTATCATTTTAGTATTACTTTCATTTTAACTGTTTAAAACAGCATCTAAATTGAGACACACTCAAAATGTAAAAAAAAAAAAAAAAAAAAAAAAAAAAAAAAAAAAAAAAAAAAAAAAAAAAAAAAAAAAAAAAAAAAAAAAAAAAAAAAAAAAAAAAAAAAAAAATCAGATCTCAGGCAGCACAAAAAAAAGAATGTGAAATATCTTCTATTTAATAGTTTTGTAAAATATTGATTACTTATTAAATGGCATTTGGAGCATATTAGATGAAATAAGTTATATTATTAAAATCAATTTCAAGTTTCTTTTATTTACATAATGGGACTTCAAAAATTAGAAATTATATCCACCAATCAAATTATATTTCTATTGAACAGTGATGCTCTGATGCTTTTAAGAAGCTATTTGTAGAGGGTAACTTTGTCCCTTAGGGGACATCTGAGGATCTCTGGATATATTAGTTGTGACAATTGGAAGTGATATGCTAGTGGCATCTTGTGGGCAGAGAAAGGGGGTTCTCTAAGCATCCTACAGTACACAGTTTGGCCTGCAGATGTGGAAAACAATCCAGCCCCAGATGTCAACTGTAGCAAGGTCAGAAGCCTTGTTATAAAGCAAGGATTCCTTGAAGGAAAGTCTAGTGGTTCAGGGATACCAGAGGAATTAGCCAAGCACAGACACCCAAGCACTGATAACATTGAGTTCTTTTTATTATCCCTGGTGGTTGGTATGACGAATCCACTTCTTCACAAGAGCAATTCAAATTCAACAAAGACTAACTTACCCAGACCACCGGACTACAATGTGGCAGAGCTAAGAGCTGAAATCAACCTCTACTCATTGCCAAGGCTAACATCCATGCTACACCACAGGGCTGTGCATATCACCATGTTGGAGCTGCTATGGAAATGGCCACCTGAATCGATAGCCCAATACTCCTATCACTCAGACCCAGGGAGTTATTATTTACACCAGCTATTATTGCCACTAGGGAATGGGCATTGACAAAAGCACTCTTTGAAAGGGACAACATGCTTTGAGAAAAAAAAAATCCTTTCAGGCACCTCACCCATCAAATGAAGCTGGGAAACAGGTGGGAATAAATGGAACACAATAAAATAAACCTGTCAGAGGAAGAACATTCAGATGCCTCAGAAGGTAAAAGTTAAGAACAAATGCACCCGATATGGGATTGGCTCTGTTTAAAGAAAACAACATTTCACTGTTTGACTCGAACAGAGCCCAGAGAACAATGGGCAGCACAAATGGAATTGCTCATACACACTCCAAGGAGGTACTGTTTCTCCATAAATCAGCTTTGAGGACAGTGGCAAGAGTCACTTTCCTCTCACTGTCTTTCTGCATGGTCTCTATGTCCATCTGTGACTTGCCTCTCTTGAGGAAGGGTGAGTCAGGTGGGCTTGTTTTAGAGAAGGATGGGAAGTTCCATTTTATAAAGACCTACTATGTGTAGGGCATTCCCCGAGGTTATAAAATTCAATCCTTAATATGACAGTATGAAATAAATATAAGACTTGGGTTCCAAGATAAAAATAAGCTTATCCAGTATGTTAAGTTTCTATAATAAAAGGGTGGCTAAGATGAGATGCTTACAGTGTTGCCAGGGACACACTGTAATGTGGTACTTTATGACAATAAAAATAACTGGGCTAACACAGGGCCACAAGGGATGCTACCAAGGCTCTTCCCAAATCTCTTTTATTTGATCAGTGAATTTACTCCCTAGCTAGTGGAGATGTTGGCTGTAAATGGCTCATAAATACCTCCTACTCTGGAAAAAGTATCCATTTTTCTTGAAGGCTATGCATACTCATGACTGCATTGGAATTAATACCTGTGACCAAGCTATGGGGCAACCATATTCCAGAGACACCCAGCCCCAGGGCTCTGACAAACACACGGGCCACACATTGCCCTTTGTCTTATCCTATATCTATAGCTTTTATGTCTGAGTACATCGGTAATCTCACCAGAATCCCCATCACAGGGTCAAGTGATGGATCTGAGTTTGGAAAGGGGATGGAGCATATGAAAGGGCTTATGTTATCTTTGGCTGCTACACTTTACTTCCCACCACTATTAACAGACCAGTCAGTGATTGGACAGGCAAGAACTTTGTTAAGACTGTGGGAAAATATGTGAAATCTTTCAAGAAGCTTTCCATTGGTCAGAGGTGGACTCTTGAGAAAGGAGAGGTATGGTTAGCAGGTTATCTTTCTTTACCATATTCTAAATGGGCGTTGACTTTTGATGGCTGGGCTCTATATCTTTTAAATAACTGTGTCTATTTACATGAAATGAACTCTATCTATGTTGTATTGGAAGAAAAAGATTTTCATTTATACCAAACAAATAATTATACTAAGTTGGACACTTCTATTCCAGTCTCTTTAATATTTATTATCCTGCTTAGTCATAGAATTCAATTTCAGAGAAAATGAATATGTAGAGTTCTTAATGTCAAAGTGTCCCCCAAAGACAAGTCTTATTTCTTCTTAACAGAAAGGAAAGGAGGGACCAGTCACATCTGAGGAATGTACCAGGGCCAATGGTAGAGCAGAGGTTGTGGTCAAACCTACTCATTCCTTAAGAACAGCCTGTTAGATCAGCACTCTCCCACCACTGGTTGACAACTCGGGTATCATTTCTCCTGTGAAACACTTCCTTAATTCCAGGTAAAACACTTCCTTAACTCCAGGTGTGTATGTGTGTGTGTGTGTTGAATATCACACATACCTCTCCTTAGCACTAGTGAGAATTGCACATTTATTTGTGTAATCTTTTTTTTTTTTTTTATTAATGAGCTAAGGCATCAGAACCTGTTCTTTTGCTTGTTATTGTATTCCTCAGTACTTAGAACAATGCCTGGTACATAGTAGGTAGAATGGTAGAATGGATTAGCAAAGGGATGTAGGGATGAATATATAGGTGGAGAGAATGGTGGTTAGATGGATGAATGGGTGAATGGGCAGGTAGGTGGGTGGAAGGATGTGGTGAAGAAGTGTCAGTTCATCTGTGGTGCTCCTGGCCTGGAGAACCCACAGAGCATTGGCCATAGGCCATTCCCTCCCTCCTGCCCAGAGCTCTGGTGATCACCTGTGGTGAGGAGGCAGAGTGGAGTCCCCGGGGTCACCTGGGCGCTGCCCATTGGTGCTGACCACAAGGAAGCCAATCCCCAGGCAGCATGCAGAAGAGAAGGAGAGAAAGAAACACACATGAACACATGTGGTACAATGAACAAGGCTGTAATTCTTCTTCTCTAAAGAGCTTGTGCTGAACAACAAAAGAACATCATGATTTACCAAAACAGGGGCCTGATATAAATTTTTTAAATGATAAAAGAGTAAGTCATCATTTATCAAGCACATGTGACATGTCAGGTACTCTACCAAGTACCTTGTGTACAGTGTTCCTAAGAAATATGACAGCTTGAAAGGTCAGTGGTTATTACAAATGAATCTGCCACTTCTCCAACCAAAGTGCATCTCCCTAACTCTTAATAGTCTTTTTAAATGGTGCCACCACCCACATGGCATGTCTGCATAGAAAACTGGCTAACTACCCTCATCTGTAGTAAGGGCATCTACCTTCTACCCTTCTTTTATATGACTTCCCATTTATAACTAGTCACCATCTCTTTTTGATTCTACTCTAGAACAATCCTTCAAGACGCCTCCCTGCTCTCCAGTTTTAGTCCCAAATTTTCCAGCCATCCTTACACTGCATTTGGATAATTTAAACAACCTCCTGTGGGCTCACTGCTTCTGGTCTTTCTCCATTACTACCGAGTCTTTACCATTTGAGTAAAATGTATCATCTTCTTCCCTGCCTTCATAGGCAAACTTCAAACCCCTTGACATAGCTCACAGACCATTGGCGATGAGTCCCAGCTTTCTTTGTTGTATCCATTCCTCTCCACTCTCACCACCTTGTTCTCTATCCAGCTGCCAGTGTGTAAACACATTCCCATGATGAATACCCCTTGCTATCTTGTCTATAGACCATGCCTGGACCAGTCATTCTTTTGGCATCTATTCCTGCCTATCTCTTCCCCTGGCAGATCCTTAGCAGCTTTCAGAAATCAGCTTGGATTTTCCCTCAAGGGTCCTGCATTGGGGGCAGATGTGTTTCCTTTGTCTTCCCATAAGATTCTCATTGCAGCATCCTTCCCACATTGTGAGTGGATGCATTTTCCTTAACTCTATAATCTCCTTGAAGGGAGATGTTGTATTTTGTTGATTAATGTGTTTCTGCTGTGCCTGGCACATAGTAGGTACTCCATGAATATATGTTGGGTAAAAGAATGAATTAATGAAGAAATGGTGACTCAAAAATTTTACAGCTTGTTAAGGTCACAAAAATAGTCACTAGCAGAGGCGCACACAAAGCATGGTTTGCCTCACTTTAATGTCCCATCCCTCCAAGTATCTAAAGAAAGTGCCACAGAAATCCTAGCAAGTGTTACACCCTTAGTCACAGACTACAATGTTCCTTGGTCATCAGGAAAACTGCACAAGATTTTTATTCAAAATGGCAAGAGTGATAGAGTATTCCAGACCAAGTGATAAATAAAAAATAAATTATATCTAAAATAATACAAGAAGCAAGCTTGACCAACAGCCATATATGTCCAACAAACAACTATAAAAGCTAGCCACCCATGAACAATGACCATAACACGCCATTCAAAAAGACATGTGAAGTTTGTCCTTTTCAAAGCACTTTCTAAGTTAGTGGCGAGTTTGTGAGCCAGTCTGATATCTATGCTATTTCCTGTGTTAGTATATGGTAATAATGGATCTTAGGGTTTGTTCCGGAAAATATGACTAGTATTTTGTACTATGCTCTTTAACTGTGAACATGGTATGACCTAGAGTCAGCTGAGAAGGGAGTCTGAATTGTGTGCTTGACTAGGTTGGAACAGGATATGGGCATGTCTGAGAGTGTTTTCCTTACTGTTATAGATGCAGGAGGGCTCAGCCCTCTATGGGTAGCATCATTCTCCAGGCAGGTGGTCCTGGGCTATATCAGAATGCCAGCTACACATGAACATGGTTTCTGTGTCAAGTTCCTGCCTTGGCTTTCAACAATGATGGAAAGTAACCTGTAAGCTGAAACAAACTCCTTCCCCAACTTGCTTTTGGCCAGAGTGTTTTATCACAGCAAAGAGATAAAACTACAGAATATATGAAAATTATATGCATTCAAAATTTCATTTCCCAGCATTTTATTTTAATACAAATGTCTTTCTATGTATCTCTATAATTGACTTTGTGTTTTGGTGACAAAGCAGGTAGGTAGGAGAAAGACCCTGAGGCCTGCCAAATTAAAAATATTCACTACCTTGCCTTTTATAGAAAAATTTGCTAACCTACATACTAAGTGACTATTTTCTATTAATCTGTTTCCCTCCTAGCCCTATGAGGCAGTTAACACAAGGTACTGACCTTGTATGTCATAAAAAAGCCCAAAAGGCTGAGGAAAGACAAGACAGATTTCTACACAGCCTCTACCCAGAGTCTCTTAACTGTTCATTCTGCAGCCTGGTTCCTACCTCAGTTCACCTTCTCCATCCACTGTTGAGGCATAGCTAGGGTACCCTCTGGTGAAAAAAACAGTCTGCTGAAGCACTCCCATCAGGAGAGAGAGGGAGAGAGAGAGAGAGAGAGAGAACTACCATGGGGCTATATTTAGTGCTGAGTGGCTTTGCATGGTACTTTTGTTTCTCTTTTTCTTTTTATTGTTTTTCATTACATGTTTACAGAAGGAGTATGTGTACACCAGTACAGTTACCCTTAGAAGCCAGAGTCATCAGGTAGTTGTGAGTGACCTGAAGTAGCTTCTGGAACTCAATAAGATAACAGGGGTCTTTTTAACCACTAAGGCATCTCATCAACCATAGCATGATTTTCCCTCACAACTACTCCAAATTATCCCCATTACATAGCATGCTGACCATCCTTCCTCTGATGATTTGCATTATCTACCTCTTTGACTTGAAACCCTTCTTTCTAATCCTAATATCATCCTCTGTGACCATTTTCACTCATGTTTCAAAAATTGGAGTTGTGACCATAAACTCCAAGAAAGCATTTTGTTTGTTTGTTTGTTTTGAATTTCCCTTCTTGCTTCAATGGCATTCCAGGTAAATATTTATCTTAGACTCCTCACGCTATATTGATATATGTGTGTTGACTCTTCCAGTGTCTACCATTTCTAAGTGTTTATTATATGCCAGGCACTGCACAGAGTACTTGGTATGCACTTCTTTGCTAGATTCTTATATTAGGTCAGGGAAATAAGTGGCCTTGCTGTCGTCAGTCTGTGGATGATGTCAACTAGGTCCACAGCAGTCAGGTACCATTGCTTAGAATATAATAATGTGTAAACCTAAGATGAACTTGTCAATCTCTAGAGAATAAGAAGCCACATATCAATATGAAAATTCATTTAATAAATAATAAAAGCTAACTCAGTACATAAAACTCTGGCTTAGTATTTTACCAAATATGTGACTTGGAAAATCAAGTTCTTCCAAGTCAGGCTTTTTACTCAAAATGTGAGAATAATAATAGATATCTTGTAAAACAAATTTAAGGAAAACAGCAAAAGTCTTAGCTTAGCCAGCAGAATCCAGATACAACTCTGGGTAATGCTCAGCTATCAGGTATAATAACATGGGGATAGACAGGTGCTCTTCTAGTGAGTGGAGAAGCAGAAGAGAGGTGTGATTATGGATCTTAGCAGAACAGAAAAATGAAAATAGGAGCAGGTGCCATACATACAATTGAAAATAATACTGTTTACCAGGGCAATTTTACTTCTGAAATGTACAGAAGAGATCAAGTCACTGAAGTTAGGCTGTTTCATGTGGTAGTTCTTATTAAGGACATGGAATGGAAACAGCATGAGTCTTGTCTAAGTGAGATCTTTAAGCTATGGAGGTTTAGTTATAACTGTTTTTTTGTAGTAAAGCCTATCCTATCCTGACCAGCCCATTTGAAGAAGAGTTGGAGACATCTTCCTTGTCCTGCATTACGTGCTTTTCTAAAAACTGGAGTGTGTGTGACTCGTATCTTGCTCACAGGATCTGCTTAGTGTGTTTATATTTATAAGCAACCATTAATGAAAATTTGAAACCCTGTAAAGAAAAAGGAGGCCGGAATATGGAGTGCCTCTGACTTTTTTCTCTTGCAAAGTAATGAATGTCAAGTTTAGGGAGATACTGCCAGGCTCCAGCTGGCCCTGGGGAAGACAAGCATGAAGGCAAACTCATTCTTAGTTTCAATATGTGAGTCAAGAAAGATGAATACTCCTAAAGCCACCTCACTTTTGGCTCCAGATTTCAGACTTCAACTTAAATACCCCTGAAGAGATAACAAAGCCTTTTAAAACCTGTAAACAAACCTATCAATCAGTAGTAGAAAAGAGGTATGAAGAGGGTTAAGAAATAGAAGATAAAAAATTTTACTGAGGGCTTTGAATATCTTAGCCAGTCTATGGTAGGAAAAATAATTCAATAGTTATATGGAGTGAGCTCTGAAAAGCATTCCTGGAGACCTGAAGGTTTTTATACTTCTGAGCTTATATGGGTTCATTTCTCAAGTGGAGATAATAACAATAGCCAACATTTATTTAGCACTTCATGAAGGCCATGCTTTCATATTTCATCATATTGTTGTAACCTCACATTACCACATGTCTACACAAAGTGTACTATGATGGTCTGTTATGTAGCTCATCTCCTTCACTGAAAGTTTTCCTTCTGGAAAGAGGCCAGTTAATATTCAGTATGTAAATGAAAATTACAAATCACAGGAAGTTCCTGAAACAAAATCCAAAGGGCTGCTCTCCAAGTTTATATAAGCTATAGCAATGGCTGGGGGGAGGAGATTCTGCCCAACAGAGCTATGCATACATTACACAGACAGCTCCAGGGACACAGCTTTCGTGAGTTATCATCCATATTAGAGGGAGGCTTTTTAGTGATGCAGCTGCTTTGGAGTCACCCCTGCTTCTGTTGGTTACTACAAAAAAACTTACTGGGTCACTAAGCTAAGCTTGTGTTAAATAATTTCTTTGATCTGTCATTGGTACCCTATCTATGATGAGCAGATGCTGGCTCACATCTCATCAAGAAAACTCACACAATATTGGAACACACAGGTTTTTAAATTTTGGAATCCTCCCTCTTGAGAGACTATTGGTGGGATTTTAATTATTTTTATTTCTAACCTTTATCTTTAGCTTATTCCAAATTTTCCCCATCCTTGCCTTGTAGGTCTAATTGGCCTTACTTTCCCTTTAAGAGACACAAGTGTAGTGAGATTATGTGTTACATTATAAATAATTGTCCCGCCTATGGGTTTAATAAAAAATGGTGATTGGCTGAAAGCAGACAGGAAGTGTGGGTGGAGCTACCAGCTAAGAAAACGTTGAGTTTCTTGGAACAGACACAAATGATACAGAGTCACTGGAGCTTCCAGAAGATGAAGAAGAAAGAAGCTGAAATGCTGCTGAGAAAAGGTACTGAGCCACATGGCTGAACAAGATGGGTTTAGTTCAGATGAAGAAGTTAGCAAATTATATGCCTGGGCCCTAGGTCAATCAGCATAATATTAATGTAAGCATCTGTGTGATTCTGTGATTCTGTAGGACTGCATGTGAATCTGTGGGACTATGAGTCAGAACTTTAAGGATAGGCCTGAAAGTCCAGGCCAGAAACCTCTTACAACACAAAAGTTCTTTAGAACACAGTTGTGAACTAAAGCCAACCATGGTACTTCATATCTGCAGGTGGTACAGCAGAGTCCAAGGAAACAAAAGCCAACACTTACTCTGTTGTACCAGCTTTGGCCTTCTTGAGTGTCATGTGGAGGTGTATGGAAGAATGCAATTTGAGCTAGTCTAGGGAGGAAGAGAAAAGAAAAACACAAAAAAGAGCAGAAAAACATGCCAGCAAAAATATTAAAGTAAAGGTTAGGATTTTTTAAGACCTTTAGGTTATTTTATGGTGTCCTTTATGATGTAATCTTTCATCTTCTCATACAACCCTCAAAAAAAGCTATATTGTTGCATTGGCATTTTAGGATAAATGGAAATAGGGCAGAGTAAAGGGTGGTAAAGGTCGGGGGACTTTGTTTTACAACCCCAAGCCCAGAATATTCTTCCCTTAGTCTCACCTAGAGAAGAACAGTGCTGTGTCTCAATCCTCCAAACTCATATCTTCAGCCCCTTTCTTCACAGTTTGAAAGAGTTAAAAAGACTAAACAACAGTCAAGATTTTCTCACCAACCTATATAACTTTATATTTTCCTCTCACAATCGATATTTCATTATGGCCCTGTTCAAGTACTACAGCTAGGTTTGAGTGTTCTGTGTTCTTGGGTGTCTTCTAGTACTGCTGAGCAGGTTAGGAGAAAAGAACAGTGTTATGCCAAAGGGCTAATAAGTGAATGGGGAAAATCCTATAAGTGTACACATATGTACACATATATATAATTTCTGTGTAAGATTTTTGTCTAAGCACATGAACCTTAGATGTCAAGTTCTCAAGGACAAGGGCTACATCATCTCTGCACCCTATCAACCCTTCCACTTTGAATATATGGATAATTTTAATATATAAAATTGCATGAGAAATGACTAGAGTCTGGGCTGTGGCTTTCTACAGATGCCCAAGATTTGTATAGGACTGGATGTCTAGTCGAGACCTGTCCAGACAAGGGAAGGATGAAAGCTCCTTATCTATCATCTGTTATATGCTTGGGTGACAGATAGAAAGAAGAAATAACTAATGATACCTGCTTTTAAAGTGATACAATAGCCTCCAAGATGGTAAGTTACTTGTTCCAGATTAAGCAACTAAACTTGGAGACAGGATTAGAACCCAGTTGTTCTGATTCTCATGATTTCAAGCATCAGGCTATGCAAGAGAAACTTTCAAATAAAATTGAGCCTGTGTGGTTGGCAATTTTTCCTACTTAGGAAAAGTAAGATTTTTACATCTCTCCTACTTAGGAAAAGTAGGAAGTTTTTACATCTTTCTTGGATTCTTGTACCACATGTGGTTTGTTCTTCTGTGGATAAAGAAGCCGTAAATATATCACCCTCCTGTCCCCATAAAGCCCCAGTCTTAGCATCTGCAAAATGAGGGCATATCTCTAAAGAAGGGCCATTTATTGTCCCTGTCAGTTCCTGTAGGAGTGAGGATCCATTATGGAGAGAGGAGAGAGAAATGCTGAATGAAATGGCTCACTTCAGGATTAGACTTGCCAAAAAGTGGCACATTTACAAAAGGCCATTGTTCATGCCTCTTGCCTGTTGTTGTTGGACAATGGTTTTAGTCTATCCTTAATGGACAAGACAGAGCTGTTGGTGACATTGGCCCCATATCTCATGCTTCATTATTCTGAGGCTTCACTTTCAGTACCTACTCCAAGGGGGCTGTTTTAATGAGATCGTTAGAGTGTTTACTAGATTAAAACTGTAGCTGTCTTCTGCAAAGCAACTCTGCAAATGGCTTTATGGGTTTCCGGATTTATTTTGTCTCAATGACTCGGCTCAGTTTGCAAATCAAATCAAAGCTGATTTTTCTAACTGCTACTCCTGCGCACCCAGCAGGAGTCTGCAGAGCCAGCTGCATTCTTCTAAAGGCTGGTACCAATGGTGGGATTCTTACTGCCTGCTGGTGGCTAGTGTAGTTACAACCAACTGCAGCAAGACAGGCAAGTTTGTACCTGTTTGACCCTGTTTGAGCAAGAGATCAGGAGGACAGGTCAGAGGAAGTCAATTTTATTTCTAAAAGGAGAAAAAATAAGATTATGTGGCCTCAGGATTGATCAGCAGGCATTAGGAGAAGCTAATGCATAGTGCTTTTCCAACAGAAGAGTCCAGAAAAACTCCTAGCAACTGGTGTGTCCAAAGTAGAAAGAGCTCCCCGAAGGAGTTGTAACTTTCTTTTCCACGTGAACCACAAGTAGAAAATGGCCTGCTCTTTTGTTAGTGGGGACTGTAGCTCACATCAGTGTTCATCTAGTTCACTTCACTTCTTTTCTGAGAGCACAGTCCTGATATATAATTTATACTTAAAAAAAAGTGGGCAAGGAAAAATAGTAACCCAGGATCCCTCTATCCATTGATAACTAATAAAAATAATAATCTAGGATCAGCTATCCATTGATCCATTCATTCATAGAGATATCTATCCATCCACCTGTTCACTGACTGGACAAAGAATACTCACATTTATTTAACAAATACTATTGAGCATCAATGTGTGCTAAGATCTAGGGACACAGTGATCATCAAAATAGATATGTATGTCACTTGGCATCCAGCAGGACAGAGACAAGGGTGTGCATGTTTTCGCCTTGAGATGGGTATTACAATCAAAGTGGAAATTCTGTGAATGTATGTTACTTTCGTGGTCAGGATGGTCTCTTCAGCAAGATTTAAGCTGCAGCTTAAAAGATGTCTATCTGCTAAGCTGATACATATGGTGCACAGATATATATGGTTGCTCATAATGAAAAAAGAAAAGCCCTGAGATTAGAAGCAACTTCATACAGTTCGAGACCTAAAAGAGGAGTTCAAGAGACAGCTCACTTGGCAACATTCTAGCCTTGCGAGCCTGAAGTCCTGAACTCAGATCCCTGTGATCTATGATAAAAAGCTAAGTCCAGTTCTATGGAAATGTAATCCCAGTGATGGGGATGCAGAAGATGGAGACAGGTATATCCTTAGATGATTGTGGAAAAGCTAGCTAGCTTGGCTTATATGAAAAACTTTCAGGCCATTGAGAGGTCGTGTCTTAGGCAAAAGAGAATTGACCGTTTAGGGTGTTCTCTGCCTCTCACTATCATGTACATGTGCACTCCCCCTCATTAATAAATGAATAGTGCTTAGTTTAGTTATAAAAAAAAAAAACAACTAGGACTCAGTGGGTAAAGGGGATTGCTTTGTCTTTTGACTATTTGCTATTACGTCCAGCAACTTGAGTTTGATTCCTAGAACCCAAGAACCTACATGGTAGATGGAGAGCATAAACTCCTTGAAGCAGTCCTCTGTTCTCCATATATGTTCTGTGACACATGTTAGCTCCATCTTATACACCACTGGTAGATAGATAGATAGATAGATGATAGATAGATAGATAGATAAATAGATAGATAGATAGATGTAATTCTAAAATAATTGAACAAAGACTGTGTGCTGGAGAGTAGTGGGTCAGAGCAGAGAAGCCTGGATGAGGATAAGGGTAAACAGAGGTCATACGTTGCAGGAAAGACTGGTGGAGACCACATGTGATAAAAGTTGTAAGTTCCAAAGGAACCGAGAGTGGAACTGTCCAGCACAGTTCTGCATCTGAGTAACATGAACAGGGATTATTTTCTACATGGCCCCCTTTGCCCCATCCCAGAGGGCAAGCATTCAGCTGTTTGAATATCTCCTCAACAGCTACAGCTGAGATTGTCTTCTACCATTGAGACTGACGCTTTGTGCATGATTTAACTCTTATTTGAAGTTCAGCACCTCTGAGTTCTAATTATCTCATTCAAAGTTCCCACATACTCCCTAGGAAAGTCAAGAATCACTTAAAATTAAGTTAGTCCTCTGCCTATTTCATACATGTGAAGAAATACATCCTGATTATTCACTCAGCCTATCCCTTCTTATCTCCTTCCCAATTCAGTCCCTTCCCCAACGAGATCCCTTCCAAGGTTCATGCCATCTGGGTTGATTTTATGACCTATTTAATTTTAACAGGGCCATCTGTGTGTTCATTGGATTGGAACTGTCCATTGGTAGGTCACAAGGGGCTACACAATTAAAGGCAGTATCTCGCCTTCCCCTTATCGGCAGCAACAAATAGTTGTGTGGTGAGGGCTACCCCCACCTTCCTCCTCCATCCAAGCCTGACTATTGACAGGTCCGTTCTTCCATTCTTGTGCAGACCCAGTGAAAGAACGCACAGCTGCTGCAGTTTCCTGGTTGGAATGATTGTTTCTTGCCCAGATGTCACAGCTCTTCTCACAATCTTCCAGCTTTAACACTCTTTCTGCCCTTCTTCTGTGACATTCGCTGATCCTTAGCAGGGCTTTTAGGCATGTTTAGATCACATTTTTATAAGCTGATCATGTAGATCCCATTCCCCATCTTTCAAAGATCAGCTCTATTTAATGGTTCTACAGCTTCTCCCTTATCTCTAACATTAAAAAAACAAAAACAAAAACAAAAACATTCAAACCGAAATGTAAATTGATCATCTTTGCACTTTGGTCTTCTATTATTTTCTTTTCAAAGTCTGAATTTCTTGTTCCTAACCAAAACAGTGTTTATTATTTACCCACTATTGGTGCTTTTCTTTATACACTGCTCTGAACAGGCCTGTTACCAGGACTGGTGTGAGCTCTGTGAAGAGATTTGAAATGTTTTGGAATCTCTCACACTTGGAACATCACTAGTAGCATTGTGCTGTCCCTCAACATGATGGTATAATGTGTGCAAGAGTCTTCTTGGAGTTAGATGCAGTAGAAATAGGCTTTTGGTTTGGCATTCAGTTCCTCATTTCAAGTTGATACAGTCAGGATGTGACTAAGAGCTTATAACCAGAACTTTCTCCCAAGTCTAATCTAAGGTTCACCTTTGTTACTTCTTCTGAAACTACCCAAGGGACTGTGGTGGAGCAATGAGCCAAGGTCTGATGAAGACTAGAGTGTCTTCTTAGGATGAGTCAAGACAACTTCAGGGAAATGTGTATTCACTATAGACCTAGTCTTAATTCTAGAAAAGAATCTTGCTTAGCCCACCTCATTCTCTTTAACCACTTACAGATTCCTTTTGAGAGCTCTCCCTCAACACAGCACTAGAACAGGCCTCTATATCCTTGCCTCGGGCTCTGCTTCTAGAGATCACAGGGAGACACAAATTAGAGCTACTGAGTATATAACATAACAGGTAATGGCTTTAGGGTCAATTAAGAATGACCCCAAATATGTACTTAGAGCTAAAATACATGATAATTGTCTGGCTCTATGGGATTTATACAGATGAGCATGGACAACACCTAGAGAACCCAAGGTCATGAACAGCATAGTACCAAGTTATTTTATCACCAGAGAGCTGGCCTGCATTTGACATGTGATATCCCTCCAGATAGGGAATGCCTGTCAGCAGAATGAATCCCCCTCCCAACCCCAGGAAGATGCCAAAATGGTTGAAAGGTAGAGATACTTAAAGAGTCAGTGATGACATGTTTCTGGGATTTTATAATACTAATCAGTATGGAATTGCCAGCATCAAATTTCCCCTCTACAAAAAAATATCTGCAGCAAAATCTTACCAAAAAGAAATTTGATCTAGGTAACAAAAGAAGGAATGAGATGAATCACATAACTTCATTCATTTCAGTGCATTATGGGAAAAGCATGGATTCAGGTAGCATTTGCTTTGGATTGTCCCTGGGGTTTTTGAGTGTTTTGATTGGTATGGAGTAGACACTGGCCAGGCATGAATCTCCTTCCTTTAGCTCTAGTGTATTTCTCAAGAATCCTTCTCCTCTGGAACTGTATTGATAAAGGATGGCTCCCAGACCAATGGTAGGTTGGCATTCTATGTTGGGTAGTTTTTCCCAAATGGTAATGAAGTCTCCAATATAGAGGAGAATTGAATTTCAATGTACTACAGAGGCAGGATGTAGATGATAGAAACGCTACCAAAAGCATTGCCTGGGCTTAATCAGCCAGCAACTCACACACTCATCCATGTACCCTACATTTCACATAATCACACTTTACCTATAATACCAATGAAAGACTCTAACCTAAGGTCACACAAGAGGAGACATGCTATGGAGAGATAGACTACATGTCTGCTCTAGTTATTTTAATGTCATTGTTATTCTCCATGTGACCAGCAATGTGTCTTTAGAGAAGCAAGCATAGTAGCCTTCTGTACACCTGAGGACTATGGTCCTGAGGCTGGTGAGAAAGCACAGTCTTATCTATTGTTCTATCACCCTTCTATGTAGCCTCTAAAGTCACATGTTCCTAGTTCTTAAGTATAAAAGAGATATAATAGGTGACAGTTTGGAGGGGCCAGTGTTTCAGTGTGTCCCAAGAACCTACAGTAGGGAGAACACCCATTTTGGCCTCTCCCTTGTGTACAGTGAAAAAGTACAGGGAAGCCACAGGGTATTAGGATGGCAAAGGGTTGTTCTGTGTTTTCTTGCTCTTCTCTGGTGGCCTGTGTAAGTGGGATGCTGAGACACCCAGTTTCCTGATTTCTGTCTAGAGCCCCAGGAATATCCAATTGATGATGCTCTTCCTTCTACATTATCCGTTTTCTTCAGTGGCAACACCTGCCAAGGTCTGTGATTTGTGTCACTTATGTCTGCAGGCCATCAATTCTCACTGCCTTGAGAAAGCTATTTTATCTCTTTCCATGAAGTCATTTGACTTTCTCAGGGGGAACAAGTTAGGGACATGCCAACTCAGACTTTTTTGTCACCAAGAGTCCCAGTGTTCCATCTTTCTCTTGTACCATCCCTTTGGTCCCTATGTACTCAGCTGAATTCTTAGAATTCAGAAAAGTTCTAAGAACATACATTGGTAGCTTATATTTCTATGCCACCCCTGTCTCTTTTGTTCTTTCTCTATGTCCCTCTGTCCTTTTCCTCACTCACTGTCTCCTCTTCTACCCATATTATGTATGTGACTTCTTTGCTTGTACACTTGTGCACATAGTCACATATATAAATTTATAAACTTGAGTCATTGCCTTTGTCTATTATATCTATGGTGACATGTACAACTATATTTATAAATTGTACAGCCTTGGAAGTAAACTGTGAAATTGTGTATGCTGTGAATAAATGCAGAGAACAGAGCCCAATTTTGTTTCTTGTGTATTGGTGGGGGAAATTTTTGTTGAAAATATCAATTCTGTAAGAAAAAGATAAACCTGATTTCTAACCATTCAACCTTGTAATAGGTTAAATGATAACAAACCATTCATTGATTTTGTTTTTTTTTTTAAGTAATAAACAGAAACATGTACCAATTGAAAGAGCCAGGCAATTCAATTATAATTAGGAAAACAAAAGTGATGAGCCTGAACAATGCTGCCTTTGTCTTTTGGGGATAAGTGTTAAAATGCAAAGGACATAACAATTCACTGTCTGCTTTCTCGTTTTTAAAGGCATCAGTACTAATCACCTCACATTTGAAAGCCATGCACCAACTGTACAAAACCTCAACTACAGGTCCAATAGACAAGCTTAAAAAAAACACTCACCAACATAGACACAAATACAACGAATGTATACATGTATATATATACAGAATCAAATTTTAAAGTACTTTGCATTCATTGTAAAATCCTCCTATCTACCCATCCAATACATATGTTTGGAGTTCCTATTATGCTTTAAGCTCTATGTCATGAACATACTCTTTGGAGATACATGGGGTAGGTGCAAATGACCTCAGTAAAAGTGATTCTTTCTTTTTGGCTTTAGGGACTATTGCCTAAACTTCCTGTGTGGGAACATAGGAGCAGTGCTTGTATTGTTGAGGAACAGCTACAGGCAGACAAGGAGAGGTCCACATACCTTTCGTAGCCAGACGGACACAGTTGATTTTTGTCTCCTGGGAACAACAAAAAGAATGAGACAGCAGTTAATTAATTGTTGGTTATATAATGTTACATAAAATATTTAGGGATTTGTACATATACATATGTATGTATATGTACTTAATTATAATTTAAAATTTGTCCTTTCCATTTTTCCCCCTATTAAGATCACCTTTTAATTTCAGCTTTTTGTTTCTTCTCAGGCTTAGAACATATGTTGCTCTGTTTGTTTCATGGCATCTACTACCTCATCAACCTTTTTACCAGACAAAACTACTTTATAAATATTCCAGCACCCAGAAAGCTTAGCAATGTTCAGTGGTTATGTGATAATTTAGAGGGTGTTTTGTTCTCAGGTGAGAATTAGCAGATGGACCCAAGCCTTCCCTGGGAAATTTTGTTATAAGCAGCAATGCATCTACCTGGACAGACTGTATGATGAGTGGACAAGAGTCAAGGCTGTGATACGTGTTATGAATCAAACCACAAAGTTCATGTTCCCAAAAGTTGCTTTAGTTCTGAGATATTTGATGCATTTCATAGTCTTTATGATTAAAGCTCTCTCTCTCTCTCTCTCTCTCTCTCTCTCTCTCTCTCTCTCTCTCTGTGTGTGTTTTGCTCTCTGTCCCTCTTTCTGTATATGTGTGTGCTCATGTGCCTTTGTGTCTGTCTATTTGTGTGCTTATTAGTCTGTATATTAAATCTTTACTGAGTGAACTATTAGCTGTTTCCCAAGAGAAAAGTCTTCGTAAATCTGTGACATTGCTGACATGCTGTGGAGTTACAGCAAAATGTGCTCATAAAGAGAATCATCTTAGCCTTCTTTACTGAAAGTCATTTGCCAGAAGGTCCTGGATCCAGTGGAAATCCCATCTGCCTAAATTATAGTTTGAAGACAATGTAGCAAAGAAAGTAAAAACAAGGAATGCAAAGGTATGAGAGGCCAAACAAATATCTGTCAAGAGCCCAGAGCTTATTATAGAATCTACTCTTTCTTGAAGGTATTTGGGTCCATTGGGTTAGAAGGTTTGCATTGCAGCAATAAACCGCACAGGCTTCCAAGGATAAAAACAGCAAAGGATTATTCTCTACTCAGACTACCAGTGCCACATAGGTGTGTGACTGGGTCTGAAGGATGGAGTGGAGTGGCATGCAATTCACTTACAATCCATTTTAACCTAAGAGAATACAGGCTGAAAGGGTAAGCTCTAGAAATTGAATGCTTTGAACCAGAAGAGACAGTCTTGGTCTACTCCTGTGTCATTGCTTAAAACTAATCATCTGGCCACACCCAGCTCCAGTGAAGAAGGAAAGTGGCATCTTCTACATCTTACACCCAGAAGCAGAGAAAACATGGCAATGTTGCTGATGGAGAGGCCTATTCCATCTATGCATACCCTTGAAGGCTACAACCTGTCTCTTTTATTAGCTCAAGTACAACTCACTATAACTAAGTCCTTCTTTCCCAGGTGTAGCTCCTGGCTGCACAGAAAGTTTCCCCTTGATTGCAGAGGAAAAGGGATTAAACACTGAAAGACAGTTGTCAGTGAATGAATGACATGAATGTCCTTTGTCAGCAAACCCCCCTAAGGTAAGAGTTCAAGTATTCTGAGCCACCTTTGCTATTCATCCTGGGACACATTCCCTTTTGTGTTTCTTAGTGTGCAATGATGAGAACAGGAGAGAGTACAAGACCTCTTCATTAGGTCTTGTTCATATACATCATCATCTAGACTATCAATCACTATTTTCATTACTTAAATTGAGTGTCTAATGACAGAGCCAACCCCCCACTCAAATACAGAGTTGTATTTACCACTATGGGTTCTATCTTCTTTGATCTGATTCTAATAACCTATTCTATTTCTAATACTTAAAAATTTTTAGAAAACATTTTTTTCTAACATTTCTTCCAAATTATTAGCCAGTATCCAAAATAATGCCAGTGGTAGAGCCCTGTGGTACATGCCACAAGTTGTGCTTATCTTACTGTCATTCACTTGTACATCAGAGTCTTTCAACTAACTAGGTACCAGTTCTCCTGACTTCTCAAGCATCCAGATTTCTTAAATAGCTCAGGTGCTCATGCTTTGTAACTTCTGCACAGTAGAGGCTCGAGATGATGGTCAAGTTCATTGTAGATATAGCTCCTCAGCCCACTGCATTTGCCTAAACTATCAGCCTGAGGTGCTTCTTAAAGAAAGAAGGTTGGGTTGGCCCAACTTGTTCTTTAGAATGAGTATTTCTCTTTTCATTATGAAAATGTCCCTGTTGGAAAATAACTGTGCATATTATAGGATGAAAATCATAAATGTTAAACAGTTCAACAAATAATGGTGCAAATATTTGAAGTATTCCTTTTAGGATTACATATGAAAATGGAACGTTGTTATATTTAAAAGAAAAGGTTATCTTTTAATTAAAGAACATAGCCAGAAGACAGAAAGAAAAATGACCAAAAAAACATGTAAAAAAAAGAACTGATATCCAAAAGGCTGAAGTCACAAATAAGTTAAAAACGTGTACATGATGATAAAGTGAACAAATAGTTTGATTTTCATATTTGAAGAGAGAGGAAGGTCTTTAAATTCATGTTGTTTTTCAGCACTCTGCTTAGTTTAAAAGGCCTGAGACAGTTTGAGAAAATGAGACCCTCAGAAAACTGAAGCCCTCCAAATGCTGTTATCACACTGACACTCCACCATCATCCCCTGCCACCCCAGATGGGCAACTGAAGAGTGGGAGAGGTCAGAGACTCATAAACTTCATATCAGTTCAAAGGAAGAAGATTTGGAAAACATTATATAAGGAAACTTGTCATTTTATGCATGGTAGTTTCATATAACAGTGGGCAAAGGTTTCATGAAGTCAAGACTACTGGAGAAATTTGAAAAGATAGCCATCCTTTGGTATCCAAGCTAGATGGTGTCCATGGATACCAAAGCCAAACATGTTCAAGTTTGTTAACTCAGTCCTTCAAATCCGTCTATGATTGTGAACTTAGGCAAGAGACTGACTGTACACCTTAACTTTAAAGGCATTCAGTCCAATCTTTCTACATCTAAGAAGGTGCTCTCACAGAATAATTTTGAACAAAGAAAATGTCCTTCTGATTAAACATGTTGAATCCAGAGTGAAGACCAAGAGAAATGTGGTTGACTAACTATGCAAGAATGGTGAAGGAAATGTTGGTAGTACATCAACACAGCAGAACACGAAGAAGCTATTACAACTGGAGTGATTGTGAGGGCCATGTAATTACATAAGATGGCAAACATAAAAAAATATTAAGTGAGGAGCTGGAGCGATGGCTCAGTGGTTAAAAGTACTTGCTGTCCTTACAGAGGATCCAGGTTAAGTTCCCAGTTCCCACACAGAAGTTCACAATGACCTTAATTTTAGTTCTGAGGGATTCACTTTTGTCTGGCTCCACAGAGCACTAGACATACATGTAGTGCACATAGACACATGCATGGAAAACATTCATGAACAAAATAAAAGTTTTAGCGAGAAAATATTAAATAAATAAGCAAGGCACTATTGTTATTCCAACTAATGAGTAATTCTAAGCATGAAAAGATGTCTTGAAGATAACGTTAATTGTTGCACTGTTAATTAGATATGTCATACAAAAATAAATCTTGAATACAATCTGACAAGTTTTCATCAAGTAGGCATACATTTATGACAAGCACCCAAGTCTAAAGAGACCCAATGTCATCAACATCTCAGATGCCTCTTTCAGGGTCCCTCTCAGTACTTCCTTTCTGCAAAAGAAAGATTACCCTGGCTTCCGTGGAAATTTTTTAAATTGTGTATTTACATGGGTGGGAATCTTGGGTAGCTATAAGGGTGTGTTCCATCATCTATTCTTGCTTCCTGTATCATTTGTGAGACTTCACTTGACCAAGAATCATCTTCTCCCTCATGTTTTTAAGCCTGAAAACCAAGCCATTTCTTTGCACCACACTTTCAACTCTGCACTTGGCAAAGTGTTTTCTCTAAGGTAGAGGGAATGTCTGGTTACACTAAGTCTTCCTGACTTTCACAAACATGAAGCTGACATGTTCACTTTTTCCTAAGTTCCTGACAGCTTTAATTCCATAAGCAATTTGTCTTTGCTGGCTAGAATTAGGTAAAGAATTACAAAGCCCTGAGTCACTCCCTTGACCTTCTGGTTGATTGGATTGTCAGCAAGCAAATCAGAGCCGTGCTGGACACTGTAAATTCCATTACTTGGGAGGTCTGGCCAGTGTGCATATGTCTAGATTCCCAATCAGATTAATATGCAGGAAGTGCTTTCTTTGTGCTCAGATTGTGTAAAACATGGAGGGTAAAGTATTTTCTGTTCTATCTCTACCACACCATCTATCTCTAGATCTGTAATCTGTGTTGAGCAGCACATAGTACTTCCTCCTTTCTAAACCTCGCTCATGTCCTTCTTCTTGTCATAGATGTGAGTCTTCACACAGGTGCATGTCATCTTGGGGTAGAACTTCAACCAACCTCACTTCAATACGTGTGTTGAGATTTCCCTTCAACTCTAGGCTCTGCCAGAGCTGTGTAAGACCAAGCAAGCCTCCTTCTGTCTCAGTGGCTCTGTTTCCAATCATCAAACAACAGAGGAAAAAATGCCTTTTGTGGAGAAGCTGGATCATTCTGAGAACATTCTCAATATTAAATCTGGTTTGGGTTACAGCATGATTCCAGCCTTTTCAGTATTTTGCCTTTTTGATTCTTGATAACACTCTATTGTACTTTGCCTTATGCAAATCAGTTTTCACACTCTTTTCTACATTATGTCTACAGATGTCTCTTATCATAAGCCAAGTCTGACTTACCCAATAATACACTCATCCATCTTTTAACAGTTATTGAAATTGTCAGTTGCCTCTTCAATGTAGGATCTCAGTGCAAGTACTCATAGCATTCAAGTGTGCCTATGAGTCCTAATTCATATGGTGTAGAGTTAAGATATATAACTCCATATTGCAGAATTTTATTTAGTATTATAATAAAATCCTGTAGCCAGATATTGGGGAAAAGCTGAAATACCAGAGAGACAGGGAACAAACCATAGCCAACTTTCACCCAGTGAACATTTCAGGCCGAACAGGGTAGGTCCTATCTCTAGGAATCCTTTGACTGGACAGACAGGCAAAAGGGAAGAGCCTCTGCCTTCACTTCCTTATATGGCTCTCACCTGACCAGCTATTTTATTCCTGGTTCAACTTTACTATGGTCCGATTAAAGATCAGTGCCATCACTGTCTGTTAGGCTATGGATACACAGAGATCCAGTGAGATCTCTGCCTCCCAAGTGCTGGGATTAAAGGTGTGAGTCACCACTCCTTGACCTTCATGGCTTGGCTGTGGTTGACTCTGTCCTCTGGTATTCCAGACAATTTTTATTAAATATACATTATATCACCATAGCTCCCTTGATCAAGAAGCCTTGGCAAAGTGGATAATACTTGTAGTTCTTACTGTATTATCCTGGTAGATTTCTGATGTACTATAATAGGGTTTATCTTTGACCTTATACTTTTCCAATGCTTTTCCCAGTCCCCTAACTTGTGTCTTTGTCTTGTCTAGTACTGAACTTCCTGAATTTGTCTGATAGGACTTGACCTTCTCTCTGCAATCTTGCTGTAGTTCTTCCAGCTACTTTGGCTTATACATTACATTTCCTCTAACACTCAAAACCTGACAACCTACCTAATCCTTTGTTCATTATTACTTGATCAGCACTTCAGCAGGCACTTATTAATGATTTCTATGTATCTGGCTTTGTTCTGGGTACCACAGCTACAATGATGAGCAAAATTGACATGGTCTTTGCCTTTGTAGATTGTCATGCCTAGGATGAGGATAAACATTTAATGACTGAATATCTAATTGCAAGTAGCCATAATCAATAGGAGCAAAAGGTGTCAGGTGCCTTAAATTTGTAAAGAAAACAGAGTATACTGTAGGCAGGGAAGGAGATGCTTTATAGCTTTGAAGAAACATTCAGCCTAACACCTGGAAGAAAAGTAGAAGTGAGATATATAAAATGTCAAGGAGGGTTGTCCATGCTCCAGAAAAGATGTGCCAAGCATGTGAAGTAAGAAAATGAAGAGTTCAGTATAGTCTGGAGTGGCTATAATCACAAACATTTATTTGGCCCATGATGTGAGAGAAAGCTATATGTAATAATTTGCTCTATATGTTAGAAGCAAGAGAGTAATATTAACAGGACGAATGCAAATTTCAGTTTAGATTTTTAATATGTCAAAATAGTTGTATAGGGAAACAGACTAAGGGTGATAATGAAATGAGACAGAAGGTGGAAAGTAGTGGAGCACACCTACCAAGAGATGAGGGGTAGAGGGTTGGGCTGGGTAGAGTCCTGCCGTGGTCCTTCAGCCTCCCCTTACCCATGGAATAAAATGCACATCTTGGCTCTATTTGACCCCAGAGCTAATCTATTACCATAGTTATACTGATGTGTAACTGAGCTTCTCACTCCATACTTATATAGAACAGGATTTCTGGCTGGTCAATCACTGCATCTTCAGCTCAGGCATCCCACAACCTGAGTCCCCTGATCTTTAAGTTGGTCCTTGCTTTCTGTGAGTGTCAATTCCATAAAATATGTGCTAATTATTTAAAAATAATTCCACTCTCCAAACACTACAACTCTGCATGTTTTATATATTTCCATTCTTCAACTAGGTTATAAACTTTACAATCACCCCCCATCTCTTTTTTTTTTCCCTCACAAGACAAGATGAAATGACATTTTCCAAGGTTACACAGATATCAAGCCAGGCTGAAACACAAAATAACCTTTAAGCAAGTGACCTTCTTTTCTGGGTGTCTGTATGCGAAAACACCCTTTGCCATTCACCTGTTATTTGTTTGTCTGTTTGTTTGTTTGTTTAATCATATGTATGCTCATGAAGGTGGCACAGGACAAACAAATAGTTTTCAGTTTAAAGAAATCTGACTTTATTCGACACAGGAACCTGAGAAGTGAGGATGTCCAGGAAATCAACTGAAAGCATATGGGCTCTAGAAACTGTGGGAGACCCAGCGCCATCAGGAGGTAGTGAAGAGGGCTCCTTGTAGAAAATACTTGAGGAATGCCTTTTAATTGGCCAGAGTGGTACTCAACTTAGGTGTGCTGCTGCCTATGAACCTTTAGTCACAAAGGTGATGCTAGAATAATAGTTATAGTGGCACACTATGCTGGGTGGATGCTGTCCATTGTCACCTTGTCAGGTGTTCCTGGATAGCCTCAGGTTATGATGCTTGCAATAGGCAGCACCTGGAGTCCAGTTCTAAGGGAGAAAACTCCTAAGACACATGTCAGCCTATTCAGAAAACTTACAGCCAAACTTAAACTCTCCAGCCTTCACTTGAATGCTTCGCCTAGGTGATCCTGTTGTTACTGCTCACATTCTCTTTGCACCTCCCTTCAGTCAGAGGCTCCCGGTAAGGTCAGGGAAGAGCAGCCAAAGTGCATCTTTAATTGCTGCTGTTCCAACCCCATCTTCCTTGACCTGTCATTATTGGCTACAACCGATCACTCTTTCCCTGACCCCTTTTATGCTCTTGACTTCTGGGTTACTCTGCTTTTCAGGTTTTCTACCTGCCTATCTTTTCTTTCTTTCTCTCTTTCTTTCTTTCTTTTCTTCCTTTTTTTGGCTATATGTTTATTCTTTGCTTAACCAACAATCTTTAAACATTTGATCTTCATGACTGTCAAAATTATTTCTTGCATTGTTATTCCTGACATTGAATCTCACATATCTTTATACTTGAGATATTTATAATCAAATATGTAGACCTTGAAAAGAATTCTATCTCCCCCTACCACTTTTACTACAAAATCTACCACCAGTATCAATTAAAGTTATTATTATAGTTATTATAATTATTAAATATAATCACTTATTATAACTATAAATAATTATAGTTATTCAGTGACTAAGAAAACAAACAAACAACAAAAACAAAATACTTAAATTTTATCATTAATTCTTTTGGTTTTATTACTGCTTCCTACAACCAAATGAACATACATTCCTATTGGCTATGTTGAACAAATCAGTAACTATATAGCATCAAATATTCCTTCCTATTTTTAGAAACAAAACAGAAAAACAAAATTAATCAGCCAATATCTACAACCTCAACAAAATTAACAAACAAAACATTACTAGTACATCATAGTCCGTGTTGGTAACATGGTAAGGAACAAACACGAATGAAATGTGTCTGTGACTGTGAACGCAAGCCATCACAGAGGGTAAAAGGTCTTAAAAGTAAACAATGACAATAAACAACAAACTCACCATCAATGATGCAAAATAAACATTCAGTAAATCTATACTGCAGGAACTGCCTAGACAGCCCCGTGCATGAAGGCACTTGCCACTAACTCCAATGACCTAATTTGATTCTATGGAAAGAGGAAAGAGATTCCGGAAATTGTCCTCTGACCTCCACATGCATTCACACCTGTGCCTTTTATACATATAGAATAAATAAACTTTAAAGGTTTATATTGTACTATCATGTCAGATCATAGTGTTTGTGAATTGTAAATTTAATAAGTCACTTTATATCTACAAAATAAAGCTCTGAATAATAATTAAGCAATCACAATAACATGATGGACAAGTTCCCACTAGAAAAACAAACAGGCAAACTGGAAAAACAGAGTTAACCCGATACTTTACAATGAACCGAATACTCTGGAAAATAATTTTGGTTTAGAAAATAGACAAATTGCAATTTACTCAGGAGATACTCACTATTTCCCTTCCCAGAGGAACCCTGAAAGTCTCTCTTAAGTTGCCTCTGCTACTTAGCTACTTGGGGATTATGGTTTGCAGCCTGGTTATTCTTTGCTTTATGTCTAAAATCCACTTAAGAGTGAGTACATACCTATTCTATCTTTCTGGGCTTGTGTTACCTCACTCAGGATGATACTTTTCAGATCCATTCATTTGCCTGCAAATTTTAGAATGTCATTTTTTTTTCTGCTGAGTAGTACTCCATTGTGTAAATGTACCATAATTTTTTAATTCATTCTTCAGTTGAGGGGCATCAGAGTTGTTTCTAGGTTTTGGCTATTACAAATAATGCTGCTATTAACATAGTTGAGCTAATGTCCTTGGGGTAAGAATTTACAACCTTTGGGTATATGCCCAATAGTGGTATTGCTGAGTCATTGGGAAGATTGATTCCCAGTTTTCTGAGGAACCTCCATACTGATTTCCAAAGTGTCTGTACAAGTTTACATTCCCACCAACAATGGAGAAGTGTTCCCCTTGTTCCACATCCCCTCCAGCATAGGCTATCATCTGTGTTTTTTATCTTAACCATTCTGACAGTTGTAAGGTGGTATCTCAGAGTTGTTTTGACTGAGGATGTTGAGCAATTCTGTAAGTGTTTTTTAGCCATTTAAAATTATTCTGTTGAAAATTCCCTTTTTAGCTCTGAACTCAGTTTTGGGGAGTGAGCAAGGGGAGGTGGAAACAAATCATTGGAGAAGGAAATGGTTGTGTGAGAGGAGCAACAGAAAAGGAGAGCAAATGGATATTTTGATAGAAGGACCCACTGTGGGGTTAGGAAGAAACCGGGTGCTAAGGAAACCTCTTAAGAATCCACAAGATGTCCCTGGCTAGGACTCTAAACAATGGTAGAGAGGGTGCCTAAATAGGACTTCCCCTATAATCAAATGAATGACTTTGTCATTATAGAACCTTCATCCAGCAATGGATAGAGGCAGAAGCAGAAATCCATAGCTAAGCACCAGGTTGAGCTCCTGGTCTAGGTGAAAAGAGCAAGAGGAGAGTGTATATGAGCAAGGGATCAGGATCATGAGGAGGATACCCACATTGATGGCTGACCTGAACACTTGGGAGCTCACTGACTCAAAATAATCACTGAGGAACCTTAAGGAACTAAACCCTCCAAAGTTAGATGACTCTCAAATGGCATGGGCAGTTTGTGGAGACTCATTCAGTAGGATCAGAGTATGTTCCTTGCACATGAACTGACATCTCGGAGCCCATTCCCTACAGAGGAACACCTAACCCAGCCTTAATACTGGGATGAGGGACTCTGAATTACCTCACCTGGATATGCCAGACTGAACTGACACACCTGGGGAGTCCTTGCTCTCCTTGGGCAATGGATGGGGGGAAGGAGTGGGGGAGAGGCTGAGGGAGGACGTGGTAGTGATGGAGGTGGAGCTCTGGTAGATATGGAAAAAACTTTTTTAAATAAGAAAATTTTTTTTTAAATAGGCAAATTAAAAGCAGAAATGTTACAGAAATCAGAGGGAGAAAACACAAGGAGAGTTAGTTTAATTCCTAAGGAAGTCAATAGAAAAAGGGAGAAACAAAATTACTTCAGCATATATGATTAATTACAAGGATTCCAAGGAGAAATTTAATAAGAATTTGATGAGAAAAACCAAACGATAATTATGAAAATAAAGAGAAAAATTAGGAGTCTAAAACTACTCGCCTGCAAGTAAAACAAAAAACCATACCACACATGTACACATAGAATCTCCCTATTAGCCAGAAAAATCTTTAAACAGGTAATCCAAGAGGATTCTGGAAGTGAAATTTGAGTCTATATACTGAGAAAATATATAAAGCAATGGGGAAGTTAACTAGGTAATATTAAATGGAAGAAATAGCATAATAAAACTATTAGGTCAAAAATCATTTAAGGAGTAGGGGAAAATATCAACTAATTCCCATATGATAATAAAAATGTGTGTTGTGTAGTTATTGGCTGAAATTACCTATAAAGACCCATTCGTGCTGTAGTACCGTTTAATGCTGATGTTTCTTTGCTAATTTTGATTTTGATTCTTCTACAAATAAAAACACAACAGAAAAAAGGAGAAAAGCATAAAGAAAATCACTCACCAACATCTTGATAAACCGAGAATATAAAATATTTTCAACAAAATAGTAGTAAATTGAATCCAATAGCAATTGAAAATAATGGCCTCCAGAGTTAAATTGGGGTTATTCTAGGAATGCAAAGGTGGTTCAGTAATACAAATTGAATATACTATAATGCCATCAAGGACAAAACATGCTATGCTCATCTCAAAACACACAAAAATAAACATAAAAACTAAAGACATTTGAGGAATTCAATATTCTTTCATCACACGATCCCTAAAAATTAGGTATAGGATCTGGCTCTTGAAAATCATAAAATCTAAATGTAATAAGCTCAAAGTCAATACCATACTGGGTGGAAGCAAAGCAGAATGCATTTCCTTTAAGGTACTGAATAATTAAAGAATATCTATTCTATCATATTTTACTATTTTGAGGTAGTGGGGGTTGGGACTAGACTCTCTGATATGCTAAGGAAATACTTTACCCTAGGGCTACATTACCTTCTTTTATTTTCATCTTTTAAAAATTTGGGATATACCCACTACCCCTAGAGGAACACTTGACTCAGTCTTGATGTTGTGGGGAGAAAACTGGATTTGCCAGGAGTGGAGGCTGAACTAAGCAATACTGGGACTGTGGGACCTTGGGAATGCCTGCCCATGGTGGGGATGGGGAGATGTGGAGAAGAGAGAATGACCTGATGTGGTGGGAGGGGGAAGGGACCTTGAATATTTTATTATATTCATAATTTATTTTTATAATAAATTTGGTATACATGAAAATTAGATCCTATGAACTTAGGGCAAGGATAGAAAATGTGACTTCTTTATTCATATTAATAAAAAAAGAAGAAAAAAATTTGGGATATAATTTTGCTAAGTTGACCAAATTGATCTTAAACTCACACTTCAGCTAACTCGGGCCTTGAACTTGTAATCTTCTTGCATTAGTCTTTTATGTAAGATTATATACCTTTTGGGTTTGCCTCATCACTCCTATTCAATATTTCACTAAAAGTTTTAGCTAGAGAAATCAGACAAGTGAAATACAAGACATACAAATGGAAAGAAAACATGTCAAATCCATTGCAAAAGACTACTAGAAATAGTACAGAGATTGGGTAAGGAGGAAAGACACAACGCCCATGTACAAACATGAAACATTTTTCTTGTTGGAACACAAACTTGGAACAGACAAACAAACAAATAAAAAAGAAAAGACTTCCTGTGTTAATAGGTTAGAATAATTAAAATTGCTAAACTATTCTTATTATTTATAGCCCTTTGCAGATTTAATGTACTTATCATTATCGATGTCATTCTTTGTATAACTAGGGAAAAATTCTAAAGTTCATGTAGAAGTAAGAAAGGAATCAAACAACCAAAACCATCTAAAGAAAATGTGAAAGCTGAAGACGTCACAACACAAAATTTAAAGTGATACTATAGAAGCTTCATAACCAAAGCAACATTTACCGGCACTAAAATGAACACACAGCTTAATGAACACAATTATGATCCTAGAAATAAACACATCTGTGATCAACTGAATCCAGACAAACTCATCCCAAACTCTGCATTGTACATTTGGTGGTTATTTCAATGAATAGTGTTGAGAAAATCAAATATTCCTATTTATCCTTGACATTAGCTGTCACCCCATATAAAAATCAAATCAATTAATTGATCAAAGACCAAAATGACAGACCCCATACTCTAAAAATGCTGTAAAAATACATTGGCAGAATATTTAAAAAATTAGGATTGGCTGTCAGTATACCTTAGTTCTCCATAGTTCTTTATATAGTGCTGAGGGCTTGGGGGCTTTTCTCAGTTCACTTTGCCATGTCTATGCATCCTTGTTCAGAACATGCTCAAATGGTCACATTAGTAAGAAGATATTTTGTGTGTAGCGCCAGACATTACTAGCAAATATAATCTTATAGCAAACTCCTTTATTCATTGGGTTTTAAAATCTTTCTACCTTCTCTTTAACAATGTCCCCTGAGCCTTTGTTGGGGGAATGTTTTGTAGATGTAGCCATTGATTTGGCTCTACAACTATATATTTTGATTGGTTGTAGTTTTCCAAATATTTGTCCTTATACCCATGGATGAGTCTAGAACCTTCCCATCCCCACTCTATCAAGGAAACTTCTCTTAGAAACAGGCGGGGACCATCAAGAAAAACATCAACTCTGTGGTTCTTAATGGTGGCTACATTTCTAGACACTGTTGCCATTATTTTCATCCTGTATTATATCCTTTGGGGTTAATATGTTTCTTGTTAGAAGTTTGGCCACAATAATGAAAAAATTATCTAATATAAGACTTTACATAATACCCCCAAATAAGCACTGGTTATCAGAAATCTAAACATTAATACAAATCCACATAAGACTTAAAAACAACCACAGGTAGATTCATTTGTGTCTGGATATAAAAGGATTTTTAAGTATGGCTCAGTGCTGAATGCTAGAAAATAAATCAAAATAATGTATTGGACTACATTTTATTTGTTGTGACAAAACACTCTAAGTCAGAAGATGAGTAATAAACTGAGAAACGTGCAACATCACCCAGAGGAAGGGTTCATATCTAAGCTTTTTATAAATAACTTGGGAAAGGTGTAAAACAGTCGGAAACTGGGCAAACGATGTAAACAAGCAACTCGATATTTTAAAATGTCTCAGATATAGATTATATAAATTTAATTTGTAGTAGAAAGAAGGTAAGCCAGTGCCATATTGAAAAATATTTTATAATAAATTTGATATACATGAAAATTAGACCCTATGAACTTAGGGCAAGGTTGCAGAAACAGTCCTATAGAATGAGAGGAAAATGGTATATGTGGATAGAGGGATGGCTCCATAGATAAAGTGTTTATTCTCCAAGCATTATGTCTGAAGTTCAGCTAACTAGACCACTATATAAACCAAGTAATTTTGGCAGACAACCTGTAAACTCTGGGAAGGAAGTGCCGGGGAAGAAGAGAACATGGGATTCTTAGGTCAAGTTAGTTAGCTAGACCAGTCCAAATCAGCAGGCTCCATGCTCTCACTGCCTCAATACATAAAGTGGAAAGTGATTGAGGAAGACACTGGACATCAACTTTAGACCTAGACATATGTTCCAGTTTGCCTTTTGTCACAGTGATAAACATGATGGTAAGCTGTGACCAGCTGGGGGGTGGTCATTTAGCTTAAAGATTAAAGAGTATTACTGAGAGAAGCCAAATGAAGAACTCAAGGCAGGAACCTGGAGTCTGGAACTGAAGCAGGGACCATGAGGAATGCAGCTTATTGGTTTGATACCAGGATCATATTCAGCCACCTTTCTGCTACTCTCCAGACTTACCTGCCTAGGGATAGTACCACTCACACTGGGCTGGACCCTGCTACACAGATTGACAATCAAGAAAATGCTTCACAGGCCAGTCTGATGGAAACCATTCTCAAACTGAGATTCTCTCTCCCCAAGTGTATCAAGCTGACAATGAGGACCAGCCATCAAAATGTACATGTACACAGATGTATACAGTTGCCTGTATAAAGTGTATAGCCACACATAGAAAACACAAATCTATGTATAAAAGAGGGTAGACGAGACAGCAAGAGAGAAAGAGGCAAAGATAGATAGAAAAAGGATAATAGCAACTGGTTTACCCAACAGGGAAGGAGGTTTAGCAACAAGTACCAGAAATATATAGCAGTCAATCATTAGAACACTGGAACTGACCAATGAGAGAGAGAGACAATGTTTGCTTCACAAATATATATATATATATGTATATATATATATTTGTACATGTGTGTTTGTGTCTTTATTACAGTACTGTCACAATTTAAAATACCGTAACTTATATGTTCACACATATATGAGACTGAATGATTATCTAAGTGCCACTATTCTGTTTAAAACTCACAATGGTTCCCAAACAGAATTCCAACACTTCTACTCCACTTGCCATACGCAGGGACCACCACTGTCTTCTCCAGTTTCTTCTTAGCACTCCTTATTTATTTATTTATCTTAAAAAATGTTTTAATTTTTTTATTTAAAAGGTTTTTTTTTTTTTAAATTTAACCTACCAACCACAGTTTCCCTTCCCTCCCCCTACTAGCCCCCAGCTTCTCCCACCCTACCCCTCATCCACTTCTCAGAGAGGGTAAGGACTCCCACAGGGAGTCAATATAGTCTGCATTTCAAGTTGAGGCAGGACTAAACCCATCCACTGTATGAAGGCTAAGCAAGGTATCCCTCTAGGGAATGGGCTCCAAAATGCCAGTTCATTCCCTAGAGATAAATCCTAGTCCCACTGCCAGAGGCCGCACAATCTGCCCAAGCCACACACTGTCTTCCACATTCAGAGTGCCTAGTACAGTCCCACGCAGGTTTCCAACTGTCAGTCCAGAACAATGAGCTCCCAGTAGCTCAACTGTTTCTGTGGGTTTCCCCATCATGATCTTGTCCCTTTGTTTATATAATCCCTCCTTACTCTCTTTGACTGGACTGGGAATTCTGTGCCTTTTTAAAGTTTCTGTCACTTAACTTTTTCTCTCATTTATGAGAAGTGGCTAACACAGTAGCAAATTCAGTGGAATTTTAGGAGACCAAATGCAGATGGATACTGGTTTCAAATAGTACCATTGTATGAAAAGCTGAAGATCTAAGATATCCATGCTAATGATTTCCCCTCTTTCAATGAAATAAGAATGCTTTTGCTTAAGGTTCACTAATGAGTGAGTACATTCCCTGCATATCCTTCTGGGTTTGTGAGACCTCCCTCAGGAGGATATTCTTGAAATCTATCCATTTGCTTGCAAATTTTAGAGTATCATTTTTTCTTACTGCTGAGTAAGTACTCCATTGTGCACATGTACCACAGTTTGTTAATCCATTTTTCAGTTGAGGGTGATCTAGGTTGTTTCCAGGATCTTGCTATCATGAATAATGCTGCTATGAAAATAGCTGAGCTAATGCTTTTGGGGTGTGAATGTGTGTCTTTGGAGTATGTGCCCAATAGTGGTATTGCTGGATCCTTGGGGAGATTGATTCTCAGTTTTCTGAGGAGCGGCCATACTGCATTCCAGAGTGGCTGGAGAAGTTTACACTCCCACCAACAATGGAATAGTGTTACTCTTGCTCCACATCCTATCCAACATAGGCTATCATCTATGCTTTTAATCTTAGCCATTCTGACAGGTGTAAGGTGGTATCTCAAAGTTGTTTTGATTTGCATTTTTCTGATGGTCAAAGATGTTGAGCATTTTTTCAAGTGCCTTTCAGCCATTTGTAATTCTTCTGCTGAGAAATCCCTTTTTAGTTTTGAACCCCATTTTTAAATTGAGTTATTAAGGACTTTGGGCTCTATAAAAACAGACTTGTGGATCAATGGAATCGAAGACACCGACATTAATCCACACACCTATGAACACCTAATTTATGACAAAGAGGTCAAAAATATTCATTGGAAAAAAGATAGTATCTTCAACAAATGGTGTTGGCATAACTGGATGGCAGTCTGTAGAAAAATGCCAATAGATCCAAGCCTATCACCATGCACAAACCTCAAATCCAAGTGGATCAAAGACCTCAACATAATCCTAGCTACACTGAACTTGATAGAAAAGAAAGTGGGAAATATCCTCCAATGCATTGGCACAGGTGACCACTTCCTAAATATAACACTAGGAGCACAGACACTAAGAGCAAAAATCAGTAAGTGGGACTTCCTGAAACTGAGAAGTTTCTGTGAAGGTCACATTCAGTAAGACAAAATGACAGCCTACAGAATAGGAAAAGATTTTTACCAACCCTACAAGTGTCAGATGACTGATCTCTAAAATATATAGAGAACTCAAGAAACTTAGCACTCCTTCTAAGGCACACAGCTCCCACTTAGGATCCCACAATGCAACATCTTGTCCTCGGGGCTTTTTTGTTTACTGTCCCCTTCACTGGCATGTCATTGGTTTTTCACCTTCTTATTATTCTCCTTCTGTTCTATGCTTCCTCAAAGACATCTTCCATGATGATTCCACTCCATGCCACATTCTAGAGATACCATCATCATTCTTTTCAATTCTTATACGTCACATATGAAATTATCTGTATACTATATGAGTGTTACTTTCTATAGTCCATACTAAAATGTTAAGCTTGTAAAAGCAGGAGAGTTTATCCCTCATTAATAGTATCATGCCTTACCATACTAAATAATAATAAAAAATCTATCATTTACCACTACATGACTCAAATATAGATACATTAGAAAGAATTTTTGAAAAAGTGAAAAAAAATTTGCCTGCTTGGAAATTACAAATTGCTCCTAAAAATACAAATAGGAGATTTCATTAATTATTTATGATATAAATTAGGTCTACAAAAAATTAGACCCCAAAAGGTACAAATTAGGAGAGATAGATTTTGGTCTCTTATTGATTTTCAAAGATTTCTAGGAAATATTTTCAATATTTGGCTAATTGTTGGGATAAAAATCATGATTAGACCATTTGTTTAAAATCTTAGGTTGTGATAAGAACTTAAATAGTTCAGGGGAAACTGAAGCTGAGAGAAAATTGGCTTTGTTGACAAAGAAATTATAGAGTGGACATGTGAATCCAGACCTTAATTGCATTCTGGTTATTTCACTCTATAAGCATTGCCCTATAGTAATTTTAATGCAGAGGGAAGATATTATATCAGAATGGATATTTCTACCACATTAACCGAGTAAGAAATTAAAGATGTATTTGGAGAAAATTTCTATTTATTTTTTAAAGGAAAATTAAGACTTTGTCAATTGACTGGAATGAACCTAACAGAAATTAGTATACCTTTAAATAATGAATAATTTGACCAATTCTGGTCAGAAAGTGAACCTTGGCAAAGAATGTCATTAATTTTTTGGGAAAGATTAACAACAGATATCCTCAAAGCAAAAGGATTCAAATTATAAAGGGAACTAACTGGATGCTTCCTCATGTTGTATGGGGAAAACCAATTTATGAAACTCCTACATTTTATACTGATGCCAACAAATCAGGAAAGACAGGTTACAAATCAGAAAATGTAAGTAAAGTGGCTCAAAGTCCCTATAATTCTGTTCAAAAGTCAGAATTATATGCCACTATGGTGGCATTAATGAATTTTACAGAATCTCTTAACATAAGCACTGGCTCTCAGTATAGAGAAAGAGTCACCGCCCCCCCATGGAAACTGCTGAGTTTACTCCCAATAATTCAGAACTAATTTCATTATTCTGTTACAAAAAAATTATCAGGACTTGGAATCATCCGTTATATATAACATACATCAAATGCCATATGGGTCTGCCAGGCCCTCTAGCACAAGGTAATGATGAAATTAATAAATTATTACTAGAAAATATGCTAGAGGCCACAGAATGTCATAAAATCACCATGTCAATAGAAAGGTTTTTTGTTTTTTGTTTTTTGTTTTTTTTTTAAAGATTACTCTATCATTTGGCAACAAGCCAAAGAAATTGTAAAAAGATCTCCTTCCTTTTCCTTTTGTAATAGAACTCTATTACCAGCAGGAAATAATCCTAAAGGTATACATAAAAATTATATTTGACAGATGGATGTTTTACTTTACAGAAATTTAAAAATTAAAATATGTACATCATACAATATATAAGTTTTCAGAATTTCAAAGAACAACTGCTTTGAGTTCAGAAAAGGCTGATTCTGTAATCATACATTTGCTAGAAGTTATGACCATCCTGGGAATACCTGTACAAATTAAGACTGACAATGCTCCAAAATATATCTCTAGTAAAATGAAACAGTTCTTTGCTTATTATAATATAAAGTACATTATAGGAATACTATAAAATCCTACAGGGCAAGCAGTCATAGAGAACTCTAAGGGATATGCTAAATAAACAGAAAGGTAACAAAGACCACCAGAAATAGACTACATAATGCTTTATTAGCTTTGAATTTTCTCAATACTAAAGAGAAAGGAACAACATCTGCAGAAAGGTATTGACTATAGAAAAAAATGGCTTAGCAAAATCAGCCTGTCTATTTCAAAGATGTATTGACCTGTGAATAGAAACCAAGGTATGTGGTACATTGGGGAAGGGGTATCATCTTTGTTTCCACAGGTGAAGTAAAGTTATGGGTACCATCAAAATTAATAAAGATTTTTTTTTCTTTTTTTTTCTTTTCTTTTTTTTTTTTAGAATAGGAGAAACTTCTTGACAAGGACAAATGATAGCTCATTCAATGATGTGACAATTCTTTAAGTTGTAAGAAAATCTCAGGAAACAAGGGTCAAGTTAGAGTTTTGTTTTTCTCTTTACAGAAAACTATAAATACCCATCTTCAAGAGGTAAAAACACCTTGGAAATCTAGATGTCTAAAGCAAAAGAGAAGGTATCCAGAAAATATTTACAAGCAAAGAAATATTGGCCCTACTAGTACCAATATACTCTACAAGGTAAAATTTCATTGCCTAGCATCAATATCTCTTTATTTCTAAGGAAAATTGAAGTCTCAGTTTAACTATAAATTAAAGCTAGCTTCTATTGTGTGGTTCTCTCCTTCTTTAAACCTAAGCACACATGTTGGAGGAAAATGTAAAATCTCTGTATCATATCACAAAAGCCTCCTGATATGGAAGAGAAGAATAACCAAAATTAAGGCAATACTCTATTGCTACTAATCTTTGTTTAGTATTGCTACTAATGATTGTTTAGTATAAATATTACTTCAGTTTATAAGAATAATATATATATTAATTTTTGTCACAATATTAATGATCATATAAAGTACCAAGAATACATACACACACACACACACACACACACACACACACACACACACACACACATATATATATATATATATATATATATATATATATATATACAGGTCATCTACATACACTTCAGAGATCTACAGGATTATAGGTTGTTTTTTTTTTTTTTATGACAATGAGACATGTCTGCTCCTGGCAGCACCAATCCACTTCAGAGAAGATGATGAACACTGAAGAAATTCCATATAAACTTGACTTTCTTCATAGCAAAAGTTGGCCACCAAGCAAGAAAGTGTCCTTGCTTCGCCTGCTGACAGTATGATGTCTAAAATGGACATAATGGATATACAAGAAAGAACTGCTGAATCTTGCCAGGACAAGGTAGGAAGGTCTTTAAGAATACCCTGCTTCACAGTGAAGTCTATCAGATATGCTGGGCCTGTAGGCCGAAAATGGATGCCCAACACTGCAGAAAAACCTTAGATGACTGTCCAGGTAGTAAGTTGTTTTTGTCATTTTTCACATTTTTTTTTGGACGTCACTTGCTTGCACTTCCTAGTTATTTAGTTAATATTATCTTCTTCTGAGGTCTCTGAAGGGGTTGAAGATGGAATAGTTATATTTATAGTTTTACGAGCTACAGTTTCAGATAAGAAACTTGCTAAGAGATGTAAAGTAGATATGTTTGAAAGACATCAAAAGATTTAATTTGGTGATCCAAGCCTATCATCTTGCACAAAACTCAAATCCAAGTGGATAAAAGACCTCAACATAAACCCAGCTACACTGAACTTGATAGAAAAGAAAGTGGGAAATACCCTCCAACACATTGGCACAGGTGACCACTTCCTAAATATAACACCAGTAGCACAGACACTAAGAACAACAATTAGTAAGTGGGACCTCCTGAAACTGAGAAGTTTCTGTAAAACCAAGGACACAGTCAGTAAGACAAAACTACAGCCTACGGAATGTGAAAATTTTTTTTATAAACCCTACAAGTGAGAGAGGATTGATCTCTGAAATATATGGAAAACTCAAAAAACTAGAGCCCAAAGCCCTAAATAACCTGATTAAAAAATGGGGTCCAGAACTAAAAAGAGAATTCTCAGTAGAGGAATTACAAATGGGTGAAAGGCACATGAAAAAGTGCTCAACATCTTTAGCCATCAGAGAAATGCAAATCAAAACAGCTTTGAGATACCACCTTACACCTGTCAAAATGGCTAAGATTAAAAACACAGAAGATAACCTATGCTGGAGAGGATGCAGAGCAAGGGGAACACTCCTCCATTGTTGGTGGGAGTGTAAGCTTGTCCAGACACTCTGGAATGCAGTATGGAAGTTTCTCAGAAAACTGGTAGTCAATCTCCTGAAGGATCCAGCAATACCACTTTTAGACATATACCCTAAAGATGCACATTTGCACCCAAAAATCATTAGTTTAACTATGTTCATAGCATCATTATTCATAATAGCAAGATCCTGGAAACAACCTAGATCCCCCTCAACTGAAGAACTGATTAACAAGTTGTGGTACATCTACACAATGGAGTCCTACTCAGCAGTAAGAAAAAAAATGATATTCTAAAATTTGCAGGTATATGGATGGATATGGAGAATGTCCTCCTGAGTGTGGTATCATAATCCCAGAAAGAGAAGCAGGGGATGTACTTACTTACTAGTGAACTTAAAAAAAAATATAGATGTCATTGTATACAAGAGCCTTACTTACTAGTGAACTTAAAAAAAAATATAGATGTCATTGTATACAAGAGCTCAAGGCTAGAACATAGCTAAATGACACAATGCCTCACTTCTGCATTGATGACCTCTGGCAGGGGTGTGAGTGAGGAAGGACTTGTTTTCTGGCTACAGGGAGTTTAATTATGCTCCAGTAAGTAAATGAACAGCATGAATGGCGTTTTGTAAATGTGGAGAAATCATAAGAGTGGGTATGAATCTGAGATATCTGATATCTGAGTTTGATGGGGTACGTCGTGTAAAATCACCAAATAATAAATATATAAATAAAGAAAGATTTCAGTTGGCAATACAAGTTAGAAAGTGAATTAGGTAAAATTCTTTGGGCTAACCAAAATAGGATAAATAATGAAATATTTGAATTTGTCAATTGTTAATGGACTGTATACTACTGACATAATTCTTGCTTGTATAGATTTTATATAGTTATATACCTATTGTATATAGTATTTTATTTTTGACACAAAAGGGAATATGTGGCGATTTATATTTAATAAAATCAGGCATTCACATTTGATTTCTATATCATTAGTTGAGTGACCTTGAGGAGATTACTAAAACTTCCTTTCTGATAGTGATTGTATCTACCAAATGAGAACTGTGTCCTCTGTACATCTCACTAGGATAAACAACCTCATATGTGCCTAAAATAGGAATGTACATGTACCTACATGATTGTAACAACTTAATGTTGAGATTATCCCAGGATACTTACAAAGATTTCCTATTTTGTAAGACAAAAACAATCTTTTTTTTTTTTTTTTATCATGGCAGGCAAGGCCCCCATTGTCTAGGCTCTCCCCTTGCCCTCTCACCAAGTCCCACAGACAACCTTATTAAATCTCCACAAACATAGCAGGGAGTTCTTACATCTTTGGACTTTGGTTCATAGGCTGATTGAACATGACATATCTCCTCTTAAGTCATTTCCTGCCTGGGAAATAGCCACTTAGACTTCAGCAGTTCAATTCAAAGGCTGCTCTTCTGCAGCTCTTTCCAGTCACCTCTAAGCCCTAGATGGGCCTTCTGATACTGTGATTGCTCAACAGTTTATTGCACACATTTATCTTCATAGATGTCTTCTCTACTGGACTATGAGCTCCCTGAGGACAGGGCTTTATCTCATTCATCACCCACCGACTCAGAGAAAGCCCTTAGTAAATGACTGTTGGATCATCATCATCATCATCAACAACAGATTTCCCTGTACAGCTTGAGACTTTATCAGACAAAGGAAGACACATTTTAAAGAGTAAATATATGCATGGGATGGGGGTTGGGAGAAGGAGGACTGAAGCCAAAGTTTGCATCTCAGTTTGCTTTTCTCCCACAAGAAGGGAATTTGGTGTTTCCTTAACTGCCTTCCAAAGCTACAGTTCATAGTTTCTATTCCTCAGCAATAGGAACTCAGGGCTATGCATTGGTTGTAAAATTTATGCCCTAATTGTGATGTCAAAAGTGTGTTTCTTCGGAGCATCACGAAGAAGAGCTTAAGCTGTCCATCAAGAAGCAGAGACTCCTAGATCAGAAGCAGCTTAAGCTGGAGCTGCCCTTCATGATTCTCTGCACAACATGTGCTTGACCTTAATGATCTCCGCTCTCTGAAAGCAATCTAGGGAGCTGTAATTACTAACTGATGTTTGTAAAGTCTTCGAAATTCTCAGGTGACAGATGTAATCAAAGGCCAATTTATTATGATAATTGTTATTAGTACAGCTTCTCATTAGTTTCGGATGTTAACTGCAGGACCAGCAGGTGTTTTAAGATATCACAGGGGAGCAGGCCCAGCCATGTCTACTAGGAGAAAGAGAAGAATTATGGCATGAGGGACTTGTTTTAGGGACTCTTTTTGACTACATTCCAGAAACATTTCTCTACAAAGTCACTTTGCAGAGCAGAGACTATGAGTGGAGACAACACTAAGTGCAGTATTCTGAAGTTTTGTGTGGGGCCATGTCAAAACAATTAGTCTTGATTCTGGAATGTATGGCTTCTCTATGCCTTGCCTTGCTCATGTGACATGAAGATACAGCATCACCTTGTGCTTGCTGTGGCTGGAGTGTGTCTCTAAGTTAGAAATCATAGTTGTAGGAATATCAAAAAATAAGAATTTGTTAGTTTTCCAGTTGAGACATAGCAGAGATACAGCAGTGGTGTTGCAGCCAAGAAAACATGGGTTACAGAGATGTTTAGAGCAAAACACAAATAGGATTTGGTAATGACTGAACATGAAAGGGGTCTTGAAAGGCCTTAGGAAGCCTGAACTTCACTGAGCAAAGGAAGACTGAGGATAAAATTGGGAGAAAATAGAAAAGCAGATTATTAAAAATAAGCTCTAAGTGAACATAGGAATGAAATGACTCTTGGTGGCATACTGCTCCATGTAGTCTGAAGTTTCTGTCCTGCCAGAAACTCTCAAATACCCAGCAGCTGCTTCCCAAATAATTGACTCGGAAGCTTCATTTTATAGTAACTGCTGGTCCAGTAGCTCAAGCGTATTACTAACTAGTTCTTGCATTTAAATTAACTCATAATTCTTATCTATGTTTAGCCATGTCGCTTTCTTTTCTCAATGCAGCATTGCCATCTTGCTTCCCCTGAATCTAGTTGGCATCTGTTTCTCTGTCTTTCCTTTTCCAAGAATTCTCTATGTCTGGTTTCCCTGCCTCTACTTTCTGTCTAACTACTGGCTAATCAGCATTTTATTTAAACCAATGGGAGTAACAATCTTTTCAGTATACATGAACATTTTCCTACATGTACATCCATAGTTCAGTGCATCACTAAACCTACATCAGAGAGGCTGCTTCTTGCAGTAGATGAGAGTTAACACAAACAACAGGGAAACATACAAAAATTGATGGATTTGTGGGTCTTAGGGCCTAAATGGGGTATATGGACCATACCCCTCTCCTCCGTGGTTAAGGATTTTTGTGGAAGAGAGGTGAAAGAAGTAGAGTTGATGGGCTACTTGAAGAAAGTGGTGTTTTTCAGGCAGAACAGAGCAGATGCATGTATGAACTCACAGAGCATTCATAAGACCTTCACAAGCTCTAGCCAGACAAAAATCTTGGCACAGAGTAGGGGAAATAGAAACAAAGTCTCACTTGTAGTCAGAACACTATTTGACACGTGCTGGGAGAGAGAAACTCAATTTCCCTCAAAGAAGTGACTGTGGGTATATCAACCACATTCAGAGTAGGGTACATGCTCAGAAGTGGCAAAAAATGAACCCCAAGGGTTTTCTTTCCCTCTGTTTCCTATCTTATTTTCCTTCTTAGGTAGAAAGAACATGAATTTGGGTGGGTAGGGAAGGACAAAATCCGGGAGGAGTTTGGGGAAAGGAAAGAATATGATCAAGTTATATTGCATGAAATTCTCCGTGAATAAACACAAACTTAAACTTAAAAAAAAAACTCCACTTATTATTTGTTGCTCTGTCCAGTCTCTTACAGGTTTGTTTCCTTTCCATCTTTTTATTTTGTTACCTGATAAATTAAGTAATGTTTGCAAATGTGAGAGCCATGATATAAAATGTTCAGCCTCCAGAAGGGCCTGCAGGAGGTTTATCCCCACATCTTTGTGAGTCTCTAAATGCAGCACACCATCTTTCATTTGCAATCTCCCCCCCTTTTTTTTTTTTTTGAGCCTAATGCTCAGATGAGTATTTGTACACTACAGCCCTACCTGATTTTGTTTATTTTTTTCTGAATGTTCTCCTTCTGCATTATGCCCATAGTCTATTCAAATTTCACTGATAAATTTTAAAACTGAATGTTCCCCCAGATTTTGTTTAGTCTTTTGCTAATGCACGTCTGCCCTCTGTACCTCACATGACATCTGTGGTGATAGTCTAATAATTATGTCTGACAATAAGCAATTATATGCCAAGCATCAACACTATTCTAAATGTATCTCGTTTAAGGTCTATAAACATTCTCATAGAGCTACACTAAGAGCATTGACAGTTTCTACACAAGAGAGTTAGAGAGTATCTGTTATTTCCTAAGGTCGCATAGCTGATTGTGGGCAATCTACGCAAACCCATGCTTAGAACGTTCATCAAAAATGCTGCAAAGAGACAAACCTGAAAATCCATTAATCTTATTTAATAGCATTAATTAGTAGAATGAATACCATTTTATAGCACAAGAAACAGAATCTCTGAGTGCAAATGGCTCCATTAAATTCTAATACTGTAACCTCAGACTTCACAGAAATGATATAGAAAAGATTAATTGAGTGTTTGAGGGGAAAATTCTTATGATAGCGACCAGTGCTTCCTCCAGGTCTTTTATGTAGGCAGATATGTGAAAAAATTTTTTTAATGTATTTTATGAAACACAGGCATCCTTGATTCTTCTATTAAATAAGAGAAACCATGTAAGCCTGCCATATAATCCTTGTTGCCGTGGTTTCTCATGAGCTTAAGTGGTAAAGATGATTCATTAACTTTAACACTAGCCTTATGACTCCAAGATATTCTTTCTTCTGTTAGAAGATTCCTAAGCTAACTTTCAAGTTTCTAACAATATGAAAACTTACATACTCATTTATACATATATGCATGCATATATACAAACATATAAAAATCTATTTACTTGCATTTTAATTTACTTTATTTTGTGCATCCTGTGAATTGTACCCAGGTCATTAAGCCAAGGGTGGCAGGCACTATTACTCATTGAGCCAAATTGAGAGTTTGTAAACATGTATTTTGTATGAATGCATGCTGAATCAACATAACCCACACATATACTTAATATGTTTTAAAATTAGTATCTGTATCTTGATTCGAGAGGTCCTTAGGTGTTCACAAAGAATTATTGTTTACTTTTTGCATGAACCCCTATGAGTTGAGGAGGGTTCATATCATCCAATTTGACAGATGAGAAGACCCAGCTTTGCCATTTAAATTTTCACTATTGTAGATAATAAATGATACAACTAACTTGTATTCTTGAAGAACTTGTATTCAAGTTGCATTCTTAAATGCAGGAATTCATTCTCTAAGTCTGAAGCTTTTACTACTTTTTAATTATTAAGGTGCAGTTAGACTAGGCTTCCAGTTTTCTTACTTTGGAGGACCCAATGGAAGCATAGACCTTACCACGTGAAAGATTTGACGGCAATTTCCATGAGATGCATTGAATCTTGGGTCTGAACACTGGAGCCTGTAGGCACACCTGACAAGATTATCAGCTGTCAACATTTGGGTAACCTTCATCTCCATCTCCAAATGAATTTAAAGTATATTTGCATGGGAAAGAAAAAGTTCTTGCTCCCTCAGGCCTCATACCATGATAATAAAATCTGTGTGAATTGTAAGTGAATGTGAAAATAAATTAGCAACCTGGGAGAATTCATCTTGGTATTTGTACAAGGTGACACTAGAGGAATTTTCTTCTTACCTGAGGAGAGATGCTGGAGCCCTCAGAGGGGCGCTAACAGAACTTGAGGGCTCTTGAGAGACTGTGATAAAACTTAAAGGACAGAAGGGAGTCTTGGAAGTAGAGATGCCTGAGAGAGTAGAGGGAGCCCCAGTAAACAGAATCCCCTTACACTTAGTAGCAGACTTGGGCAGGCAGACTGGGAATGAGGTCTTGATTCTAGAGACAGACATGTGCCATGTAGGGGCACTTATTATATGAATTATTTCCAGATTGCTGCAGTAAATTTAGATTCCATATGTTCAGTTTGGTACCCATTTAATTTCCAAAGGACTGCCGCAGAGTTAATAAAAAACTAGAAACATGTTCCTGATATTGGGATATGGCAACATGCCAACAAAAGGATTATTATGGAGTGTTTAGTTCAGCTTTCTTTTTGTTTCTTGGCTCAGCCATTGGTGGGTGGGGTAGATCATGAAAGGTTTCCTGAAGCCACTCAATGGGACTAGATGACAACATTGGGAAGCACTACTACTTTTCAGAGTGGAACAATGCACAGTGAGACCAGCTATGTCTTTACCAGATCTCTGAGGAGGATAGGGGAAAAACTGAAGCCAAGATTTCTTCATAGGATGAAATCATTGAAGGTGAGATTCCAGAGGAATATTATGGCAGTCCACTCAACTAGCCATCCATCCATTATCCATCCATATATACATCCATCCACAGACATAGAGTTGCTTTGTAAGACCCAGTGAGGACATGGTGGAGGTACAATCATCTTAGTTTATGTCTGAGGCACGCCAGGTACTTGATAATAGAAAGCCCATACTCAATATTTAACAGAAGAACTGAGCAGCCAGCTGCTCTAAGGGTGAACCAGGGTATAAGAGAATTTGTGGGCAAAGCTTAGACAGTATGGGATGTATAAGGGTCACTATGGATAAGCTCATATACTCCAATTCTCCTTCAAGGTTCATACTAAATTGACCCTGACTCATTATTTTAAAGTTATGTGTGATCATGTGATTAGCCAACTGATTTTCAAAGCGTTATGTGTTATTTTGAGTGGAAACTTCTAGAAACAATGCCTGTTCACCACATTTCTTTTTCCCTAACTTAAAAATTGTATTGGGATAGACAACCCACAACCCTGAGCCCCCGCATGCCTATGAGAAGCAGATTCCTTTTGCTGACACATTTTCAAAGATTTACTTATTTTTATTTTATGTGTATAAATGTTTGCTTTCACAAATATATAGGCAACACATATGAACAATGCCCATGGGAGTCAGAAGAGGGTATCAAGTTCACTGTAATTGGAGTTACAGATATCTGTGTGGAACCATGTCAGTGCATATGACCAAACTTGGGTCCTATGCACCAGCAGCCATTGCTCTTAACCACTAAGCTATTTCTCTAACCTCTTGCTGGTTCATTTTGGATAAGAAGGAGAACTGTAAAGTATACTTTCTGGTAATCCACTGAAATTTTATTGCTCAGTATTATAGAACTATTAGTTTACCTTAACTAACACAGAAGTTTTCATATCAAAAGGGCATTCAACAAAGCCATATGAGCATCTTAGTGGTGTCAACTCTAACCCACTTGAACTCAGGTCTTGCTCATACAATGGTCCATCTGAAATTTTGCATATGACATTTTGATAATCACTAACAAAAGAATTAGAATATGAGGTAGAAAAAAGACTAAAATAAACAGACTATTTAGTGCGTTAGATATAAGGTTGGAAACCATGAACCAAGAATGAAGTTAAAATAAGAATGATATCTGAGGCACATCATGTATTAGTCCAGATAAGCAGCTGGATGAAGGTAAGAGTCCAGGGTTTGCCTGCAGTTAGAAAGGAATATGCTACTTTCTGGAGGTTACAGGATAGACTGGGCTATAACAGAGGAAGATATTCCTGAGAGATATTCTCTCAGGAAAGGAAAAACAGCAAAAAGGAACAGAATAAACGCTACAACTCTTATGCATTGTGGTACTTTAAATGCATATTGTATTGTTTCTTCTCCAGCAAATTTTCGAGATGTAGATGTAGAATATATCTTCAGATAGTTAACAAGAGCCATAATTCAAAGCCAAATCTGCCTGATGTTCAACACTCAGTCCTTTCTATCTCACCAAGTTTCAAAACCACATCCACATGCAAACATTCTTTTCACAGTGCTTAGGTACAATTAACATAATCTCTTCCAATTCATTCAGAGGCATAGAATTTCCACCTAACCCAGCCCTACCTAGATGATCCCAACTATTGTTATATGAATATACCACAAATGTGGTGATCCATTCAACAAAGCATCTGGCCTCCTACTGCTCTCAAGAGGCAATTGAGTTTAAGAGCTGGAAAAGGAAGAAAAGGGGAACAAGGACTCTCTTGTCTCCTGCTTCCCTTAGTTAGCTCAGCATTCTGCAGAGGCATCATCCAGGTTAAAAACATCCTCCATGACAAAAGGATATGGCAAGGAAAGAGTTTTCCCTAAGTAAACAGAACAAGCACACTGGCATGGCCCAATATGACAAGGTTTCAGTAGATATTTGCATTAATTTGCCACATTTGTTTGTATCCAACCAGTAATTATGGTCCTTTCAACTTCACAATCATGGATAATGGTGGAGGGGATGCAGAGAACCAGGGATTCAGTCGTGCTCCTTTTGAGAAAGAAAAGAACAATGAAACTGTTACTCACCCGCTGTTTATATATCACTGAGACAGCCACTCTGGGTGTTTTTAGGGGGCCTGGAGGAAATCAAGGTTCTCCAGGCTCTAGGAGCCTGGAAAATGAGACATCTGGGTGGCAGTCATAACTACCATAGTGGAAGAAAGGTCCTTTAGGGTTCATCTGTCCATGATGAAATGGCTTAGAACCATAAATCTCACTCCACAACAAATGGAAAATAACTCTATGGTGACATAACTTTAAATGCCTTTTATTACCAAGATCTTCTTTCTTAGGCATCCCATGAAATGACTCTTAAGCATGAAGTACCAGTTCAACTCATGAATGAGGAAACTGAGACTCACTTATATTAAGAAATAATTTATACTATATCAATTTGCAAGTAATGCAGTGACTTTGAGTGAGTGTAAGATTGAACAGAGCATGATTGAACAGAGCATGTGAAATACAGCACACACACACACACACACACACACACACACACACACACACACACACAATCCAAACAAAATCCTAAAACATAAAAACAACTGGATAAGACAGAATCAGCAGCAGAAACACAACAAAAACTGAGATAGGATTGTTCACTCTGAGCACTCTCAGTCCACCGAGAAAGGTGTGCAATATACCAAACACATGTAAATCTAAAATAGCCAGTGTTAGGAGAGAAATTAAGGTGCTAACCTGTCAATACTGGTGTGGGCTTCTAGGTGACCTAGCTGAGCAATTCTTGAAGGACTGGAAATTGAAACTAAAGCCTAAAATCAAGAGGTTGTACAGATAGTAAAAGAGAAATTCAGCCTGTATCGGAGCTTCAAAGTGAAAAATATATCTTGGAATATTTAATAACTTTTAGGAAGTGATCAGGCTAGAAGTAGTTAAGATGTTTTGAGACATTGCATTGGTTTGGGAAACCATTTTTTAAAGGAGTCATCAGAATAAAGAAGCCTAAAATCAGATAACAAAGAAACTGAGATGTAAGAGATTTAAGGGTCAGAGAAGCTGCACATTACATACCAAGGCCAAGGGTGGGTAGTGGGTACTACACACATTACCTCCTCTGAAAAGTTGAGAGAAAAGATATTTGATTTGTTCAAGGCAATTGAAGTGACTAAGAGATAAGAGGTGGACAGGAATAACTGGTCTTTATGTAAGAAAAAAGTTCTAATCATTTTACCTATGGCATGAAGGAATCAACCAGCTTTCATTTCATAGAATTGCAGTAATCATGGGACACCCTACTGAGAATGTTTCATTAGGTATTTCCTTCTCTTCTCTTCTTCTTCTGGTCTAGAGTATATGACACTTCAAAGTCTATCCAACTCTAAGATGTCATTATATAGCTATATCTAAAACATATGGTTACACTACCAATTGACTCATAGGAAGCCCAGGAGCTGACATTCCATACGATCAAATGGCTTACCACCACAACTCTTGTTAATTCAGACGATGGTGACCTAACTTGAAATGCCTTTTATTATCAAGTACACATCAATAGGCAAACACAAGATCACCAACTATGAAAAATTTCAACTTAAGTACTAGAGGATAATGCAAATTGCAAACACCTGAAGAGGCTCTGGAAAATCTTATTATGAGTTGTTATGCTTAAATTTTCTATAGACTGCATGGGTCTGGGGAAATATACCCCACTTGTAACCTCTATGAAACTTGCAGACTGTCTTTATCCTCAGTGAGCAGGTAAGAAATGAATCCACACTACTAAAACCAGTAATTGTCATTTAGTAAGTTATTTCCCTTATTTTGTTTTTCTTCCCCATCAGAGTGTAAACACTATGTAGGCAGTGTTTTGTCTGCTCACTGAACTTTTTCACAACTTTTCTTTTTTGCCTCTGTGACAGACAGTGTGTGCTTGATAGATGTTCTTTTAATTAATCAACCGCATCTAATGTGTTTAATAGCTTAATTAAAGTCACACAGCCACCAGGGTTTTGTATGTAGGCAGTCTGACTTTAAAGGCTGAATTTACCATCATCTGCTAAGCTGAAAAATTACCCTAATATCCACAGAATGGAGATTCTTGGGTTCTAAATTCTGTCACCTTGTCCTGAATAGAGCTGCAGGTAGGAGAGGAAGGAAGGACATTGGCTGGTAGTAAGTTATTCAACCTGACCCACAACCGTTCTGTAACAAGTGCTATCCACATCTCTCCACCAACTTGCTTTAGTTTCTGAAACAATTTTGACCATCCTTTGTTTTAAACAATACAATGATGCAGGTTTACTGAGTTCTGTTTTTTACTTTATCCAAGCCATTGTCTCCTTTTATGAAGGGGTAAAATTACTTTATCTTTACATTATGAAGTCTAATGTTTTTTCTTCCTACTGGAGTTGCTGATTTTCATGTTTCTTTATAATTTCCTTTGTTTTTCCTGTGTTTCTTTGTACATTGTTACTATATTATTTTCTATTTTTGGAAGGCCATCTGTATGTTTAAAAGCTATATACTTCAAAAATCTCCAGTATTTAGAGTACAACAGTAGGTATTTATTTGCTTTACTTACATGAGAAAATTAGAGAATTTTGCACACATATTTCAGTCTCTAACCCTTTTGCAGTTTCTTGCTAACGTGACAGCAAATTTTGGACCCAAATCACAATTGTTAATTTTTACATTGTACATCTCCTCTTTAAGTAATTATTTTTTATATTAACCTTTTGTTTTGTAGAGTATTTGAATGATTATTTAGCATTAATGCAGTGTCTAATTAGTGTCCTTCTCATTGTGGGCCTTTTATACCATTCTTCTCTATTCTTGGTTTCTTTGTTTTGATTCATTGCTAGTCAATTGTTCTTTGAATGATTTATCTGAAGCAGGCCATGGAGGTGCCTGTGTGTAGCAGGGAACAGGCTTTCTGATGAATCTGCTCAAGAACAATGAATGATGCTGGGTGGAGGCTGTGGCTGCTCAGTCTCCAAAGCCCTCCTGGTTTAATCGCATTGTCTCTTGGCCTCTACAAACCACAGAATAAAAAGGACTTAGACAGAGATTAGTTAGAGTGGGAATAGTTATGTTCCTATGACCTTTTGTTCATTTTTTTAGGACAACTTAATACTAAAAACAATAGTTTTAAGCAGTGTGTACTTTTTTCTTTGTCAGAAAAAATTCAGTCTGAGGGCCCACATCTGACTGCCTTTCCTTTCTCTGAGTGAGTCCAACACCACCCTCAGGCAGCCTTGCCTAAGCATGTATTCAATTCTCTTCCTGCTGTTTATCTTGGCTGGAAACTGTAATTCCACAATGGTAGAACAGATGATGTGGAATGGAAGGCACAGGTAATTTATGACTTTGTTCCTCTTGGAACTGTTTCTTGGGCACATGCAGCTTGAGTATCTGATATAATTTTTTCTATGTATCAAACCCCATGTCTTCTAGAGAAGAGGCTATGCTTTAATGTTTGTGGAGAAACCCGTCCACTAGATGTTTTGATTCACCTGACCTCCCTCCCTTTCATAGCCAATCATTCCTGGGTCAGAAAACACCTGGGGTAATTAGTCTCCAGTACTCTTGGTGCATTCATGGCTCTCTGAGCAGTATGCATGTGGGGATATGGTAATGTGAGACTGGGGCATAGGCATCTCATCCTCATTTTTCAGACAGGACACACAACCTTATTTCTCCGTCTGTGTGGAAAGCTCAGAAAGACACATCTTATCAGAGAGCTATGCTGAAGCAGGGGACAGACCAGCATGGGATTCAGAGATCTGAAAGCAAGATGGGCCCTCAGATGCTTTGGTCCATGTTTATGTCTTCATGCTCAATACATCAGAGTGCTTCGTGCAGTGTGGGGACCAGATGGACAGGTGGAATGCAGTCTGGCAGCTTCTCTTTGTAGCTTTATACTCTCAGTGAGGAGTGTTGCTTGAACCAGTAATAAATTCAGAACTGAAATATCAAAGTGGAATTTAAATGGGTATGCGGACACTCTAAATGTTAACTAGTTCCTCAGTCCAGGTTTTTTCCCCCCAGGCAGTCATTGCCACAGACAGACTAAACTGTTTTATGAACATGCCACCAGTCTTGCTTTGCTCTCTGTCCTTATTTACAGGGAGCTGTCACTTCTGTAAGGATACTACATGATGCAGCATACGTCAGGATTCCATATAGAGCTATAATCTCTCGGAGGGCACATACTACCCATAATATGAACCACAGGGATTTGCACAAGATATTAGTCAATCATATGCTTGTTGAATAGATTGTTAAAATCTGGACTATGTCTATGAAAGCATCAGAAATGGGAAAATACTAACTTATAAGAAGTATTAACAGACAAGATGATCACATGTATGTGATGTAAGAGTGAGAAAGTGGGTGGTGGTAAAGATTGTATACAATAGAAACAAATACCTTAAAGGTATTGGCTCTATAACCCCTAAAAAGTATAATTAAAGAACACTGGGGAGAAGCTACCATTAAAGAAATATTAAATAATTAGATTACAAAGATTTCTTAGAGTCACAGTCCCCACATTTCAACTCCCAAGTTAGCAAGTAGGTTCTCTGTCACTGCAAGCATTGAAAGCTAGGCAATGACAAATGGTAACTGAAATGAGGTAATGGTAACTGAAGCATATTGTATGGAGGGGTGGGTGGGATAAATGGAAAGGTGATAGATGACCTTTACTATTTTTTCCAGCCTTGTGAATGTGTGATGTTGATTAATATACAGATCAAGGAAACACTTGATACAGAAAATAGTCACTTTTTAAGATAAAAAAAATTTTGAATGTGACTCGTGGCTGTGAAAAGAGGAATAATTCTAAAGGTGAAGTGAAACATGTCCCTCCTGTGTCCAAGACATTGATAGGCATCATTACTGCTAATAAAGGAATCGCATGGGATTTTCTCCAGTGTAGTACCTTTTCCATACTCCAACACAAGTTTACTAATGCTTTCTTTTTTTTTTTTTTTTTTTCATCTTATCGGTTTCTTTTTTTATTATGAATAAAGAAGTCACATTTTCTATCCTTGTATATCCTTAATCAAGGTCCCTTTCCCCTCCTACCACATCAGGTCATTCTTTCTTTTCCACATCTCCTCATTCCCACCATGGGCAGGCGATCCCAAGGTCCCAAGGTGCCAATATTGCTTTCCATAGAAGCCATACAAATAAATGCTTTAGACCTTGTGATGTACACAGTATCTATTTCAACTCCCCAGCTTTACTCTTAAGCATTGGAACAACTATCAGTAAAATGCAAACTAAAAGATAATGTGGAACTAAAATAAAACCGAAACCAAAAATTAAACAAAAAATAAAGCAATACAAAAATTCAACTTATTCCAAATCTTAAAAGACATGAAGGCTGGACTTGGGCCTCAGTTTATTAAACTCTGCTGCAAAGTCTCACAGACTTCACACTTGAGAAGGGGGAAATCTAAACCAGGTACTTACTCCATTTGCTTTGCTGAGTGCCTGGAAGTAGATGCTATAGCTCTTCAGCGGGGAGAGAGGAGGGTTCCAGTAGCCATTGTATGTCTTGTTGTCTCCCACTGTAAATGGCTGGGTGACAGGCAGGTTGGAGGGTTTCAACTCAGCAGCAAAGTAGTGTAGAGAATCGAGGTTGGAGGCGTTCCGGTAGCTCACAGGTACAGAGAAGCACTCAATGATGTCAGCTGCTCTTCGAGACTTCTGCAGTCGTTCTTCCTTGACAACCAGCTGGTAAACACTGGAAAAGAAAGACAAGAGGTAGGTGACTCACTCTGTGGACAGATAAACTCACTAGCATTCATTGTGTTTACATGAGTCCCTTGTGAGCAGAGACTAATATCACCTTTATCTATTAAAAAATAAATACCCTTACTTCACTTTCAGATTTTTTTTTTCAAATCCTCTGCTTTGTAGAAATCTATCTCAGTATCAGTTCACACAGGACACACCCAAATTCATCTCAGCACCAGTGTGTATAAACCCACTTCTCTTCTTTAAAGGACACTACTACTGTCTGACAAGTGCCGAAATACTAAATCTGGCTTATCCTCATGTCTCACCTGCTTATATCTCAGTCTTCACCTCATCCAACAATCTTGCCCAGGACTCAGCAGTGTTACATCTGCCAGGACACAGTCTCCTCTACTTCTTCCTATTGATAATGCTATGTCAGGCTCTTTCTCATCTTCCTTCTGGACTCAGCTGGGGAGAGTTGTTTGGTTTTGCACTCAATTCATTTGATCATTCTGTCTATCCATTTTGCTTCCAGTCATATAATACCATCTTTCTTCAAGCACTTCTATAACTTCTCTTTTTCCACATTATACAACCTAAACTCTGCACACTGGCAGCTGAAGTTTTTTATACTTGGTTTCCGGCATTCCTTTCAGGTGCTCATCTAATGATGCCCACTAATTCCAAGAGATCCAGACACCCAGTTACTATGTAAGTGTTCTATGAGTGACCCTCTCTATCACTAGCTTGCTGTTCCTCTGTTTGAAACACTCATCAGTGCTAACCACATCTGCTTATAAAGACAAAATAATACTAATGTTTTTATTATATTTACTCCACAAAGCCTGTCCAGAATGAGTTATTTTCAACTTATTTATCATTGTCTGGTTAATTTTGCAAAAGCGTAAGAGGGGACATGTGCCTTGTTGGCTCAATTGTATCCTTAACAAAAGAAGTGTGGCTTAGTTATTTCTGAATCACTCTATCCCCCTTCTCCAGTGCCCAGGAGCATGCCTAACTCTAAGCAAGTGATCAATGAACATTTGTTGAGATGAATCAAAGTGAATTGAATTAAAGTTGAAAGCAAGCATGAAGCCAAATTTGGATGGATGCAGAAACTCTAACCAGGGTAAACAGTGATTCCCAGGAAAGTTTTTCAAGTAATCTCATATCAACCCCTTGAACTAAGACTGTAAGAAAATGCCAGTGTGTGCATGGAGATGACAACTTTTATTGAATACCAACCATATGCCAAGTATATAAATTCTCCTCATGAAAATTACTCAAAAGTTTGTGAATTAGATAAAAATCCCTTATCTTTGGAAAGCTCAATGTGTCTTTCTCTTGAACAAACACATCTTTTAGAAGGATTCTGTTGTATTCTGGGATGCATGATCTAAGACAGAAGAGCAGTTGCCCAAAGACTATAAAAAATTGTGTGAATTAATGAGGTGATTGTAGATTGTACCCATTGTTTAAACATAACATGCCACAGGCTTTCTTAAAATAGAGTAGCTTAGGCTTCAACTTTCTGCTTAGATTATACAACCCAGGAAATTAGATTAGAAAGCAAGATCTGGCCAAGATCCAAAGCCAGGACTATCTTATTAAGTCAAACAAAGGCTATGAAAGAACTCCTTCCAAGAACATGTAGCATTATTGATGAGGCAGATATTCCTTGATATTCTCTGAACATAGGGTTGCTCATTCATGCAAATAAAAAAAGAATGCATGTGAGTGTATAACACACTTGGATAAATAAGAAGTTGGGGTGGATATGAGTGTTTCTCTTGTCTTTTGTGCTTCTCTGAAAGAAGGTCTAACAGCCCAGAGTGCAAATGAGTGACAGGAGTAAACGTGACAAGTGTTAAAGGTAGCATTCTGTAGGCAGAAGTTTCTGTCCCATCAGCAACTCTCAAATATCCAGCAGCCACTTCCCAAATAACAACCCAGAGGCTGAGTATAAATTATAAATACTTGTAGCTCAGGCTTACTACTCACTAGCTCCTACACTTAAATTAACCTATAGTTCTTATCCCTGTTAGCCATGTGGCTTGGTATGTTTTCTCAGTATAGCATTCTCATCTTGCTTCCTCTATGTCTGGCTGGCAATTCCACCTTTCTCCATCCCAGCATTCTCAGTTTGGATTTTTATACTAACATCTGGTCCAGCTACAAGCCTGTCAGCTTTTTATTAACAGTGATCATAAGACATGCAGATTAATGAATTAATCAATAAAATGAGATAACACAAAAATAAATGCAGATGAGTATTTGAACTCCAAAAGAAGCATGTATGACATCTGAGAATGCATTGTGGTTCAAGATTTCCACATGATTGTGCATGTGTGAAAGCCTTCTATGTGTGAAAGCCTTCTTTGTCCATAAAGCCAGATGAAGGCAGTCAATGCATAAGGTCTGATTTAAACTCACTCCTTCCTCATCTCTGGAGTCTTTCTTGAATGAAAATCCCTTACATTTATCAGCTATTTTTAAATACTGCCAAACATCAAAAATACCTAAGATCTAAACCTAGAAAACATGAAAAAGAGTAGAAGCGTGAACGCAAGGAATTGTCAAGACCCACATTGTGCTTCATGTAACAACAGCTTTAAGTAAAGCTTGCCATCTGTTAAGAGTGTTGATGACAGCCTGAGTAGCTGAAAGTCCTTTATTCAAGGGGCTCTGATCACTAAGGAAACAGAAAGAGGAAATGTACAGCCTCTTAGGCTTTATCCTGGACCTAGACATAGAATCTAGCAATACTATGTACTGGTTTAGGTCATGTGACTCCTTTCAGCCTTCCTACCCTCCTTATTGCTATTCAACAAACTCATATAGGACTCCAAATGAGCTGTGGGCCCCTGCTTTCTCCTAAGGTGTAGTCTGTTCTTCACCTCTTCTGTTCTTAACAATGTTCACAACGTAAGACCTTTGTCTTGGTTTCTTAGTCAACCTTCTTATCCCTTCAGTATGCTTGGTTAAGCAGTGGAGACCCCAAAACTTTTGAAGATTTCCAGGAGCTAAACCTCCTTCTTAGAATCACTCTTCCGACTCCTTACTTATTTATTTATATTGCTTTTATATCCTGATGACAGTGTTTCCTCCCTCCTTCCAACCCACCCCACCTCCCCTCTTTCCTCCTTCATCCACTCTTCCTCCTGTTTCTCTTCAGAAAAGGATGGCTTCCTAAACTGCCCATGATTACCATGAGAGTATGGCAGGGATGAGGCAAGAAAATGGGTCATAGCTGGATTTTAGACATTCAGTTGTTGTTCAAGACTTTTGGGAGAAAGCACAGTCTAGACAGGCTTAGTCCCATCATCTCTTATCTGGCTGTTACGTTTGGCCAAACTGACAAGTAGATCTGTAATAATCAGGTTGAACGAATGGGGATAAATCTGAGAGGTTCAGTGATCTATGAGTGTCAATTCAGCAAAAGCAGCTCAGACCTCCTTTTCAGCTCAGTTCCTTTTAAAAAATGTTCTTTTCCCCCCAAACTATCATAATTGCTCAGTTCCTTTTAAAAAATGTTCTTTTCCCCCCAAACTATCATAATGCACAGAGGACCACCTGAGCAGTTTTAAAGTTGGTGGCCTAAAGTGCTTAGTTTGTATCACACCTCATGTGAAATTACAAAGGGGGAGAGAGTAAGGGCATTTGGGAGGTTAAGTTGTTTAGTCACCATATGGTACACGTGCGATTAGAATTGCTGTGCTGAAGCACATTCAGCAGTTCTCACAGGCCCACGGCATCTGCAGCTTATCCATTCAGACATAAACTGCAAGTGTCACCAGAAAGCCATAAGCCTTTTTGTCAGATGGCTCTGTCTTCTAGTGCACCCAGCTCCTCCCAACAAGCAAGGGAGAGAGAAAGTAGAGTGACACATTGAGAAATGGCAGAGGACAGAAGCAGGAGCATGCGCATTGTCTCTGTTTCATACAGAAACTTCATTCTCACTATTCTCTTAAAAATACATCTATCAATAGCATACTCCTTTCACTTCTCTGGGAATGATAAATGCATATGAAAATGAGAATAATCTGCTCCAAAGTTGTATCTCCAATCCCAGAGAAGTGGTTGCAATGCACTATGTAGGGTTGTTTGTGTTAGGGACATTTTAATATGAAGATCTCAGTGGTTTTTTTTTTTTTTAAAAGAATTTTAAACAGCTCAAAATGCAGTTACTCATGCAGTTTCCAAACTGTGTTGAGTTCTGTCTCTCCCAACAGGAAGATGAGCATTTATGATGTTTTCTTTGTATGGCTTGCCCTGGAGAATTTCCCCATGAGGGTTCCAAAAGCCATGCTTTGCCCCAACTCCACCTTTACTCTAAAGTAGCTGCTATAACACCAACAAGAGTGTGTAACTTCAGTTTTAGCATCTCCTCCCATTGAAGGAAAGGACATTCCAATCTGGTACCAGGTTCCAAGACCTTCCATGTGCAAAGGATGGTTTCTTCAGACACCAATGTGAGGTAGAACCTACAGGACTCCTCCAGAGGTTTTGGCAAGCCTGACACTTGGTCACCCTTCTGACTCTGATATCAAAGCAAAGAGTTTAGATAGTGACTCACATCTCCGACCTGATTCCTCTGATGAGACAGTTAACTTTCTATTATTAAAAAATCCAGAGCCCCTTTTCTGTATGTGGGGCAGATGCCAACAGACAGATGCAATACCTATTTGAGATGTTGATTCAGCTAACAGATGGAGAGTAGGCTTCAGTTCCCAGGTGAACATTGCCCAACTCTAGGCAGGTGCACATTTGGGTCTCTGTTTTCCCAGAAAAAGACATGTGTTAGCTCATATTCCTCCAGGCATGGGCTCCAAGTTAAATGATGTGTTATAGAAATGGTTCCAAGAGAAACAGTAAGGGAGAAAAACAAGAGAGAAAAGTGGGTGAGTTATTCAGGGGCATGCTATCGGATGAAATCCTGAAGTCTCAAGCCAAGGGCTTAGAACCTTTAGGAGCAATCTATGTTCAGCTCTGGGCTTTCTCAGGATTTCCCAGCCATTTATGTGGGTCAGACAATGAGTCCCTAGGTGCCTAATAACTGCCCTCCAAAGCAGGTCACACCTGAGAATCATTAGATCGACGCACACAGCACCTCGGAGACTGGCACAACATAGAAACAACATTGTGCATCCTACAGGGAACAACATTGTGCCCCCAAAGGGTGCTTTTAAACAGTGTCCACATAGTGTAAGTGAAACAGTGATCCAATTCCAAGAACAGGCTGCACCCTTGACAAGGGTAGTGTTGTAATTTATTTTTCTCTTTTCTTCTCCCCTCCTCTCCTCTGCCCTCCCCCTCCTCTTCTCTCTTTTGTGTCTTCTGCATTCCTCTCTTTTTCTCTGCCCCTCTTTCCTTTCTCTTTTCCTCCTTCTTTCCTTCCTCCCTTCCTTCCTTCTTTTCTTCTCTCTCCTCTACTTCCCTCTCTTTTTTACCTCCCTCCCCCTCTTTCCTTTTGGAGGCAGGGTTTTTACATAGTTCAAACTGGCCCTAAAGTCAGTACATACTGAAAGATGACTTTAAACTCCCGATCCTCCTACATGTACCTTCCAACTGCTGAGATTATAGGTGTGCAGCACTAAAGTTACTAAGGCTTAAAGAGACACTTGTAATCCTCCTTCCATGTGTTTTTCTGAGTGTATGTGTGTGTCTTGCATGTGAACATGTTCATTTATGTGCACTTGTACATGTTTTCATATGTATGTAGAGGTCAGAATTTAACATCAAATGTCGTTTTCAATATCTCTTTAATTTTTTGGGACAAAGTCCTATACAAACTTGCTAGCCAACTAACACCTGAAATCTTGAAGCTGGATCTGAATACAAAGTCATCTCTGAAACAGCGAATGGAGACAGTGAATTGGGGCCAAGCTATCTTTCCTGAGGTAAGTGTTGGTGAAACTGTTGCAAGGTGTATCTTATAACCTCTGCCTCTTTTATAATGGTTTCTATAAATGGTAAGATGGCTAAAGGATTGGTATGACTAATTTCTTTCTCAAGCTGGTCTGGTCATACTGATATAAACCTACTTCTTTTTCTAAATCAAGTTTTATGAGATATATTTGCGTATTTATGGAAACTAAAAAAGAGATCTATACACACCCAAGATCTAGAAACATTGTGACTTGGGTGAAATCAGAGTTTTCATTTGGCAAGGTATTGTCCAACTTTTGTTTCAAGTTTCATACAGCAAATCACATGGCAACCATCAAAAACCAGTGTGGTTTTTACACCACCTAAGAGAAGGCAAGGAAAGGTCACTTCTGATCCTTAAGGGGTGACTTCAGCTCAGCAGCTCTCACCTATGACATCACATTATAATTGCCCACAGGCTTAAAATAATTATTCTTTTCCCTACTCCAGGCAAACTGAACCAGAATCTGTTGGATGACCTTGGGAGCAATATTAAGCTTTCAAAGTACTTCTAGTACATATCTATGAAGCTAAAATCCAGGAAATTCCAGCATTTTCCATTTTCATACCCAGTAGGAGAGTCCCCTTCTAGCATTCTCACTTAAGATTATCAATGTGCGGCATTCCAAGTTTACTGAAACAGTAATTTCCAACTACCAGTCTTTGCCCTGCTTTATTTCTTTCATCACAACTGAAACCTCTTGTCTGATGGCCTCTTTACAGACTTGCTTCCTGTAACTACATAGATTGGAAACCTTCTATGCTTTAGACTTTGCTGAGTCCTCCATCTCTTTAAAGATGCTGAAAACATAAAACTTGTTAACAAGTGTTAATAAAAGAAATTAATTGTTATGGTTGGCAGTTCACACTTGAAAACTAGGTACCTAGGAAGCTGAGACAGAAGTCTCAATTCAGGGCAAGGATCAGCTATGTAGCAGGTTTGAGGCCAGCCTAGGCTACATAAGACCTTTTCTTAAAAAATATATAAATAAATAAAAATAAATTTAGATGATGCAATTTAACTTTAGAAAGTAATTTTAAAATCAATCCTTGTTTTTTGACTTTTCTTCCTTCACATTTTGTTCACTCCCTTCTTTCTGTGAGAGAATCATACAGGGGGGGCAGCAGCTCATACTCATTCAGGAGAAGCTCCCTGCATATTTTACTTATCATATAGGTTTTAATATGTTATTCCTATCCACTCATAGTGTTCTCCTGAGTCTTCTACATGCTGAGAGTTACTCATCCAAATAAGAAAGCTCAAACCAAATGTCACTCTTCCTGAGGAACTTCTTTTCACTGTTGAATGAAAATGAGTTTCTCTATCCATAGGTCTCTGTGAACATTCTTTTCCTAGTTCTCAGAGCCTAGAGCTAAAAATATGGTTTCATCTACAGAAAACACTTATTGAACACATACTAAAGTTACATACATGCATTCTGGATACTGCCTTATTTGACCTTCACAGAACATCTGTCAGATATATATTGTCATTTCCATTTGATAAAGTCAAGAAATCCAAGCATAAAATGCTCAACAGCTCTTGAAAGATGGTTCTGTTTGAGTGTTTGAGCTAAGGTTTGAACACAGTCTGATTTCAGGAGCCTCAGTCTTAATCACAGTATTTAGTCACAATAAAATAGTTTGCCTTATCACACCAAACACTTTGGCTTTTAAAATAATTACTTTTGTTAATAAAAATACAATAACATTTTATAAATTTTGGAAATTAAAAGAAAGAGAAAGTGGGTTTCCTTAGCCAACTACTAAAACTCAATTATTTAAGAAAGTGTTGATTAATCTTTTAGTTTTTCTTTTTTCCTGCATGAACAACCTCTGACTTATATAGAAAATCAACAGTGGATAGTCTTTTATAGACATTCATCATATACCCAGCTTCATTAAATTGCATACATACTAGTTTCTCTTATTCATGATTTTGCTTTTAATGATCTCAGTTACCCATGTTCAACTGTAGACTGAAAATATTAAATTGAAAATTCTAGAAGTAGTACATACATTTTAACTTGCAGCAACAGAATTAGCATAATTAAATTTTGCACTGTCCCTATCCTTTGCACCTCAGATATGAATGTGTCCTTTATTGAGTATATCCACTCTGTGTATGGTACCCATCCACCACTAGGTGATGGATAGCCATTTCCAATATCAGAGCAACTGCCACAGTGAATATGTTCAAACAGCTTTAACTTTGCTTAGCACTAGAAGCTTGAATGTGTAAAAGAAATGTAGGTATGGAAGCAGGTATGTTGGCAGGAATAGGAGCCAGTTAGTCATATGGCAATCATATTTAGTAATATTTAAAAAGTAGTTCAAATTTATACAAGTCTATGTAAAAAACAGATGAGTGAATGAAGCTTTGTTACTCTGATGTTTGCTACTATGACAAATATTGAGAGAAACTGTTTAGGAACACATGATTAATTCACTGAATCATGGTTTTGGAAATGTCAGGCCACCATGGCTGAGAGGGCATTGTGGAACAGATGATGACCAAAAAGGGGGGGTGGGGAAGAGAGAGAGAGAGGCTTCTAGCAGCTAGTGTTCTCCCTTTCTCTTTTATTCCCTTAGGCTATAGCATAATGCTCTTACAATCCAAGAAGGTATGTCTCCCCCAATTAATGCTCCCTAAAACATCACCATTTGATGCACTCGGAGGCATGCTTTCTTAAGCTAATAGCTACTTCTCAATCCAATCATGAAAGCAATCAAAAAAATCTCTCATAGCAATACAATTCTTATGATTGGGTCCTAGCATTAAATCCAAAGAAAAATTACAATAAAGGACAATGGCAGTATTATTGCTGATGATGAATATATAACCAAATATCAGTAAACAGATCCCAGTACTATATAAAAAGGATTTTATATTGTAGCTTAATGAAGTTTATTTCAGCAATGCCAGTTGGTTTAATATTGGAACTTTAATGAATGCAGTAGAGCACATTAACAGAATAAAGGTCAGAAATCTCATAATCATCTCAACAGTTGCAGGAAATAATAAAATATAATACATATTTATGATAAAAATATCACAGAAAGAAAAAGGGAATAGAAAAGAATTTTTCAATTTGATAAATGCCATCCACAAAACATGTAAAGTTAGCATCACACTCAAGGGCAAAAAACTGAATGCTTTTCTTCTAAAATAAGAATATCTTCTCAACATTAGAGTAGAAGATTTACTTAGTAGAATAAGGCAAATTTAACTATTAATTATCTCAATTAATTTTTAGCACCAAGTATAGAAAGCAAGAAGGAAAATACTTTATTCAAAAAATATATGATTTTGTATGGAAAGAATTATAGGTTTTTATGTACACATGTATACCAACTGGAACTAATAAATGACTCCAACAAATTAAAATGTTCAATTGCAATATATATAAATAGATAATAATCTCATCACTGGAGAAAAGCATTCTGAAAATGAAATTAAGCAAACATTTTTACTTCAGAACATCACAATTTTAAGAAAAAAATTAACAAAAATTTTGAAATACTTAGACACTAAAAAGTAAAAATAAATAAAGATTACACAGATAAATGAAGAGATAGTCTATGTTCATGTATTAAATAGTCAATATTTTTAAGATTACAATTCTTTCCAAATATATCTGGATATTTAATACAATCACATCAGATTTTCACTATTCAAATCTGGAATGGCTCCCAAAGACTCATGTGTTGAAGGATTGGTCCCCAGTGAAGTTTAGGGGTAAGACGTTGTATCAGGAGGCCTCTGCCATCCAGTAGGCTGACCCATTGGTAGATTAGTAATCTGATCGTGTTAATTGGAAATGGTTGGAACTTGGAACTTAGTGAAGGAAATTGAACGCCGAGGGTGTGCCCTGTTTTTTTCTTGCTCCCTCTTTCTTCTGTTCCTTTGGCCTAATACATGTCACCTGCCATCTGCCATCAGCTTCACCAGAGGTTCAGAAGCAATGGTGCCATGTGACCATGGACCAAAGCTATAAGCAATACTAAACTTTTCCTCTTTTGAGCAGTTTATCTCAGGTATTTTGTTGCAGAACTAGAAAACTGTGTAACATGAGAATCACCAGAGACTGTAAATCTAATAAATGGATCAAATATATATGCAATGGCCATAATAGACAAAACAATTTGAAAAAACTCAGAACAATATTGCAGCACTTACAGTTCCTGATTTTGTAAATTATGAAAATCAATACCATTAGTTGCTGGAAGAAGGATAGATATATAGATCAATGAAAGAGAATTGAAAATTCTGAAATAAATTCTACATTTAGGATCCATTGATTCACGACAAAGATAATTCAACAGTAATAAGACAAAGTTTCAGCAAATGAGGCTAGGTCAATTGAATATCCACTGGCAAAAAATCTAAATTTACACTGCCCACAAGAACTAACAGAAAATAGATTATAAACCTAAATAGATGAACTAATACAACAAAACTTCCAAGATAAAAGAGAAAATCTTCATGACCTTGGATTAGGGGAAGAATATATAAAAGTAACACCAAGACAGTGATCTATTGCTGGGGGGGGAGGAAGATAAGCTCTTATGATTAGATTACTTTAAAATTGGAATTAAAAACACTATTATACCAGTCAAAACACACTATATTATTAGAGAAAATATTTCTAACTCGTATGAATGATAACAAATATGTACAATAGTACATATGTGATCCATTACTACTCTATAAGAAGGCAAACAACCCCAATGAAAAATGCAAAGAAACTTGAAATATAAATGACTAATAAGATAATGAAAAGATAATCAGTATCATTAATCATTAAGAAATTATGAGTCAAGATAATGATGTTAAGCTACTCTATCCTACCACTAGAATGCTAATGGTCAAAAACCAGACCACTGTTAGCTAGGGTGGAAAAGCTAGGACCATTATGTATGTAGTTATTTGGAAAACAAAAGTCTAGAGTCCTTTAAAAATCAACAATAAACTATCAGTCATCCAGACAGTATGTCCCTAGACATATATCCATAAGAAATGAAGACATGAAAGAACACAAAAAATCATGCAATTGTTTGAAGTGACATGCCGTATAAAACAATCTTACATACCCTTCAACTAGCAAGTGGATAAACAGTATGTGTAATACATATAGCTACACAATGTAGTGTTATTTTTAGTGGCAACAACAGCAGAATCTTCTTGATATATTCTACATAGAAGGAGTTCAGTAGCACTATACTGAATATGAGAAGCCTGATGCAAAGGATGCTTATTATATGATTCCATTCACAGGGAATGCCAGGAAAAGACCAATTTATAGGGACAAAAATCAGATCATTGATTGCTTGGGACTACATGTGGGTACAAGAATTAAGTGCATATTGATAATAATACAAGCAGGTCTTATGGTCAAATGGAAGCATTGAAAGATGTTTTGGGGTGATAGTTACCCACTGTTTTTATTTATTGGAAGTCATTAAATTGTACACTTAGAATGGGTGGATTTTATGGAACATAAATTAGACTACCTGAGGTCGTTAAATGAGAAAAAAAATGAAATGAGTAATCACAGATGTTCTGTCTCCTTTCTAAACTCTGCTTTAGCTTTCAACTACGCACAAATTTTAATGCAGAAATGCTGTGATAAATGATTTGTATTAGTGAACAGGATGGTCTAAGAAACAAGTTGAGTTTTTTAATCCCCAATAGAATCTACCTTTGCAATTTCATTCCCCACATTAAAGGTCACTTGGAACTACAGAGCTGAAATTTACAATATGTCTTAGTTAGCCAACCTTTATTTCAAGACTCTGGAAAGTCTGGGCTTTGTTCTCTATTTGCCTAGTCAAAATAGCACTGAGGGGCCACTAGGGAGCTGGGGAGAGTGTTTCTCCACGGAGGGACATCTTTTCTTGGTTTCTGACTAGCTCTATGAACAAATGCCCCATCTGCATGTCTTTTATACACATATTTATCAGATATTTATTGATTAGATATAGTATATCAGCTGTAAATTGGAGAGCAATCTGGCTTCTTGGTAGTGGGGACTCAGAATCAAGATGGTTTAAACAAATGCTAAAACTATTTTCAATATAATGATTAAAAGCACAAAGACAAAAATCTTCCAGAAAAATGTTCTGAGAAGAGGCAGCCTACTGTGTCTTGCCAAGACTAAGGGAGATAATGGTTCTAGAAAATATTTTCCAGAAAGCCCTCAGTCTAGATTGGCTGGATCCATTCACCATTGGTGAGTGTGTGAGCACCATGCCACTTTATTAAACAACAAAGATGTGTTTGGCATTCTATTCAAACTCTTTACCAGTGATTCAATTTTTTTGGCACTGATAAAATTATTAAAAATGAATTTTTATTTAGGGGAAGAAAAAATATTCTCTAGAAAAAATCTTATAGGAACTATGACAATTCCACCCAAGTCTTCAGATACGTTTTCCTGCTTTTCAAATGAGGCTGAACAATCTTTCCCCATCTACCATGTAGAAAATGCATGTGAAGTCTTTACTAGATTCTAGTTAGGTCAGTTTAAATCAAATATAGGAGGCTCAGTCATTGCTCTCATGTATTTTCTTTTAAGTACAGTTTCTCTTTCTTTTACAATACCTTATCCAGTCTGTAAGCATCCCTGTGGCTTTCCATCAGTGTATCCCAGATCCCACCACCTTTCCCCGTCTCTACAGCTTCATTTCCTAACTAACCCCCAGTATCTCTGGATTTGATTATTGCTGTCACTTTTCCTCACCTTTCATTTGTGTAGTAGTAGGTTTATGGCCCAGACCTTCCGGCCTAGCCCTGAGCTTCTGGCCTGCAGAACCACAGACCCACAGTCTCATAGTCCCACAGAGATACACAGATGTTTATATTAATTTTTATGCTGATGGGCCTAGGGCCCAGGCATATAGCTTGCTAATTCTTTACCCTTAAACTGACCCATGATTTTTTTTTTATTTTTTATTTATTCATTTATTTTGTATACAGTATACAGAACAGGGTACCAGATGTCATTGTAGATGGTTGTGAGCCACCATGTGGTTGCTGGGAATTGAACTCAGGACCTCTGGAAGAACAGTCAGTACTGTTAACCTCTGAGCCATCTCTCCAGCCCCCTGACCCATGATTTTTATCCTGTTCAGTCATGCAGCTTGGTACCTTTGCTTAGAGCAGCATTTCAGCTTCATTCCTCTGCTTCTGATGGTGACTCATCAGGCTCTCTCTGTTCTTCCTGTTCCCAAAGTTTTCTTGGTCTGGTAGCCCCACCCACACTTCCTGTCTTCCTTTGGCCAATCAGCATTTTTATTAATTCAGTGGGTGGCACAATTGTTTACAGTGCAACAACCTAATCACAATACACATTTTTTCCTCTGACAATTTACTTTTAAGACAGTGTCTATTGGGACTCCTCAGAAACATGACAAGGGTCCTGACTGCCATGCTCTTTGCCTTCCACTTTAATTATGGTCAAAGGGAATGTTTCTGCAGTTTCTACAAGTCCACTGCTAATAACTGTTTTTACCTTTTCAGTTCTTCAGTTGTACCAGTCTGTGCTGTTTCTTGGATCCACAGACATGCTCCTATGTCAAAGCCTTTAGAACCCTATCTTACTTTAGAAATATGCAACCTTGCGCCCCCCCTTTTTTGTACTAGTAAAGCTTTACTTGAATGATGTCACACAGTGACTCACAACTATAACTTCTTAGAATCCCCTGCTTAACTTTGCTGTTGATCATCTCCCATCATGATCTAGCTTGTCTAGGAGGTTAAGGCCCTTAAAGAAAGTATTATAAAGGTCTGCAGAGATGGCTCAATGTTTAAGAGCATTTTGTGTTTTCCAAGAAATTCCAATTTGTTTCTCAGAACTCATATAGTAGGAGCTCAGAACCATCTGTAACTCAAAGTTAAGGGGATCCAGTGATGTCTAATGGCTCCACAGTATCATGTACACTCAGAGTATGTATACACACACAGAGCACATAAAATAAGTAATAATCTGGAGAGAAAGGATGAAAGGCTATGGGGATCCTGGGTCTTTACCAAGAGGTAGAGTCTTCAGTGGATGGAGTTGAGGTAGGAGGAGAGCCACTGCCACGTGGGTTGTTACAAGGTCGAAGGTGATAATGGAGACATTTAATGGAGGACATGAAGGATTATATGAATCACTGACCTGCATCCTAGCCTCATGTGGCTACTGAGAGTTCCAGGTAGAAAGTCTAGCTATTGGGGACAAATGAGTGGGAATAGGCTAGAATGGAAGGCCAAACGGGCCCTCACAAAGGAAGAAAGTTGGGTCTTTACCAAGGTTCAGTACAATCCTCAGGAAATAGAGGAAGGGAGAGAGATGTGTCAATTTTCAGTGGCATCTTCATCAGCTTGCCAAACAAAACAGTTTTCTGTATTTTCCCCAGATATATTAAGCATACTTTAGGGCAGTCTCCATGCTCAGTAATAGATGACCAACACAAATGTGTCTCTCAATCCAATTTTCTAGACTTAGTTGTATTTTGCTTTCTTTGGGCATTTTTTGTCTTACTGGTCTTTTTCTTGTATATTAAGGTTTCTAATTTTATGTTTTCATGTTTTTCTCCTTTTTTCTTTTGAGTATGTACCTTGTACTTTTTCTTTCTATCTTTATTTCTTTCATTTTTTGTTTTATTTGAGCATTTACCCTTTTGTTTTCTAAAATAAGAGAGGAAGCTGAACTGGCCATCTCCTGTAACCAGGCAAGACTTCCAGTAGCAGTACTGGGACATCAAATCTGCAATATAACCTTCAACCTATCATTTGCCCTGCCTTCAAGATGTGTTGGGGTAAAGGACTGGAAAAAACAGTCAACATAATGACACCTAATGATATTCTGCTATACTCATAGCTTGGTGCCTAGCTCAGTTGTCATCAGAGAGGTTTCATCCAGCAACTGATAGAAATAGACCCACAGACAAACATTAGATGGAACTCAGGGAATCCTGTGGATGAGGTGAGGTGGTGGAGAAGAATTCTAGGAGCCAGAGGATTCAAGAACAGTACAAGAAAACACAGAATCAACTAACGTGGGCTTATAGGAGCTCACAGATCCAAAAAACCAAGGCCCTCTGCATATTTGTTACAGTTGTGTAGCTTGGTCTTCTCATGGGATTCCTAACAGTGAGAACAGGGGCGGACTCTGATTTATTTCCCAGATGTTGAGACCCTATTCCTCATACTGGATTGCCTCATCTAGCTTTAATCTGAGGGAAGGTGTGTAGTGTTACTGCATCTTGACATGGCCTGTTTGCCTGATATTCATGGGAGACTGCCCTTTTCTGAACATAAATAGAGAAGTGGACGAGGGTGATGGGAGGTGAGGGGAGAGATTGGGAGGAAATGATGGAAGAAACTGTAGTCAGGGTATAAAATAATAATGATGATGATGACAAAAATCATAGAACAACGAAAGAGATAAAGAAGGCTTGGAGTTGGGTGGTTGAGGATGATCTGTGAGGAGCTGGGCTGAGGAGAAACAGTGATCAAAATATATCTATCATATAACATTATTTTCAATAAAAAACGATAAAGATAAATATTTGAGGAATAAAGTATGATAAGCATAGCAAATGATAATTTTCTTTTGGTAAAGGCACAACTGGATAGATGGGTGTTATTTGGGTCAGTGATTATGTTACCTATTCTACAGAGAAGCTGAGCTAAAGAAGATGAAAGTTTTGCATTTAAAATGGGATAATGCTGACCAATACAATGAGCCACAAGGCAGGAGATACATATCTTAGGAAAGAAAACAAGTCATCATTAGTAGATAATGTGTGTGGTCTAATCTACTAAAGGTCATCTGCTCAAAGACCTCTAAAATAAATAAAAGAATACAGAAAAGTATTTGATTTAAGATGGGGATAAACCAACTTCGCACCATGAAAACAGTGGAGAGGGTGAGATGGGAAGACTCTAAGATGAGCTAAACCAAATAAGAAACACACAAGGCTGACTGACTTTAGGGGGTATACTTTCTACAGAAATCTCCAACCACTAGCCCCGGGGCGTGGCATTAAATAACTGCTGAACCAAAGATGCATAAATAGAAACACAAAAGTGCTGTGTGAAGCATCACATATCATAGAAATGTAGATTTACCCAAATTGATGTATCACTTTCCTTGGCAAAAAGCAAGTTCATAAAATATTGGCCTGATATCCTGAGCCTTAACAATGTGGATGATTTTTATTTGCCAATTCCCAATAAATTCACTTTTTCTTTAAAATACCAAATAAAGTTCTATTTTTTTCTAAAAAAAAATGTGGGGGTGGCGAACTTATTTTATTAAGCTTGTTTATTATAACATATGATTGTGCTACAATAATTATGCCATAGGTAGTTGAATATAGGTTAATGGTAAATTGAAAAGTGTGTATATGTGGGTATCATATGTATAGAAAAGCAAACACCACCCACTAATAAGAAAAGGGAAAACTATTGAAAACCAAATTGGTGAAATTTTCATAATTATGATTTTAAAACTATACCAAATTTTAGACCTCACCACATATGAGAAACCACATTATAGTCTAATCATTTATAATTTATTTATTGAAAAGTATCAAGATTCCCATGCCAAGAAAATACCATGTGTAGGACTTAACAGGATCCCAGGTTAAAAATTTAAACCTTTAAAGGACATTTAATTGAGGAAATTGGGGGTGTGCACTCTAGTTTTAGATGCTTGGGTTATTTCAAGTTAAAATTTCCTGAGTGTGATGACTGTATGGTGTGTCTAAGAGACTGGCTTTTCCTGTTAGTTTATACAAACTAAAGGCTTTCAAGTGTCATGATTGCTACACTCTGCCCTCAAATACTTGAGCATCCACTTGAGACAAGAGAGAAAGTAAATACAGTAAAGTATTCTCCAGTGATTTGAGGGAAGCTTATGGATGTTGACTCAGAACATCCTTACAGGTTTGAAATCAAAGGAAAAGATGGTCCTGGGGGAGACAATCTTGAGGGTGTGTGTGCACACACGCACATGTTCACAACTGCATGCACATGTTCACATTTGCATATTTGGAAATGGACCAAAAATCAAATCTGGCATCTTCCTCAATCACTCGCTGCCTTAGTTTTTGAGACAGGGTCTGTCACTGAACCTGGAGCCAATGGATTTGTCTAGTTTGTCAGGAGGCAAACTCCTGGGCTCCTCCTAGGTCTACCTCTCCAGTGCTGTGTGCACAGGTGAAGCAGTCATCCTGAGTTTTTCTGTCAGTGATGAAGATTGAACTCAGGTCCTCATACCTGTGGGCCAAGCACTTTGCACAAAGGAATCATCTCCCCAGAATAGCTACTCTTCATCCTCCCGCATCCATCTCCCAAGTGCCACCAAAAATGGCGGCGATAACCCTTTTAAGCAATATAGCAATCCATTCAATATGCTTATTGCACACTTCAAACATCAGAATCCAAGAGAAAGAAGCTAAACAATAAATTATAAAAATGCCAGGCCTCAAAATACAAGAGAGGGAAAATATGTTAATACTTGCAAGACTGCAGTAAAAATAAAAATGATAAAGACACACACACAAATTAATATAACATTTCAGGAAATAAGGATATTGGCTATATTCTCTCTGTATAGTGGGCAAGAGTGAGAAATTATTAAATCAAGATGATACACTGATAAAAACTCACAACTAGGGGGGAAAAAAACTTTCCAAATAATTCACATATCAAATAGGAAATTCAAACCATAACTTCACACTATTTAGAAATAGAACAATGATTGTTCTATGCTTGTGGGGTAGGAAACTAAACCTGCCCTTGGCATCTAAACAGGCTGTGTTATTAAACAAAACACAATGACAAAAAATTAATTAAGCATTCTATAAAAAGAAATTTGAATAAACAAATACTAGAACCAGATGGCTCTTCCAATGAGGCCTTTCAATCTTTCAGGAACTGATAAATCCCATCTCTCTAAACAGTTACACAAGGCAGAAAAAGAGAAGACTTTTAAACTGTGACGCACCCCTCCAACTGGCTCCCTGTAAGTATGTCACTGGTACCTCGGGAATACACTATAGATTTAACAATAGGAAGTCTTTGTAAATATCACAACACTCATATGACCATATGCGTAGGTGCCGAAAGGCATCTGACAAAAAATAAACACCCATTTCTGATATCTAATGACAAGGACAAACTGCAGGACAGAAGTGGTTTTCCTTGTTATGCTTTTACAAATGCTGTGACAGGCAGAAATGCACACCTACCACTGCACAGAAGACGTATTCACTGGAAGCCTAGTCACTGAGATTGGGAGGTGAGGAAAGGCTAGCCATCAGCATTATGTGACAGTGTTCAGCTGTTCCACCCAGTGCAAGGAAACATAAAACCAAAAGAAGAGCTGTTTCAACTGGAATAATACGACAGGAAGTCATCATTATTCATAGCTGATGTGATTATTAGCTGGTAGACCAAGATAATAAAATTTAATTAAAGAAAATCACAGGAGATTTTTAGTAAATGGGATGGATCTCTCTTTTTCTTTCTCTACACACACACACACACACACACACACACACACACACAGAGGAGGGAGGGTACATTTCCTACACACTAGCTCAAAAAACGTTAGAAAATTTAATGAGGGAAATGGGAGTAGAGATGGACAAAATTTATAACAAAATAGCTGTGGATGAAATATATGTGATAAGAATCTATGAGTTTTTCAGAGAAAGAATAAAGACTTAAATATTCATGTCCTTTTTCAGTATGGAAATGCTCATAAGTAATATAATCATTTCAGATTAAGGAATAGTTTTAATACCAAGTTAAGCCAATTCACTTGAGGATTATTTATGGAATGTGATTGATTTTTAAAATTCATATGGAAATTGAAATGGGCTAAAATAGCTAAGAATACTTCAAATAAGAATCATTAGAAGGGCTGGATGTTAAAATGTTTAGTGAATCTATAATTAAGATGGCAGCATGCTAAGGATCAACAGAGGGCAGATTCAATAGAACAGTATAGGAAAATAAAGAATACCCTTGGTATTACATATATACACATCCTCACAAAAATAGCCTCATGGAAACATATACACAGACATACACTCATACACAGATAAATTCTCACACTCTCACCAGACACACAATCACATACACATTCATGCAGAGACACACTCAAATACACACACACACACACATACATACATAAGGCAATATTACATGCCAGCAGGTCTGGAAAGGATGTATAGTAAATGATATGAAAAGAAATGTGCTATTTGGATAATCTAAAACACATTTAAAAGGTAATGTCTATTGTGATGAACAGCACTATAATAGAATGGCCACACTTACAAAGAGTCTAATTTTTTGGAAACATCAACGGACTTGTTAATATGGAGGGGCAAACAGTTTCACAGTCCCACCTCTAGACAAAGAGCCACAGGCAACTGTGACTGCTGGGGAAGGAGAACACCCTCCCCCAGGGATGAGTCTTTTTACAGGCTAACTGATGCAGGCTGTTCAGCCCCGAAATCATGTAAGTATAAACATTGAAAATAGACTCAGCAGGTTTCCTATCTCTGTGCACACACATACATATAGAAATACATGTAATAAAAAAAAAAAGAGGCTATCAACTTGAGAGTGGTAAGGGCATGAGAGGGACTTGTGGGAAAGTGTCTCTGGGAGAATCTAGTCCTTAGAGGAGGTCTAATCCAGAGAGAAACTCTCCTCATTTCAGGCTTCTGTCATTGCCCAGAGCAGGAGAGGAGGGATTTCCCCAGCCTAGTATATGTTCCAGGGTGAAGTCTGCATCTGCATAAGCTTTTAGGCTGTTGTATACTACCCTGCTGATCCTTCTGTGCAATGAATGCTATATCGACCTTGGCCCCCTCTCACCTATTACCATCATCCGGTCTCCAGTTCTGCCTCTCATCCGGTCCATATCTGACTCCAGATTTGTTATTTTCTGAGACAACATGCAAAGTACAATTTCATTCAAGAATCCAGTAACACAGAGAGCTGAATATTGAAGCTGAATATTGAATGACTACAGACCCGTGGCCCTATTCACTAGTATTAGATGCTCATTAGCTTCAAAGAAAGTTTATGCAGTCTAACTAATAAAGTGTGTTCAATGAAAACAGTATTGATTGACAACAGCTAGGTGAGGCAGAATGCCGAGGGCATGGGTGCTCAGTGGTTCATAGTCCTGCAGCAATCCTCATCACCTCAGAATATGCTGAGATTCAATATATCAGAGCCTATCATGGTTTCACTGAACAGCAATTTATTTTAATTGCTCTCAGGTTAATTCATTTGCACAATAAACTAAAAAGAAGTGGGGAAAAAAACCCAAAACACTTACTGGAGGAACAAATCTTCCTTCCTGAATTTTATTTTTCCTTAGTAAACATTTAGTTTTGGGCTGTTGCTTCCTGCTTGCCAGACCTCCCAGCACTGCCTTCTTGTCCAGACATCATAGGAAGCAACCCTCCCACCCTCCTGCCATGTTCTCTCTGGAAATACCATTGTTGTTTTCTACAGTCACCTTATGTGGTAAGAAGAGTAAAGAAAAAGACAAGGTAAGTTCCAGTGTAATAGGGATTCTGGCTCCACACATCATGATTAAAACACACAGTGATGATTTCTGGGAAATCTACAGGGATTGTTTTTAAGGGTAATAAATTGTGTGCCTGGATATCTCCATTTGCAACTAAGACACTTTGGAAAAGAAAAACTAGGAGGTCCTCTGAGCAAGTTTATTTTTTTTTTTAAGGCCTTCCAAAATCAGTTATCAAAGGGAGGGGTGGCCTATAAAACTCTAAGAAGTAAAAAGAACAATTACTAATTAACCATTAAATTAATCACAGCAACTGGCATAGTAGAGTCAGACAGGGCAAATAAATGCTAGGGAAGAATTATACCACCAATTAAAACATGTTTCATATAGGAAAATACAACCCACTGTTGGAGTTGCTTGCAGGAATGCAATGCAATGGAAATCTCATGCATGTAGAAAATGGTAGGTGCTGGGCAGACAGCAAGCCTGTGGGTTCTGGAGTACTGCTGTGGAGGAACAGGAACAACAAAACCTTCACCAAGATATTCGAATACACACCAAGTTCCAGAAATTTCTTGTATAAATAACTTGAATCTACCTCAGCATTTCCTCAGATATAATCTATGACATACCCTCACCCGTGAGATCCCTGAAGACCTACTCAGTGATTGCATACCATGGAAGTTATTATGCTAATAGAGTCATTCTTATAATGCCACACTAAAGGAGATTTTTAAGAGAAAAACACAATACACCATACCATAGACCTTTCTCTAGGGACTGTCTCATAGGTCCAATCTGATGAAACAGCCTCCAAAAACTTTACGACTACTTTTATTTAAGCCTTTAAGATCAGTTAATTTAGTAAGTGGGGTCACTTGCTAGTCATAGACCACCCACAAGTATTTCCCTTGCTCCATGAAACCTCAACTTTGTCCAGCGTTTTTCCTGTAACCTAGAAACCTCATATCCATGTCACAGGTAGAAATCCTTTTTTGTTGTTGTTGTTTATTCCAAAAGAAATTTTCTTTAGAAGAGATTCAAATGTATATTTTGCTTATCAAAAATAAGAACAACTCTAATAGCAGAAGTGAGCCTTTCTTTGTTTTTTCTTGATGTTATCACAGAGAATGGTAATGGTGGCCTTAGCATGAACCAGAATACTGGTCTTCCTATTCCATCTTCTACAAAGGTCTTTGATGGGGCAAGAGAAGTATTTACCCAGCTAATTATAAGTCCTTGAGTGTGTATCAACTAATATTCTCACAAGACAATGGGTAGGATGTGCATAAATTACATTTTTGCATGGGTAGTTACATCTTCTGCTATCTGAAGCCTTATGGTTTATTAACAAAAATAAATTATCCTGCATATCAAACTGGCTATATTGTTCTTGAGGTACTTTTAAAATTAATTATTAATAATTTGCTACTTTATTTATTTTTGAGATGTAACTTCACTATACTATTCTGGCTAGATCCAAGCTCCTAGGTTCAATGAACTTTCCTAGGTACTATTATTTTTTTGAGAGTGATTGACAAATTACAATCATTTACACTGTAATATCTGATAAACATTTTCTCCAAAATAAATGAAGTCTACTTGTTACTTTAAGGAAAACTGACAGCATTTGTTATCAAGACATAATTGAGCTTTCAAGTGAAAATTAGAATTTGGAAAACTTGTATCTGTCACAGGGAACTTAAAAGTTGCTGGTACCTCTATGAGATTGGTGATGATAGCAAATATATAATTTGATCTGCTGTGAAAAGTCAAATCACAACATTTGGAAGGTTTTTCATAATTCTGAGTTGTTTTCAAATGGCCAGTGAATAATTTGAAGGACATTTGAGGACAAAAGGCTCATTCAAAGTGTGTGATAGACATATTTTAATGTAACCAAATGAAGAAAGTTTGAAAAATGTAGCCTTTGAACTAGAAATACAGTTTCATTGCAACTAAACATTAGGAAACTACCATTCTGAGTTGCGTGTAACACAAAAAAATCCATAATTATTCTAAGTGCCTATTAAAATATTTCTTTGTTTCCAACTATGCATGCTTCGGATGTATTTTCTTTATATGTTTCAATCCTAACAATTCAAGGTTAATTGAATGCAGAAATAAAGAATCCAGTTATCTTCCATCATGTCAGACAAAAATTTTACAAAATATGAAACTGTACCACCCTTTCCTTATTACTTTGAAAATAAAAACATCAATGATATTAATATGTAATAGGATGATCATTATTTTTTATTGTATTAGTTCAAACTTGCTATGGATGACCTTTTTCTTCAGGGTGAGATTTATAAGATTTTTTTTTAAATCACATCTGGCATGGTTTAGTACTACTTTCATAAGAATTAAAGTGTGTCAACTTCTGACTTTAGTTTATGATAAAGTAAATATTGACAAAGAAAACTCACACAAACAAAATCTCTTTGGGACCTTTTCTGGTTTTTAAAAGTTTAAGAAATTTTCAACCCAAAGGGATGACTAGTGTTGGTTTCACGTATGTGAGAAGAGATACACACTACCCAGGCCACACAAGGGTTTGTTTAAGAGAATTCCTAGGCAGGTACAGAAACAGAAGCAGGACAGCAGGAGATCAGGAGAGAGAGAACCAAAACGTGCATGGTCTCTTTTAAGAGAAGGGGTGTGTATGGGTTTACATAGTCACATTTAGGGCGTGCCTCCATATGCTTCACGCATCTGCAGGATTTACGCAGCCACGCCCAGGGGCGTGTCTCTGTACTAAGGTGCATTCGACCTGAGTGGAGTTGGCTCAACTACGTGGAGTGCCAGGAATCCTTACAACTAGTTCCGGCAGAAACAATATATTTAAATTTTAAAACACCATCAAAATGCCCACAATTTAAAATGTTTCAATGTTCTTTGCCATTTGGGGTTGGATTATCTTGGGTTTGGAGACATTGCCCTGTTAAATTCTCAGCATTGATCCCTCATTAATTACTAACTAATTCCTCTACCTCCAGACATAATTAAAAACATCCCACCATTTTGTTGAACAATGTTAAAGTAGCCTTTGTTTAGAACCACTGCCATGAAAAGACACAAAATGCCAATAATCTAAATATATATGAAATGTTCATCTTGCAAAAAAGCCAAGAAATGCAAAACAACAGCATGTTCCTGTGAAAACTACAAATGCATTAATATAACAAAATTAAAACACAAATTACAATAACCTTTTCATGGAGCTGTGATTGAACTGGTGGAATTAAATCGTGATTGTTTTTTTGTTTAGTAATTCATCAAATTGGAAGAAAGAAATCCTTCAAAGGTTTTCAAATTTAATAAGTGGCTTTGTAACTCAGGAGCAAAAGGAGCATAGGATCTGGAATGGGCATTGACTTTGAACTTTGGTTCTGCATCTAAGCGACTGCGTAGCCTCCATAGTGTTAGCATTTGTAAAAACTGAAGACAACATGTCTCCATTGATTACTGCTGTGAGCAGTAGATTAGATAATTACACAAGTGAGCTTCTATTTAAAGACAGATTTACTGTACTCCACTTACCTCTCATTAGAATGAGAGTACCCAATGAAAAACATATAAATCCACAAAGAAAAAGGACAGGTGAGGGACCATCTGTGAGAGGTTCCAGCACAATTCTACAACACTGAGTGGGGTCACAGAAAGGTGTTGAGCATGAAGGAGAAAGAAAACTAAATTGGAGAGTGATGCCAGCAACAAAGTCAGTTTGTGACACACATTTTGAGAGGAGAAGCTCACTCTGGAGTGTCTGGAAGCAAAATGTACTACATGAAACAGGGGTGTTAAAAAGCCTGTCCCTTAGTTTCTCCAACTGTTGGCATGAGGAGCCAAAGGCACGTCTCTTACCCTTCAGACAGGGAAGAGGAGGTGGCTCCATATTTCAAGCATTTGAGTATGTCTGCTTCTCCAAACAGAGCGCTTCCTCTCTGCCAACTTTTCCCACCTTACATTCAGTATTTGCTACTCAGCTTGCTGGTTCTGTGAGAAGCTCTTTTAACATAAGCGGCCAATTCAAGTAAGAAAAGTACAACCCTAGAAGTAATAGAAATAGGAAGAGAACCGAACCTGGAAAGCTCCCTATTCCCCCAGATCAAAACAATATTCTGAAAAGCTGAGAGTTATAAACATGAAGCAAAGCCCAAGAGAAAAATATCAAGACACAACAATTTCCCTCATTAAAGGAAATCTGAGTGAAATTATGCATAGATAAAATTTAATGGTCCATACTTTTCTAAAAATATATAACTAAATGACTTTTACAAAAAGAAACATCCATTTATTATTTCTGGGGACTATATACAAATTGGCTAAAATCAAACACACTGAAATGACCAGTTTCTGTTGGTCAAAAAAACAATGTCTGACTAATTTAATTATATATTACCCAAAACAACAAATTATTGCACGGCTCATGATGAGGTAGATAAACAAAACTTCCCACTATAGAAGAGTGGAAGTGTGGTAAGAGGTAGTGTAACATAGTGGTGGTGCAGGCTAGCAAGTGTTCAGGTGGGCTAGTGTTTTACACCAACAAGCTGCATCTTGGAGAAATTAACTTTTCTGTATTTCAGATCCTTCCCCCAACAACTTTAAAATAGGAGGTGGTCCTTCTGTATAAGTACATAGGTATTTCTGTCTCCCCTCTCCGTGTGTGTGTGTGTGTGTGTGTGTGTGTGTGTGTGTGTGTGTGTGTGTGTGTGTGTGTGAGAGAGAGAGAGAGAGAGAGAGAGAGAGAGAGAGAGAGCATTTGAAGTCCTAAGGTTGACATTGAGTGTTTCCTGATTACTTTCCATGATATAATAAACCCAGAGCTCATGGTTTGACACTGATCTTGGAAATTTCCCTTCTCTCCCTTCTGTTTGCTTGACTGTAGGCTGGCCACACCAAGCCCACCCAGCTCTTACATAGTACCATGCACCAAAATTTCATTTCTCCTCCTTGCAAGGCAAGTGGATTTTCAGCTGAAGCATTGCTCCAATCTCCCTCTCAGCTCTTACTTTATAGAGTTGTGATAAGAATTAACTGAGGGTGTTAACATATGTAAATGACTTCCCTCCTGGCATTTAGTAAGTTTTAAGTAAATTACATGATGCTATATTAAAAATAGTATGCCACTTGGTTCTGAAGTGACCTGCTTTGATGGAATTACAAAATTAGCTATTATGCATGTAGTTATATTTTTAAAAGTAGGGGAATAACTTTCCTGGTAAGATGGAAGGGAGAGAGATATTAAATGATTTAGGACAGTTGAATTCTCATCTATCATAGCAGGAAGGAAACAAATAATATTTGTAATCAATAATTTTAAAATAAAACACTATGTAGTGATATATCAATTCCTGGAATAAATGAATAAAAGTTAAAATGCAGCCATCTATGGGGCAATAAAGGGAGAGTTTATAAACTGTGAGGCAGAGAAGGGTTTTACTATTTGATGTTTTTAACTATGTGTATTTATTAGTCTGAGTTTTTAAATTAAAGAATGAAAAGGTTAATGCATATAAACAGACTGTCAGTACCTGCATATAAGAATAGACATGTTGTACCTTGTTTCATTTTAGTAATTCCATTCCTGAGGATTTATTTTTCTATTTAAAGGTATAATACCAAAAGAAAAACATGAATAAATCCATTATAATTGAGTTATTTATAACAACAAATAACCAGAAATGACTCAAATTTTTAACTATATGAGAATGACTAAAAATTATGCAAATACCTGAAACAATGTTGTAAGCCAGCCATATAAATTTATTATTTCACATGGCTATACATTGGCCACACTCCCCCCACAAACACAGTGTCCCTTGTATATTTAGATTGGAAAACAGGAGCTTGATAGAGCCGTAGAATTAACATGTCTATGTAGTGCTTTTTACACTGAGTCCTCTGCAGTTCAGAGTCACTAACAGGATGACTCCTTGCCACCTGGGTCACTGTGTACAGATTTTCTTCTTTTAAGCCCACAAACTTGAAGCTTCTTTTTGAATGGTGCCACTTGTTCTTCACTTTCACCCCACTGCTCAGACAGAATGCATCATCATAAATGATGCCACTGGTAACAAAGACAGGAGAAATAAAGGAGCCTTCCCAAGGCATAGCACCATTCAGGGTTTGCAAAGTGTTTTCCTTCTTGGCTGTGACACATTCTCCAACTAATCAGTAAAGACAGTGACGTGGTGACAGCATTGGGGAATGTTCACTGCATGTCACATTGGAAACTATGTGGTCCTATAAGCCCCTCAACACCTAGAGAGATAAGTGGCACCTTTTTCTACTGCATAGCAAGGTTATAAATGGAAAATAAAAGAATGTCTGGAACATTATCAACCAGTTCCAATCCAGAGCAGGTATACAACAGAACTCAGCCAAGTATGGCTGAGTGTCTTGTGACTTGTTCCTGAAACAGAATTTCAATCTCTGGTGTTCATTTAAAATGTTCTGGCAATCTTGCTAAATTTCAAATCTACCTTCAGGATTTCTGACTCAGTAGGTTTTGGGTGGGGCTTGAACACTTGCAGTGTGTGTGTGTGTGTGTGTGTGTGTGTGTGTGTGTGTGTGTGTATTTTGTGTATCTGTGTACATACGTGTTCATGGGTATATGTGCATATGTGGAGTGGGATTATGCTGCTAATGTAAATATTTGTCCCACTTATGGGTTTAATAAAAAGCTGATTGGCCAAAGGCAAACAGGAAGTGTAGGCAGGGCTACCAGGCTAAGAAAACTCAGGAACATCTCAGAGCAGACACAGATGCCAGACAGATGCCAGAGAACCACCAGAGAGAGCTGCCACAGACATGGAGATGGCAACAGACACAGAGGAAAGAAGCTGAAATGCTGCTCTGAGAAAAGGTACTGAGCCATGTGGCTGAACAAGATTGATTGAGTTCAGATGAAGGAGCTAGCAAGTTATATGCCTGGGCCCTAGGTCAATCAGCATAAAAATTATATATGCCTGTGTGTGATTATTTGAGGCAAAGCAGGGCTTAGAGTGAGACTAAACCTCTGGTCCAGGCCCAGAAAATCTGGGCCAGAACCATTTACAACAAATATGTGTGTGCCTACAGAAAAAGCCAGAGGTCAATTCTAGATGTCTTCTAAGTTCTCTGTCTCTGTCTACCTCTGTATCTCTGTCTCTCCCTTTCCCCCCTTCCTTCGTTCCGTTCCTCTTTTTTTTTTTTTTTTTTTGAGTCCTACTCTCTCACTGAACTGAGAACTCACCATTCTGCTATATTGGCTTGTCAGCAAGCCCTTGGGCCTGATTCTCTGCCTATGAATCATTGGGGTTGGGGTTACAGGAGAGTGTCATCACATGTGGGTGCTGGGGATATAAACTGGGTTCTCATGCTTGTGTGGCAAGAACTTTACCAGCTGAGTGTCATCCTTGGCCCCTGCCCAAATTTTGATTTTTAGTGAATCCCCAGGAAATACTGATAATCCCAGACCATAAGAGTATGAACACAAACTTTCACCCAAACCAACAGGGAAGGAGATGAAGATTTCGGGGACAGAAACCTTTTATACCTCAAGGCTCCTTGCCTGCCTGGTTCTGACATAAGGTCACTATCAGGTTAATATTCTTTTTAAGCTCCTTAACAAGGCTAACCCGGGGTCTAGACTCAGCCAAGCCTCCCAAGTTCACTTCCTGCACTTTGGACAAAGACAGCCCTTTCCCATCTTCTTGGATCCTAGGTGCCAATGCGGAGGCCACCCTTTTAGGTTCCAAGAAATTATACATTCATTATGGAAGAAATTAACACCTCAAAGCAAACTATAATTAGGAATTCTTCAATTCAGTTTATGCTTTTTCAATTAGGCACTCTATAATTTTAATCATGGGAGCATTAACATGTTTCTGTAATTTATATACCTGTGGTATAATTAAGCCTGGGAAACACATTGCTCCAACCCTGAATGGAAATGATTGTTTCCTTTCACACTCTCAGCTCCACAGGTTTCTGATGGGGGGACAGCGCCAGTTATAAAGGAGCCACTTGTAAGCTGTAGAGAAGTCTCATGACTTTGGGTATGTGGGTTTGTCACAGACCATGCATTGTCTTTGAATATCTGACCCATTTGTATGCATCTGCATCCCAATCCTTCCACTCCTTCCATGACTTTATAAACATTTTACTACTGGAAACTGTTTTAGACAATTATCCTTGGGAACTAGATTCAATTAAGCAGGAACAGGGTGTCCTGGCAGAGAAGACATTACCTGTGAGCTGCGGGAAGCAAACGGCTTTGAAATGAAAATGAACAATAATCTAACACTTATCCTAGACTGATACCAAGCCACCACCCCTTACATATTCCTCTTCCCACTTTCTCTGACTCTCCTATTCATAGTTTCAGCTCTGCCTTTTGGCCAGAAGCAGGGCCTAAATCCTGTGTGCACGGTAGTTCTCCTGGGATTCTGAGCAGTTCTGCCAATTCAAGGAATTCCGAGGCACACTGAAAGTTTTTGTGCTTATTCAGATGGAACCTCTGAACTTTCTGAAGGTTAAAAACCTTCTTTTTTCCTCCTCATCTTCCTGCTCTCCCCACAATAGCAAATTCAGATTTGCTGACTGCAATAAAAGAAAAAAGAACATAATCAAAACTGGCCCTGGGGGACAATGCATACAGATTCCAACCCAGCTGAGTGACGCACCCATACTGGTAAAGCATTTTGGCACTCAATATATTTTGTCTGATCTCAGAATATAGAACTTTTTATAGAGGGAAAGTCGCAAATGCATTTGTTTCTCCCAGGCTGCTCTAGCCGTCTACAAAAGAATGCAGATTTGTTCAGATTCTGATGTTCAGGCTAACCACACATCCATCTCCTACCTACGCCCCAACATCTGCATACAGGCAATATATTCAGATACACCATCAGCATGCACCAACACATCATGAATTATTTCAGACGCCAGTGATTGTTATCATCATCAAAAACAGGGGTGTGTTTTTAGCCCCTGTGTGGACAGGAATAGAGGACTAAACTAGCAGAGATTCTAGATCAGCTCTTAGGAGCTAACACTGTTATCTGCATGCTGAAACACACCTCAGAAGAGACACAAGGCTCTAAAATCTGCAAAATTAGCCAGGGTGGTATACTGGAAGAATATAAAATAACTGCTTCCTACAGCATGCCTAGGAGGATAAAGAACTATCAGCACCATAAAGAACTACCTAGTTATCTGGATAGGCTTTTTTTTTTTATCCACCTGGGCCGCCTATTGGTCAAATCACTAGTTTTCAAGTGTGAACCAGCAGGAACTGTGTTACCTAGGAATGTATTCTAATTACAGATTCTTTGGCCTAATCTTTTCATCCCTGGACATGGTCAGGCACCTGCAAGTGTACTGGCTCTCCAGGTAACTGTATGTTTTACAAAAGTCTGAAGCATATGGGAGTTGGCCAATGAACAGCATCCCTATGTAGGTATTATCCCTGGGGAAGAAGACACAATGGTGTTCTGGAGTGCTAGTTCAGTAGGTCCAGTCTCAGTACCAAGTCACCCAATGACAGGGCTCCTTCTTTACCAGGGACTAAATGTTCTATAGTTGTATCTAAGTATTCATCATTTGTTCATCTCATGGAAAGATGGCTGGACTTTATTTCTGTCCTCAAATGCCTGCATCAATGATCTCTTTGAAACCAGGACTTCTTTTCATCAATTCTTGCAGGGTCCAGCATAGCACAAGATAAGTTTTTCTAATATGATATAAATAATTTTTAACATTATATCCATAATTCCCCATGGACACTGAATACTTTAAATGGGGCTAATGTAACTAATGAGCTAATGTTTTATTTCATATATTTAATTTAATTTAAATAGTCACAGGTACTTGACAATTCAGGTCTAATGTCATAATCTTGAGTCTTTTTCTTATTTGGGATATTACTTTCTATTCTCAGAATGGACACTTTCTTCATATGTTTGCAAGCTTTCTAAAATTTCTTCCAGAGTCAATACCTAAGTAGAAGTACACTAGGCAAACAGCAAACCCTAAGCATCAGGGTAAGTATTAATTCTTCTTTCAAGTTACATAGATTATAATCTTTATGCTATTCTTTTACTACCAAAAACCCAGGGTTTTCAGAATCATCTCTCTTACTGCTGCTGTGAGAAGGTAAGGAGGCAGCTTTCTGACCAGCTCCAGACAACCGAAGAAGATGTACAGAATGGGTTCTTCCTTCCTTCCTTCCTTCCTTCCTTCCTTCCTTCCTTCCTTTCTTTCTTTTTATTTATTTTTTTCTGCAGAAGAACAAGCCTCTTTGAATACTATGGTTGTACAAATTCACGTGCTAGTTCAGAAAAAAACATCAATAGATAAGGATATGGAAATGTACTAGATGGAGGCAGATTTGAAAGTCTGACATTTGGGTAGTTGCAGACTGAGAGGCTGTGAACCACTGGTTACTGGATGTTCAAAATCTGAGACCGAAGTGGTGTACCTTGTCCTGGGGCCCAGAACAGTATGAGAAGTAGAAAATAGAAAGGAATAAAAGTTGGAGAATAATGAGACTGTGGAGAAGGCATCTAGCAGTCATTGTGCCTTTTGCAGAGGTTTTATGAATTTCCCCATGAGAGGGTGGGGAGATAAACATCATAAAGCTACAACGACTTAGGAGCCCTCCCATCCTCTCTATGGTCTATTGTTCCCTGATATACCTGACCTTAGAATCTTCATCTGAGTCCAGGACCACATATTGGGCATCTTTGTGCAGTTGGTTCTAGTCATCTGGTATCTTATAACCACATAATTCCACAAAGACAGGTTATTATTATGGCCTACCATCTTGCATCATATTCATGAACCATCATTCCCTGCCTTCTAATCCTTTCTCTTCCCTCTACACAGATTCTTTGACAACAATGAGGACCACCAGCTCCCAGCATCTCTTCTATCTGCATATCTACTTTTATATTTGTTAAAACATATTTTTCTTATATTTACTTGTGTGTATGGTTCTGCATATGTTTGTACAGTTTCATGGGTTGCTGGTGGAGACCAACAGAGGATGCTGACTGAGGTTACAAGCAGTGGTGAGCTACCCAATGTAGGTGTTGTGAACTGAACCCTGACTTTCTGCAAGAGCAACAGAGCTCTTACCTCCAAAGAACCTGCCTTCATATTATTTTTAAAGCAAGCTTACCACAGATGGTTCAGATTCATGTACTTAGGTTAATAGCATTATCTTCCTTTTCCTATAGTCCTGGGTCAACATATGTATCATTTTTTTATTTTTTAAAAATTGTCTCTGTATGGGTATGAGCATATGAGTATAGGTGTCCATGAACGACAGACATGTCAGATCTGTTTGGAGTCGGAGTTATAATCAGTTATGAGCCAGCCTGGGTGCTGGCAATCAAACTCCAGTTCTTTGTATGAACACTCAACCACCGAGCCATTTCTCTAATCCTCTTTCTTATTTTCTATTAGAGGTTAACCATTTCTCCACACCCCCCCCCCAATAATCACTGTTTGTTTAACTTTCTTGTTTTACAAAGGAAGTTAAAATATAATCATATTGACATGGGTTGCTTTCTTGCTTTTTCAAAAGCCTGTCCTTCATTTTCTGGAGACTCTACTGATAGAGTGTCACAGGGCTGAGTCTTGCATCTCATCTCTGCACTGTCCTTGAATGAGGTCATTTTCCCTCTGGATCTTCAGATACCACATAGATGCTCGAGTTTCCAAATGCAAACCTCTGCTCAGGCACCTCTCCAGAACCACAGACTTCATGAGTTTAAATAGCCACTGTGGTAGGAGGTGAACATGGCAACCACAGTCTCCTTCTCCTCATAGCAGAAACAGCCTCAGTCTCTATCTGCCCAGATGGCAGACAGTCCAAAATAGAACATTCTCACTCTTCATGTTCTTTCGATTGCTCCATTTAAAACATTCTTCTCCAAACACCTGCTTTTCTTTGGTTTGAGCCTGAGTGATATAATCCCAAATCCCAATACCAGAGCAATTTCTTAGTAAGCTGCATTGCTGGGCTGCAGGTGAGGTTGGAGGAGGGTGGGGTAGTTTATACAGGGAAGGATGCAATACAGCCAGGGTGAGCAGAAATGACTGCAAACCTGCATAATCTACTTAAGTGTCACTTTCTTTCCTGAGGTTTCCCTGAATGATTTTTCTTTTCTTAAACAGGTAAACTTTATTATGTATATTCAAGGTACACTTGATGCTATAAAATAGATGGTAGGCATAGAGATAATGAGATGGATGAGAGATGTTAAAAAAAAATGTTACCATAGTGAAGTAAATCAACACATCTGCAGCCTCATATACTTTGTCTTTCTGGTTATTTGCTTTTGCAGAAAGACTGACTTATCTGTCTGCCTTATCTGTTTCAACACAGGACTGACTGACCCTTGTCTCCTTGGGTGGTTCCAAGAAGTTCCAGTGCTCTTTAATTAAAGCAGTATGTTTCTTTAGGCTAGGGGAAGAAAAATGCAACAGCACAATCCTATTATTCTTTATTCACATTACTTCTTGTATTTAACTCCTCATATTCCCCAATTCTATGAGTTGTACTCCCAGCATGCTTTTGGGTAGGGGTATTAGTTACTTACAGAGCTAAATCTTTTTGCAGGCTATAAGAAATACTTGTCATCTTCACCACATGCTCCCTGCAAAGTGGGGTGCACAGAATTCCTCATATTTAGGCCCAAGCAAAGACGGCCCAGAGAACTGTGGGGAACTGAACAAAACAAACAGGCTAGGAGAATGATTGTAATTGCTGTTTCTCTATCTCCATATGAACTGGGACTCGCAAACTCCTCATGCTGCCCCATGCTAATAAATCCTCCAAATTTTCATTTCTTCTTCCTAATTGGGCACAATCATACGCTGGTGTCTGAGAATCAGATGGTAATGATTCCAATTTTGCTTGCTGCAGTTCCACAGACCAGCAGAAATCCTTCTGTGGCTGTTTTGTGTGCTTCCACTCAGGGCTTTGCCATTATTAAAGAAATCCTGGAGGAAATTTGGCAATAGTTTTCTTTTCTTCCCAATAAAGTTTCTTCTTTCTCTAAAAGTTGGCTGGGGTCTCTAAATTGTACTGTAACTAATCACTGTGCATTTCAGAATGTGCAGTCCTAACTAGATGCTCCTGCCAATTGCATGAGACCCGCAGATTCTTATCAGGAAATAAACATGCTGTGACCTTTGGAAGGCATTGGCTGGATACACTGACTTCTGGTGTTCAGTCTTGTACATCTGATCCTACAGGCTGAAGCTGTGCCAACGAATAACAGGTCATACAATAATAGGTCACAAGTCATAACCTATTGTGTAGATGGTCTCTGAAAAGTACCCAGGATACACCACTTACGAGGTTCTATCCAGCTCTTGAGCCTATTGAGTTCCCAGACTGCCGATACTATTACCAACCTCACCTGAGTGTCCATACACACACAGCATAGAGGCATGAGCTTGAAGAAGGTTCAAAAATTAAACTTGCAATAGTCTGATGGGAAAAATGTATGTGTGTGTGTGTGTGTGTGTGTGTGTGTGTGTGTGTGTGTGCGTGTGTGCTTATCAACAGGTAACTTGAGGCTCACCAAATCAGGTACTGGTCCAAAACTATCCAGTGAAACTGCTGGATAAATCCACATCTGATTCTGTCCTATTATGTTCAACTGGGGAGGCAGATACACACAGCGGTGTAGGGTTTCAGGTGAGTTATAGGTCCCAACTGCTGTACTCAAGGAGCCATTGTCGGTGATATAGACTCCACACACAGGTTCTAACAAAACAGCCATGAAGGCAGAGTGCATCACTGGAAGAGATGCATTCTTGTCTCATGATGGAGGCAAGATGGTCTGGGAGGTGGCAGTCGACATGGATGCTGAAAAGGTAATGAATGGCACAGCTGCATCGTAAGAACAGATGCCAATAACACAGAGGACCAAATGTGAGCATCTGTTGAATATCCCTCCCACATGTCATGGCAAGGTCTAAACCTAAAGCAAAAAGCTTATTCCTCTGCCCCTTATCTGCCACTCTTTCCTTACTCATCTCTGAGGAGTACTTGTAACACCTAGAACACTTTGTGTGCCTTCTCTGTGTTACTCTTGCACATGCTGATTCCTCTGAGTCATAATCTCTTGTCTTCCATTAAATACCCTCATTGCATATACCTCAATTAGGCAGCACCACCTCTAAGAAGCCCTCCAGCGTCCATGTTCATGAGGCTCATCCTGGATGCCTATGTGCTTAAATGTAAATCTCTTGACACACACACCCCCTCATTAACACTTGTATAATTTTTCATACTTGTTTACCCTTATACACCTGTAATTTCCCAAATCACAAGTAATCATTCTGTCCTCAAAAGAAGACAGACAAATGGCCAATAAATGTGTTTAGAATGCTTGGTTATCATTAGCCACCAGGGGAATACAAATAAAAACTATATTGGAGGTATCATCTCTATTTAGAAGGGCTGTTACCAAAATCAAATAAAAAATAATGCTGGCATGGATGTTGAGTAAAAGAAACCCGTAGGAGGAAAAAGTCGGCTTCAGTCTGTGATCTAGGTATCCCACTTCAGGATACATTGCCAATGGGAATAACACAGAACCTGCCCAGATGCCCACCAGTAGATGAGTGGATAGAGAAAATGCAGTCTATCTACCCAATGGAGAACTATTCAGGAACAAAGAAAGACAAAATCCTGTCATTTGCAGGAAAATTAATGAAACCAGAGAAATTTGTTTCAGATGAAATAAGCCAGATACCACAAAAGGCATGGACTGAATGTTCTCTCTCATATTTAGACACCAAACAAAGTTTGCATGAATGCAGAATAGTGGTGACTAAAGGTTGGAGGAGCATATGAAGAGTGGATAAAGGGAAGATGGCTTTGATCAGCATGTGCTGCACCTGTGTTGAAATATCACACTGATCAAAAGTAACCACCGTAAAATAAGTCAGTTCCTCTGTTACGGCTGGAATGTATCAAGTGCCTGACAGTCACATGTGGACAGCAGAGATCCTACCAGACAGCTGGCAAGGAAGGACATTTTTATTGTTAGAGGATGATCTATCTTATAACAATTTGTTTTGAAATAGAAGGAAGCTGAAGAAAGTGCACACGGCCTTAGTGTCTGGAATCGACAAGGTTGGCATGACAAATTTGCTGAATTAAATAATCACACACTTTAGTAACTACTTGTTGGGGTTTCTATGGTTTGCTTTGTTTTCACGGTTTTGTTTGTTTGTTGTATCAGCTACAAGCTGGACATTATCTCATATGAAGGAGACCCAATAGTGCCAAGTCTTCAAGTCCTTTGGGACCAAAGCAAAGGAATATAAAACAATAAAACCACAAACAAAAATTCAAAACAAAGAAAGCTTACAAATTCATGCACAACACAGTTAAAAACTAGGGGAAAAACCACAAAGAAATCACATGGGTCACTGTTGAGTAAAACCTGGTAAAGGGGCAGAGTGAATTTAAATGAAATTAGAAATAAGGTTAAGGCTAGATGCTGGCAGGCCTTGAATTTCATACTAAGAAGCTTGAACTTAATGCAGTAGAAAACTAGTGACCCATTTAAGAATTTTAAGCAGGGAAACTAACTTGATCCAATTTGTACTTCCCTGGGAACACTCAGGCAATTTAGTGGGGGATGGACCTGAGACAGAGATGCTCTTGACAAACATCAGCAAGGGCATGCTTTCGGACCAGGACAGTAGAGCTGGGGAAGCAGTGTTTCCATCCAGGGCTGATCTTCAAATCAAAGGATAATGCAGGTGACCAGAGAACCAGAAAGGGTATATGGAAAAAGTCTGCTATAGCTGGGGAGCATCTCCCATAGATTTTGCTGCAGAGCCCCCAATTCTCACTGCAGGGACTACATTACGGGTGATTAATTCACGGCCAAGTTACTTTCTTATGAAGGTTACCACAGATACATCAGCGTGACAGGTGGGGCGTGGGGAAGAGCCTCAGCGTGTTCGAGTCAGAGCTGAATATTAGATTCTAGTCAGCATTTGATTGATCTTTTAAGCAATTCTGGGATTCTGTCACTTAAAAACCAATAAATCTTTGAAGGCCCGAGGAGAGCAATACAAAAGCAATAAATCTCCATTGTGGAGTATTAGAAAAATAGGCCAAGCTGCCGAGGTGGTTTGGCTGGAGGGTGAGGGTACAGGAACCTCATGCAGCCGGTTCCTCAATGCTTCCCTGCTTCTCACTCTGAATTCTCAGCCCTACTAGAAGAAGTCAAAGCTAGGAGGCTTCCAAAGAGTGGGAGGGAGGCTGGAATTTGCATTTGTCCGTGGGTAAGCACTGTGGGTTGGAGGAATAAAAGACCATCTAGAGGCCCTAGAGGTCAAGGCTTAAGTATGAATCTGTGAGAATTAAGTAGGTAAAAACAAAGAGGAACAGGTTACAGGCTGGGCCCACACAATTCAGTTAGAAGACCACCCCAAAATCATCTCCCAACAGACAAAAGTGTGAGTATATAGCAGCCCCCAAAAAGGCCTTCCAGATTCCTCTGACAGAGTAGGACAGGAAGCCAGATCTTCCGGAGCAGCAATGACCTCAGAACCTGGTCTATGTTCAACTACCCACTAGTAACCCAAGTTACCAACCTGACAGGATCTCAAATGACCAAGTGACAAATCTCTGCCTCTGTGAAAAGACTTCTAGAATGTGTTAACTGAAGTGTAAAGACCTATTCTGAATGTGGGCTGCACTGTCCTGTTGCATGAATCCTAATTGATTTTATAATAAAAACCCAGAGCCAGCTATTGGGGTAAATGCTAAAAGATCAGCGAGACAAAGGAACCAGCCACAGCTATTTCTTACCCTCTTGAGTTCTCAGAACCAAAGGGGTAGATCCTGTCTCCATGAATCCTCAGACTGAATAGGGATAGTGAAGGGAGAAGCACAGGCCTAAAGGGGAGGGGTAAACCTTGTCTCCTCCTGCCTTATATACCCTTTTCTGCCCAGACAGATCACATCCTTTTTCAAACATCCTAGAGCTGGGATTAAAAGCATGTGTTTTCAAATACTGGAAGCAGAGGCATGGGACCCCAAGTGCTGGAATTAAAGTTGTGTATTACCACTGTTTGGCTCCATTTCTCTTTTGGATTGAATTAATCTCATGTAGCCCAGTGTGGCCTTAAACTCACAGAGATCCATACAGATCTCTGTCTCTGCCTCCTGAGTGCTAAAATTAAAGGTGTGTGTCACCACTGCCTGACCTCTATGGCTAACTCTGTGGCTGTCTCTGTCCTCTGATCTACAGGCAATCTTTATTTGATATACAATATATCACCACATTGTCCCACAGGCTGTGGTCTTGGAATAAATAAGGACAAAGAGAAATGAGCCCCAGAATTCACCAATCACTGCTTCCTGGCTGGGCATACAATATGACCTGCCTCAGTCTCCTGTAACCATGACATTCCTGCCTTGGCCATGATGGACTATATCCTTGAACTGTGACCCCAAATAAACTTCAGTAAATCATTTTAGTGAGGTGTTTGTCACAGTAGTCAGAAGATTAACTAAGCAACTGGCTTTACCTGTAAGGACTTGAACATCATTTAATATCTCAGACTTCAATTACTCTCTCTGAAATAGAGATGGTCTTTCTCAACTAATTTATCCACCAGAATCCCTAAGAGTCAGACCATGCAACAGAAGTAAAAATATTATCAATAGTAAAGTCTTTTTATATAATTATATTTGTTGATTTGTGGGGGGAGAGAGGGACACATAAGTTTAAAGGTCAGAGGACAATTTTCATGCATCGGGTTCTTCCATCCACCATGTGGGTCCCAGAAATTATACTCCTATCTTTGGGATTGGTGGCAAGCACCTTTACCTGCTGAGCCATCTTGCTGGACCAAATTACTTTCTTATACATAGTTATTTTAAAATTGACATATAATAATATCTATACTTATTTACTGGGAATAAATAATAATTCTGTACATGAACATAGCATGTATCATGATTGATTTAGGATAATTGGGCTTCTGAAACATCAGTTCTGTGAGTTGGAAATGTTTTTTTTTTAGTTATGTGAAACATGTTACAAATTGTTGTCTATTACATTTATGATACTATGCTATCAGATATTAGAGTATCTTCTCAACTTTAAGATATGACTCAAGCCATCTTTGACCAAATGCTTGAAGCAAATCTTTGGGTCCCAGGTTGCAGAGCATCCAGGTTGCATTTCTTACCTGCCCCCAGTTCCCAGCCTACAGAGCAGCTCAGTGCCAGTGTTCCCACACCTACCTCATCTATACACCACACCCACATTTCCTCTCAGTCTGGATAGTTAGATTACTCCACTCCTCAATTTGTTTGATGACTTTATATGTCTACTTATATTCTTATTGTCTCACTTCCCGAACTGGTCTGTGACTCTTGCAAGACGAGAAGCCCCAAGAAGGCAGAGCAAGGTTTTCTTGTTTCATGCTAAACCCAAATTGCTTAGCCCACTTCCTGGTACATATCAAGTGCTCAAAAAATATCTGTTGTGGCCAGATGCATATTCTCATGGTGAGGACACATGCCCAGGTGAAATTGGGTTACTATAAAATATATAGTAATGTTTCTGCTCTCGTGGAAGTTGTCCTGAAAGGCCTTCTCTATGTCACTGCTCAGTCGTCTCCTTCTTGGCAAATTCCCAGGCTCTGCTCTGAAAATAATCCCAGACACAGAGGGTACACCCACTCTCAGTGAACCAGGGCCTTAAGAAGGAAAGCAGCCAGAGATTGTCAGACACCAAGCATTTTCCCTTTGAAAAGTGGCATTTCCTTTAACGTTTAAAGATGGAAATGTCAGCAAACTATGTCATGAATAGCACTCTGGCAAGATGGAGTGGTTCAGTAAAAACAATGTGGAGTTAAGGTCAGAACTGGCCTTCTATCTTTCCTGGACCACTTGTGTCATGGTCTAAGTCAACTCATTAGCTGATGTTTGTCTGTTTCCATATTGTCAAGTTGTTGGACAGCTTAACAGGAATCTGATGAGAATACAATGAGTGTTATGTAGATGATGGTCACACAGCAAAACAAGGTGGCTCTTTTAAGATATGTTTACCTCATTTCTGAATCTCAGCTTCTTTGTCTGAAAATGAAGACATGATATCACAGTATATTTGAAAAATTAAATGAGGGTGTTGTGTCAGAGCAGTTGGAGGGAAAGCAGGGAATGAATACCTTGGTCTGAAATGCCAGCATCTGCTTTGGATTATCAGAAGATGGATGGTTCTAACATTCTACAGTGAAAAGCCCATGAGCATCATCGGTCTGCTGCAGGTTCATATTCTCTGTGCTTAGTAAAGAGGGCCATCACCCAGCTTCATACTAGGCAAGAACTTCTGCATCTTTGTTGGTTCATTCTGTTGACTCTACAACTATATTTTCTGGGTAGAGTTGAATGAGGGTTGAGAATGAAGATCATGACTATATATCTCAAAATCTTCCCTCTAGGCTGGTCTCCTAGCTCAAAGGGGCATGCAAGGTGATGCTATTAAAAGCCAATCCATGGATGATCCCCATGGTCCTCAAACCAACCTGAGCCTTCCGGACATCTTTCTTTTCCATCTCACCACTCTGCCATTGAGCTTTACATTAAAGCAAGTTTAACTAGGCATCACTGTTTTCTTTCTTTTAAACATGCTACCCTGGTCCATACTGAATATCTTTAACAAGTCAAACCTTATACAATTGAATGTCACCTTCACTGGGAGTTTTCTCTGAGTGTTTATAAGCCTCTGTGAAGATTTCCAAAAATCTGCCCAGCATTTAACTACGCCATATGTCTGTTTCTTTAACTACAGATTGGCTTCCTTTGAACATACGACTAGTTTAATCCCATTATACCAAGCACTTAATGAAGATACGTGCTCAGTGGATCATTGTTATCCCAGCCCCCACATCCCAACCACTAGATATAAAGTACCTGGTCCATGCTCGTTGAACTTAACTGAGCCCACCTGGAAATTCTACCTAACATTCTAGTCTTTTAAATGGACTGAGTTCCTAAGACCTGCAGTTCTAGGCAAAATTAGCAGTGAATGTAGTTGCCTTGTACAAAGGAGATCTTGTTTAAAATAAATGCCAGCTCATCCTGATAGCCAAGAACTTTCACAAGTCAACCTAACTTATGAGATGTTCTTGGTACCTGGGAACCCATTTGGGCCCAGCAAATCCTCATTAAAATAAGCAGTGTGATCCTAAAGACATAGCCCCTGTGGGATTCTAATATCTCATAGCTCTGGACTGAACCATCCCCTGAGGCTCATCCTATTTGAAATATGTGAGCAGATTCCTTGGAGAATATGCCTGTCTATCTATTACAACAGGGAGTTGGGTGATCTTGCAAAGATTACTATATCTAGGTTTTCTGCCCACTAACTATGTATTCCTTAATTATGCTCCAAAAAGTTCTCTCCCTTACCATTTCAGATCCCTACCAGAATGGTCACTGTGTGAAGAGAAGACCCTGGCTCAACGCCTGCATCTGAGTTGGGCTTAAAGTTGCTGACCATCCTCCTTGTGGAAAATCTTCCTTTTGGATTATCTCATTCAGGCACATTGCCAGTCATATGATTCACCTGGAGATGTGTGAGGTATAGAGGAAGAAAGCCACGAATGATAGCTCCTCACCTGACGGGGGCTCCCCGAGACTGGGCTGGTTTGAGCATTACTGTGATGGTCGTGTCCGTTTCATTAAGTGGTGTATCTGCATCGTATTCTGGCATCGATGGAGCTGGGCAAGAAAGAGAAATTGAACTTGAGGAGCACAGGTACCAAATGCCCCTCTACACATCTCCTTGATCCCAGCCTAGCTGAATCAAGGGAGTGATTGAGAACCCTGTGGTATCAGGGTCTTTCAGCATGGGAGGCCTGGATGTCTCTCCAGGTGCAGCTTCTCTCCAGGTGCAACAGTCCAAAGAGGTGTTAGGCACGAGCATCATCAAAAAGTGTCTCTCCCGTGCAGAAAAAGAAATGTGTGTGTGCGATATATAAGTTCTTAATAAAGATGCCGAAACAGAGTCAACCTCGTTAAACACATGTGGATGCAAATTAAAGCAAAGATGAATTAGTCCCATTTTTTTCACAAGACCCTCTCCCCCCCCACAGGAATGTGACTAAATCTAATCCTTTGAAAGGGTAATTTAGCCATTTGTATTATGAGCTATTAAAACCCACATCTCTTTTAATGCTTTTTTTAAATTTCTGAATTTAATCCTAAAGTTATAATCCCAATCAACGATTTAAACTTTATTTTGTAACATGTTTATTGAAGCGCTATTTTATAAAAATGTAGAAACACCAAATATATTCAACCACAAGGGACTGTTTAATTAAATTACGTCCATCCAGTTGACAGACATTATAATGAAAGCAATGCACCAGTGTGGGAAATACTTACGGGAGGAGGATAAGTGGAAGCATTAAGCTGCAAAAAATCATGGCTTCTGCAAAACCCCATGCAAAATACATATGCATGCATACCCCACTGAATAGATAGTCCAACATGCAGAAGCTGTAAATAAGCATTCTGCAATGCTTCTATTTTAATGCTCTCAGGTGGTGTGACGCACGCTACTGGTAGACACAGTTTACAGTCTTGGGCTACTGCAGCTCATTCATTCATTCATCAGATATTATTTCATGAGAGCCAGCGCTGTGGGTGTCTTATATTGGAAACTATTATATTTGAAAAATAAATTTAAAAACCATCTTTTATGTGTTTCCCTCCCCCCTTGTGTTCTCTTTCTCTCTCTCTCTCTCTCTCTCTCTCTCTCTCTCTCTCTCTCTCTCTCTCTCTCTCTCTCTCTCTCTCTCCTTCCACCCCAAGGCATGTTATTTGGTGAATTTCAGAAAGGTTATCAATTGCACTTTCTTCAACCCAATAGTAACATCATTATCCATCATTTGTTCCATTGCCATCAGTGATGTTGTCTCTTTTTATTCCAGGAAATTATGAAAACTGCTGAAGACAGGCATAACCCTCCCACTTTCTCTTTCTAAAAGAGATACCTGAGATTTTGGTGGCAATCCGAGTGGTGACAGGGGGTCCAAAGCCCTTGGCTGTGCTGGCCTTGATGGTGAAGGAGTAAGTGGTTCCTGGGTACAGACCCACAAAGAGGTGGTGAGTTTCATTCCGGAGTTTGAATACTTTCCCCCTCTGGCTGGACAGGTCGGCACTTGGGTCCAGTGAGCCAACGGCCTTGTAGTTAATCTGTGTGACAAAATGTTAAGTGAGCACATAAACGCTCTACTTCAGTAACTAAGGGAGTTCATTGGAGAGAGGGATCGGGGCAGGGAGGAGAAGACAGGCAAATCAGGTGCCATGTTCCAGAGTTGCTTGGTACAGTATGATAACCATAGCCCTGAACTTTCTACCAACAGGCCCATGAAATATCCATATCTAACACAATCAGACATGCCATTTTACTCCCCCAGCTTCCAGAGTTTAGAAAGAGGGCAATTATGGGGAGTTACCCCAAGGTAGGGGAGGTAGCAGCACATAGGAAAAATGTGGGTCGATAGGGAGGTTTCTGGAGGTGGAAGAATTTAATCAGCATGCGGGAGAGAAGACGGGGAGCTGAGAGACTAGGAAGAGGCTTACCAAAATGAAGGGGGTGTGAAAAGCTACCTAAAAACTTGCTGGTTTTGCTACCTTGTAATCCAATTTAAAAATCATAAAATAATTTGATGGCAAATGCCCCTGGTGGGTAGATAATGTCAGTCCTAGAATCAATGGGCCACTTAACAAAATTTTCAATTTTAGGTGTGGGATATTGATTTGGGAGACTCTGTTCCTAAAGATAACATACATAGATAGATGAAACTATCATGGAGCTGGAAGCTTCTTCCCTGTTGGCTACTTTTTATGGTAGTGTCAAATAGTGCTACACAGGCTACTGTATGGAGTAAAGGCAGTGGTTTTATCCAGCTGTGAACTCTAAGAACTACATTACCAATATGCCATGCACAATGTACCCACTGGTACAATAATGGTATTGATGTTATATGAGTAACCAACAACTCTCTGCTTGGAGTTCAGGCCCACTCTATGAACGAGAATTTACTCCTAGCACTGTATGCTGAGTCAAACTCTTAAAAGTGAGGAAATCTACTATACTATTGCTTAGCTAAACAGGCATAACATCAAGCTGCCTACACACCTATGTTTATAACCACAAAGGATACTCTTGGCCCAAATTAGAGAAGTCTATCTTTGTAGTGAATATATGTAATTGCAGAACTTGTGGCTAGAAAGGATGCTGATCCTGGTTTAAATCATGGTTTAAAGCTTAACCACAAACATTATATTCACACCACATCCTAAGGAGGTTATCACAGAGATCATTACAGAAGTGGTGTGGAAAGAATGTAGGAGCCCAAAGATAGAAAAAAGAGCTGTAGAATACATTTTTTTTAAACATGACACTGTCATGAAAAGCATGAATTCATATCTGGTGTCATTACTGACAGTGGGCCTACAAAAGAATGACCTAGACAACAGTTTGATATGGACCAGGGAGGGGTGTATAGGGCCATACCAAAGTACTGGCAACTAACAGACTATGTGAGGGAAGGCAGAGTACCTAGTAGTAAGCCCTGGACCCAGGATTACACAGATGGCCCAGCCTAAATTCAGGACACAAAACAAAAGCCATAGATTTTCGAAAGAGATTTATAGGGTAGTCAGAAGCTGGAAGGGTTGGGGAAAGATGACAGGGGGAAGGAGTAATCAGAAAATATTATGTACATGTATAAAATTGTCAAGAAATCTTATTAGTAAAAATACACTGTAGTAAAAATAAAGCAAATTTATCTTATTAATATATCTCATTCTCAATACACTGATAATACAATCACTCAGTCTGCTATCAACACCAAAATATTTAATGAGGTAGTTCACATTCCATAATTCCTTTCAAGTCCTAGAGATCTAGTATGTATCTGGTATTGAGCATAACTCGATTAGACTAGCCACTTTCCAAAATACAGTAACTACATTGTTAAAAATGCACACCATGGAGTGAGATGTTGCTCTGTGGTTAATGCACTTGCCACATAAGTAAGTTACCTACAGAATTCAAATCTTCAGAATCCATGTTAATGCCAGGTGGAAAGCAAGAGGTTTGGATTTCAGATCCCCATAATCTATGTAGATGTCACATATGTTATATCCTCCATATGCACAACCCCATACCCAGAATAACATGCATACACACATGCATGTATATCTCACACATGTAAGAGAATGCAGACCATGTATGCCATCCTACATAACAGTAGTGTTTGCTCCCATCTTGTTCAAAGAATTACAATAGTTATTTTCATGAAATGTTCAACTAACTGGAAATAACTTGCATTAAATCAGCACTTTTGAAACCATCTGTGATGGGGAATCAGTGTTGTATTTTCTGATCCACTGCAGACAGATGTTAATGTGAGAACAGTGCTGCACAACAGCAAGTTCATGAGCTGACAACAATCGAATCCTGACTTGTCAATGTCCACTAGTTATAAGGTAGATGCCACAGCAATACTAGGGTATGTAAGTCCTGAAGTCCTTCCTCGATTTCTGCATTTTCTTCACCATCAAAGGAACTAACAGTATCTGTGCTCTGTGTTGTCTCCCATGACCTACAGGGTGAGGGCCATGAGCCTGAATCACATAGCTATTAAAGTAGCCTACATAGGATTCTTTTAACATAATATTTTTATTAATTGCATACCAAGTATTTTGATCATATTCAATCCCCAATCTCCCTCCTAACTCCTCCCATATCCCCCACTCACCTCCTCAACTCCTCCCAACTGTGTGAAAAAGACTTATTTATTTTATATTTTATCTTATATTCATGAGGGCTTGCCTGTATGTATGGGAATGATGTGCTTGCCTGGTATCCACAGCAACTAGAAGAAAGCTTCTGATCCACTGGCACTGGAGTCACAGAAGATTGTGAGCTGTCCAGTGTGGGAGCTGGGAATTGAACTCAGGTACTCTGCAAGAGTAACAAGTGCTCCTAACCACTGAGACTTCCCTCCGGCTCAATTGTTTTGTGTCTAATATCCTACTGAGTCCAGTTTGTACAGATCATATGCATAGGTGTGAGACCACCCGCTGGAGCATAGCTGTCCTTCCAGAGGCCACGCCTACAAAGAAAACTGTCTGCCTGTTTAGAAGTCAACTGTCAATAGCTCATGATGCCCATCCCCCTTGCTAGACCTTTGGCTGGCTTGATCTTGAGTAGATCTCAAGCAGGCAACTGCAGCTGCTGATACATAACATTCTTTGCTTGTTTTTTTAAAAATCTACTTTATTACATTAAGAAATATTTTACTAAGGGTTAGCTAGATGACTCAGTAGGCAAAAGTGCTAGTCATCCAAGCCAAGTTTGATGCCTGAGGCTTACATTAGAAATGGATGTGGCAATGTGCCTCTGTATTCCAGGACTCCCATGACAACCTGGGAGGCAGAGATAGAAAATTCACCAACCAGTTAGCTAGGAGTATGGAGTGTGGCAGCAAAATAAGAGACCTTTCCTCAGCTAGGTCAGAAAAGAGAACCAACTCTCAGAAGTTGTCTTCTGATCTCACCTCAATATGCAGAACATCTGAATCCCCCCCACACACACACAAGCGTTTAAATTAAAAAAATGTTATATGCTTATAGAACAGCCAAACCAAGCCAAAGAGGAGGCACATATTATTTATTAAGACAGTGGGTGGTTTCCTACCCTTGGCATAGTTGGCAAACATGGTGGAGACAGTGATTTCCTGTATGAGGTGGTAGGAGTGTAGCAATGATGCCATGTGCTTAATGATAGAGGCTGGCCTTGGCTAGGATCAGACTGAGCACAAGGTGGGAAACTCCAAGTTCTGATAACTTGGATTTTCATAAGCAGAGTCTACATATGCCCATTCATTCACAAGTGGCTAGCAGTTTTAGGGTGTTTTCATGGGACCATCTTTATATCTGTAGCTCAGAGGCAAACACTGTAGGCCTCCAAGTCTCCATGCTCTTCTGGCTGGGGCACTCTGAATTGTGACTGAATTCATTCTCTTAAGTCTCACAGTAATCTTGGGATTTACCTCTACTCCCACTATTTTCTGATCTTCATATGCATGCCGGGGCACACATGCATACATGTAGTCAAGCACACAAATAAAGTAAAATAAAATAATTAATTAAAACAGAAAGTTTTATTTACAATTAACATGTGTGTGCATTCATTCTACCTTACTTTCTGCTTCCCACCCCCATTTTATTTTATTGATTTGTTTTGTTTTATTTTGGTTTTTAAACTGGTGTTTTTCTCATTTCCCAATCATGTGTTAAGCATCAAATCATTAGCTTAGAGGACACATCTGAGCAATACTGCACCAGAATACAATGCACAGGGAAGGCACTTGGGAGAGAAAAAGATCTGAACCTAAAGGGTGGAACAGAGTCAGAGCAGAGGAAAAAAGGCCTGCAGGTTTCAGGCAGAGACAATAGGCTGGGCAGAGGCCTGATGTGGGGAAAGTCCAGGTTGACTACAGAGCAGAGGGCAAATGGAGGAATGTGTACAACTCGACTTCTGTTTCCTAGCAACAGAAGAGGGAGATGATCCAGGTGTGCCTGGGGCCATGGACCCCAGCACACCTGTGGAGAGGATATGTCTCTATATTTTCTTAAAAATTGGTCCTAGTGACCCTGACTGGGCTGTTGGCAACACCACTGATATACAGACCCTGGGAGTGAAAGCTCATGCCTTATTTACTAGCCAGCTTTTTCCTGAGCTCCAAATTCAATCCAAAAGCAACTCAATTTCTATGGAGCTGTCAATATAATATACCACGCTCCCCTGCTCTCCTAACCTTTCCTGGTATTACAGGATCCTCACTTACTTGTAATGAAACACTATGAATAAATCAATGTATGTTAATATAGCATGTCTTCAATATTTTATGAAGGGCTTCACCAAATCTAATTCCCACTCCTTTGTCAGAAACAGTCTTTGAAAAATTTAACTTGCAAGTTTTACAAAGTTAGTCGGGGATCAGGCTGGGGAGGGGAAGAGGTAAGAAAAATGTGTTGGAGCCATGGCCACCAATGAAGAAGGTGAGGTGACTCTCTGGAGGTGGGGCAAAGGGAACATTTATTAGAATGGCAAGAATGAAATGAAGAGCTATGGAGAAACAGAGCCTAGGTACACATGAGTACACAGGTCTGGAGACTGGATCTGGCTGCAACACCATCCTGGAGTCTGATCTTTTCTCTGGCTTGGGACAGTAGAAATAATAGCTAGAAATCGCACATATCTCATCATAAGAAGTGTTCTTTTCTTTGTTTCTGAGAGGTGATACCACCCCAATGTCCCCTGGACTTAGTCAGCTTAGGATCTAGGCTTAATTCTTGGCATGACAGCCTGATATCAATGCTTAAAAAGATTTATAGTTCCCTTAACCACAGGACATTTGAATGGGCTAATGGGTCATTTGGGAACACTTCACCCTTCCTGCTCTTCTTCCTTAAGCCGTGAGTCCTCATTGTTAGATCTCACTGAAGGTGATGGTCTGTATGAACAATTTCTATGGCTTCCAGTTACCCCTGCTTTATATTCTCAAAGACATAGAGACATGCCATCTCTTCCTTGTGCTAACTTCATATTAATCATACAATGATTTCACCAGCGAGTCTCCCCCAATCCTCTTGTTTTATGTTTGTTTGTTAGGAGTCTGGTGATTGATAGAACATAGACCATAGTCAAATCTGGAAACCACTTGTTTCTTACACGAAGAAAATCTGACTGCAACACAGGCATAGCACTCATTTGTGTTTTCAAAAGCTGATTCCACAGCACAACAGCAGAATTAAGGAGCAGAGACAGGCCCTATGGTCCACATACCCTAAAATATGCCCTCTGACATTTTATAGAAAGAGGTTTCTGACTCCATGCTACACTTGAAATTCATTTGTGTGTATATGTGTGTGTTTCTGTTCATCATATGTATTCATGTATATATGCAGGTCTACATGTTTGTGGGTAAACGTGTGTGGATTCCTGAACATGTGTGTGCACATGTGTGTAGCAATTAGGGACACTCTTGAGTGCCTATCCTCTGGGACACCATCCATTTTACTTACGGGACAGGTTTCTTATTGGCCAGCAAGCTCTAGGGGATCTGCCTGTTTCTGCTGAGAATATAAGCACATGACATCAAGCCTAAGTTTTTTGTATTATTGGATCTGGGTATCAAATTCAGGTCCTGTGTTGCAAAAAGATGCTGACTCAGCCATCACTACAGCCAGGGCAAGGATTTTCTTTTGTCTTTGTTCAGCATCACAACTGTTTGTGAAACTAAGTGATCACATGGTCTGCGCACCTCAGGAAGTTTGTTTATGCTCTTCTGAGCCTCTGGTTCTTCATGGATGAAACATGGATTCTACTTTTAGTTTCTGTAGCTTCAATGAGTACAGGGACATCCTGAGAAGAACAGGCTGTTCTTCTACTAGAGCTGAATGGAGGGGATAAGAAATACAGGTACCTCTCAAAGGGATCCCACCAGGAAAGACTCTGCTCCAGATGCTTCCAAGTCAGGCTGAGGCTAATAAGCCAGCCTTTTTCTGAAAGGAGAGATGGGAAAATCTTGGTTCTGAGGGAAAGAGAGTGCAGAGTGAGCAGGGCTAAGAGAGGAGGTAACATAAATCACAGAAGAGTTCCCTGACCCGGGCTTGTGACTGGAAAGTACAAGCATGATAAAAAGTTTTTGAGGTACACATTTTAATTTAAGTATTTAGAAGAGGGAGTCAAAATAATTTAAACTAAAAAGAAATGGTATAGATTCTTTGTGGTTGCCCATATTTTCCTCTGCTGAGGAAACTGAGGTAGAGAGGACATGGTGAGGTGTGGGCTAGGTGAAGGCAGGCTGTGAATGGGATCCAGTCGTAGTCACAGCAGGGACAGAACATGGCCTATCTCTCCGATGATGAAGATATATGTGAATGTGGGGGTCACCGTGTGGCAGAAGACACAAATCTAATAATGAGTACTAAAGAGATCACTCTAAAGGGAGAGAACACAGCAAGAAGTGGCATGCTAGTTAATCCCTGGTTTCCCACTATATGTGATCATATGGAAAATATCAAATTTGCTTATGGGTCACTGTCAGCAGCAAGGTGGGGATTGAAGACAATAACAAATTAGACTAAAAACAGACTGAAGTTGATTTAATGTAATAGCCTGTCTGGTAGGATGATCATATGAACTGAGTGTCTCACTGGCTCAAGGCTCCAGAACCCTCTTTCAGGGCTCAGCACCCTTCACTTTCACACTGATATTTGGATCTCCATCTTGAACTCTTCAGGGGGCTCAGTTTTCTAAATTATCTTTCCCAGCAGTCTCTGCTCTCCTACAGGGCTTTGTGTTCATAGGCCAGAAGTCTTTATAGATCAGTTTTAGCAAGATCACAGGGAAGTAGTCTTTTCACTGGATAAAAGGATAAGTACTTCCCTTTAAATCCAGAACAACAGGTCATTTTCTTCTTCAGACCCACTGTGAATATGTTCGTACAGGTGGACATGGCCACCCAGGTGGCCTCAGGGACACACACTACAGAAGAGAGCCAGCCCAAGGCAACCCTTCTTGTTAGAAAGAACAGTGTTGGTCCTTAGGTTTCCAGACAATTTAAATAGAAAAAGAAATGCATCTCTATGGAAAAGCATTGGAACACACAGTTGTCTGCAGTGCACCTGCCAGTGACTTCCCGGTCACAGTTCCCCCTTTTCCTGGACAACTGAGACTGTTATTTTAACAACAGAAAAGCAATTAGGATTGGTGCTCTGCTACTTAGTCCTAGAGCCTGGAAGTCTGTAGAGCAAGGGAAAGTGCATGGGGAACAGGGCTTCTGTGCAAAGCCAGAGACCAGTCAGGCTTCTACTGACCCTGCCAGGTACTGAGAATTCACTTCCTGTTGGGCTCTGTGCTAGAATGTAGGGGCAGGAGAAAGGGAGGCACACAGCTTCGAACAAACACTGGCAAGTACTTGGGAAAAATGGGTCCCACGGTGATTGGTTTGGTTGAGGAGGAATAGAAAACATAAGGAAAGGGTGGGGGGAGGGAAGAAAAATGGGGAAAATGGGTTGAGGATAGGGTTACTATTGTGGAGATCAGGAAAACATGTCAATTCAGTAGCATAGGGGATGGTGAATGGAGGTGGAGTTCATAGGAGGAAAACCATACTCAAAATCTGAACTCTGCTCTATGGAATACAGAGAGCAAAACTGTCAGTTTTTACTTGTGATAAGTATAAGTATAGCATGTTTTTGAAGATGGCGATTTGAAGAAAACTTGGATATAGGGTAGAAAATTCTCTGTCTGGTGGCGTGTGTGTAGGGGGAAATGTATCTGTATCATTTTTTTTGTAAATGTCTCTGTAAGTATCTGAAATTATTTCAAAATAAAATGCTGAAACTAGGTATGATGGTACATGTCTGTAATCCCATCATTTAGGAAGCAGAGGCAGGAGAGTAGATTGTTGGAGACCAGCCTGGCTATATAGTGAGACTTTCCACGAGTTGGCCTAGGTCTCTATTTTTCAATCAACTGCCAAAGTTACAAGGCTGATTAGTAAGGAATGAGACAGAAAGTAACATGGGTGTACATGCAGTGTCTTCACCCCCACCCCCATCCTCCACCCTGCTCCCTAAATCATTGTCCACTTCCAGGCAGTTTTCAAGTGCAAGAGTTCCTGTCAGCAACTGCTCCCTGTACCAACAATGGCTCTGCCCGTCCTTAGCCCTGGCTCACTTCTTGATCTGCACTCCCATCCTCTGCCCTACACAGGAAGAGAATTCTTAGTTTCACACCCACAATCCCATTGCAAGGCCACCATCAGATGGCTACAAAGTTCCTTCCTCCTAAACTGCCATAATGCCACTTAATAATATGAAGCTTACATCTCCTTTCAGCTTTTAATCTCGGCTAGAGTATCTGGGGTGCTATGACTTTGTCACTTTTGTGGAAACCTTGTTGCTTAATGAGACTGTCTAGCAAAACTCCCGATGGCTTTGAGTCGGTGAAGCAATACTACTCAGGTTTTACTATGTTTTCAACTTTCCACTCAGTCAATTTCAGTTTTGCTAAGTTGAATCTGGTTAAAGTGCCGAGGGAGATGCAGAGTGGATTTCTCGCCAGTTGGCTTTGAGTAGGCCAGCTCTTTGGAACCTTGTAGTCACACCAAAGCCTTTTTGGCAGGGACAGCCCTGAGGTATCCTCCACTGAGGACAGATGCCTGTTCTTTCACTTTTGGTGACTGCCAAGCCCTGGTCCCAGCAGACAGCAATATTCCACAAGGTTCACTTACTAAAAGAGGACTGAGAACATTGAAGGCAGCAAAGTGACAGAGTGTGACTGGGGTTTGAAATGGAATAATTATAAAGCCAACTTCTTCCATTTCCATCTCATTATCCAGTCTGACCACAGATCTTCACCCAGTTACTGTGACCAGTTTTTGGGGTAAGAGGGTAAGCCGTGTGGACCTGTGGCTATCCCACAGCAAGAGGGATTAGCCTAATGCATTAGTGACTTTTACACCACCGCTGCGATCAAACACAAGTCAATAGAAACTCAACAGGATGAAGATGTATTTTGGCTCAGGGTTCAGGAGTCACAGTCCTTCGTGGTGGTGAAGGGATAATTACTAAGGCAATTTGATTGGTGGCCGTGGGGACCTGTGGTGCAGCTTCACAGATAAAAAGCTTAGAATGTGGAGAACTAAATTTGGGCTGGGCTCTAATGCTCAAATCTCACCCTACAGTGGCCTACGTCTACCAGCTGGATTCTTAAAGGTTTCATTACCTTCCCAAATAGGGCTACCAGTTTAGGAATAGGTGTTTAACTGGACAAGCCTCTGAGAGGTATTTTAACCAAACTATGAAGCTTCCCCAGGACAGGTCCATACTGCTGGTACTCCGTCATTATTTGTTTTTCTTCTTATTAAAAAACAAAAGGTCTTTTTCCTCATGTATCCCCCTGTTCACTCATCCTTCCCTGTTCTCAATCTCTTCCAGTCTGCCTCCAGCCAGCACTCACCCCATCCTCTATCCACAGGAAATCCTATGGTGGGTCAGCTCATCATGGTTCAACCACTCCAAAAACACTCTGATTTTCTCATCCCAGTATCAAGGCTGGGTTAGGCACTCTTCTGCAGGAAATGGGCTCTAAGTGCCAGCCCATTTACAGGGACACAGTCTAATCTCACCCCTTGAGGCTCTACATACTGCCCATGCTAATTGATAGTTACCTACCCTCCTATGGTTCCCCAGGGACTGTTCTTGATTCAGTGTGCTCTCCAGAGCTCCAGGCAGCCATCTCTGTGGGACTCCTGCTCATACTCCCTATCTCTTTGTTCATACAGACTCTTTCTCCCACTCTCCAGCTATAAGGGAGGATTGGCCCAGTGCTCATCCATGGATCTCTGCCTCCACCTCAATTCATTGTTGGGTATAGGTTCTGAGATGACACTTAGGGTGATTATTTATTTGATTATAGGGGATGTCTTGTTTAGACATCCCATCCGTTATTGGTTGGGAACATATTCAGATACATCCTATGGGTTCCTGGGGGTCTCCCTAGCACCCAGTCTCCTTACAGCCTGCATCAGCTTTCTCTATTAAGATATCCATCTGTTTTCTCCTCTTTGTTGCTCCTCTCACTCAACCATCTCCTTCTCTAAGGATTTGTTCCCACATCTTCTTGGTCAGTACCTGTTATGGCCTCAATTTGCTAATGAGATCTTCTCTATTTTCTCTTTCTAAGAGAATCCCTGTCTGTCTCATCTAAGATCCTTCTGATCTCAAGCTATTCAGGGATTGTGTTTTGCAATTTGGGTATTATTTGCTTTTTGTCTAAAGTCCACTTATGAGTACATCCCATGCCTAATCTTTCTAGGCTTGTGATACCTCCTTCAGGAGGATAGTCTCCAAATCCATCTATTTGCCTGCAAATTTTAGAATGTCATTTGTTTTTACGACTGAATAGTACTCCATTGTGTAAATGCACCACAGTTTGCTAATCCATTCTTCAGTTGCAAGGCATCTAGGTTGTTTCTAGGTTCTTGCTATTATGAGTTCTGCTGCTATGAACATAGTTGAGCTAATGCCTTTGGGGTATGAATGTGCATCCTTTGAGTATATGCCCAATAGTTAAATATCTCGGTGTAACTCTAACCAAAGAAGTAACAGATCTATTTGTCAAAAACTTTAAACCACTGAAGATGGAAATTGAAGAGGATATCAGAAAATGGAAAGATCTCCCATCTCCCATGCTCCTGGATAGGTAGGATCAACATAGTAAAAATGGCTATCTTACCAAAAGTAATCCACAGACTCAATGCAATCCCCATCAAAATCCCAACACAATTTTTTGCATCTGGTTCTCCAGGCCCAGTAAAGTAGAAACTACTCCAACATCCTGTTTGCTGAGGTATCTTTGGCTGAGAAGTTATAGTGGGCTTTATAATAAGATTAAGCAGAGCTTCTGGTTAGGAAGGTAAGTACACAGAAGCAAAAAATTAAGAGAAGTTGGGCAGAAATGATGTTAAACAGCCAGGTATGTTAAGGTATTACAGCACAATTGAATTTTTTAACTCTCTCAGGAATTCCTTTCACCAACATGGAAATTCCTGCATCCTTGTCTGAGATGAAGGCGGGTCAGGTTTGTGAGGCTTTCCTAAGGAGAAATCTATTGATCACATAATCCCATGTTTTGGGGAAGGCCAGTTGAGGATTGAATTGTGAAGTTTTGCTCTGTTGCATTTTTTTCCCCATGAAATTAAAATAGATTTGATTTCTCTTCCCTATGACATTAAGCCTCAAGAAAGAAATAAAATTGTGGCCTGATCACAGATCCAGGCACCAATTCCATGCAGCAGTTTTGAGAGGGTTTTATTAGCTACCATTTATCAAGGGAAGGTTTTATAAGAATATATTTAGAGGAAAAGATCTCCTCCTTCCTAGGAGAACTGGAAACTTTGTTTTTCTCCTTCTTTGGTCAACATAATCATTTATCTAACATTCTCTGTAACCTTCTGCTCTCATGTTAGAGGATCTCTCTCTCTCTCTATTATTTATTTATTCATTCATTTATTTTACATCCTGGCCACAGTTTCCCTCCCTCTTCTCTTCCCAGTCTTCCCCCTACCCCTCTGTTCTCATCCCTCAATCCATTCCTCCATTTTTGAAGGCCTCCCATGGATATTAACAAAATATGGCATATCAAGTTTTGGTAAGACTAAGCACCTCCCCTTGTATTAAGGTTGGACAAGTGGCCCAGTTTGAAGAAAAGGGCCTCCCAAACTAGCAAAAGAGTCAGAGGCAGCTCCTCCTCCCATTGTTAGGAGTCTCACAAGAAGACCAACTTACACAACTGTACCATATAAGCAGAGTGCCTATGTCAGTCCCATGCAAGCCCCCTTGGTTGTCAGTGTCTGTGAGCTCCTATGAGCCAGGTTAGATCTCTCTTTTTAATCAAGCCCTATGATGTCACCCTAGGGATTATCACCTCTGGTAAAGCAAGTTTTGAAGAACCTACCCCAGGCTCATAGGCTGAAGGAACCTTTCTATTTACAAAATGGTCATAGGAGAGTGGGTATAGGAGGAGGATGTTGAGACTCAGGGAGGCAAAGGGGCATGGTTAAGGCCATAGAATGAATGGGCTCTAGTGGAGATGTTGCTGAAAGATGGATGGCATAGCATTACACAGCATGCGACTCTGGTGTATGACTTATACAGATGGCCCTTTAGAATGACACTGCCCACTAGAAGCAGAGCACAAGGCACATTTGTGATCTTCATGTTTTCTAGGAAATACATGGAAAAAAAGAGAGAAAGAGGCTGGTGAAGTCAACCTGGCTTATATGCCTTATATAGCCCAAAGTTATTGTTTCAACATATAATCCACACAAAGCTACTGAAAGGACAGTTTCCATTCTGTTTCCTGCTGAATTCTGGTGTGTTTTTCTCTTCCTTCATATTTTGAGTCAGGTGGACCTGCTACCACATTTCTACAGCTGAGGAGCCATGTGCATGCAGCTAGTCACCAGACAAGGAAGGTCTAGGCCAAGTCCTTTTTCACCTTCTCAGCTCTCTTCCTTTCTCTTATCACCAGCAAATTATTTATTTAGACATTTTTGGATGTACTTCTATGAATTTAATTACACACTCACACACACACACACACACACACACACACTTTAACTGTCAACTTGACACACCCTAGTGTCATCAAAAGGAAAGCCTCTTCTAAGGAATCACCCAGATCCATGTGGGCATGTCTGTGGACAATTGTCTTCACTATTAATTATTCAGGAGGGAGGGCCCAGCCCACTGTGGGTGGCACTACCAAAGGCAGCCAGTCCTGGGCTGTATGAAAACTTAGCTCAGTCTGTGTCTATGAGTGAGCCAGAGATGGAACATGCATGCTGTGTTCACCGTGGTTCCTGCCTCCAGGTTCCTGTCCTTATACCTACTTTCACTTCTCCTAACAATGGATTGTAACCTGGAAGTGTAAGGAAAACAAACCTTTTCCTTCTGTAGTTGCTTTTCATCAGAGTATTTCATCACGCCATCATATAGAGCTGTAAATAGGCTTTGGTCATGTAACTGTCCCATAGACTCTTCTGTTCAGCTGTATGGAGCATGTAACCTTTTGTTACTCTGATGTGCTACTGTCAGATACAAATTCTCTTGAGGACAAAGAAATTAAGTTGTAAAAATATTATTAACAGGCTTGAGGAAGTAGCTCAGTTGGTAAAATGTTTCCTGCACAAGCATGAGGATATGAGTTGTCTCCAAGAAACCCCATTAAAGATAAAAGCTGAGCATAGTGAAGTGTACTTGTGTTCCCTGTTCTTGGAGGCAGAGATCTCTTGTGCTTACTGGCCAGACAGCCTACCTGAATTGACAAGCTCTAGGCCAGAGAGAGACCCTGTCTCAAAAGCAAGGTGAATGGCTCCTGAGAGTGACCCACAAGGTTGACCTCAGGCCCTCACATGTACTCCTACACACCTATGCAAGCACACACACACACACACACACACACACACACACACACACACACACACGTTCTAAACTCTTCCCTGGATCCACCAGAATCAAGAGGTTGCTAACTATGAGCAAAGCAACCTCTCCCTCGACTAAAGTCAGTGCACTCTGGAGACAGGAACAGGAGTCCAATGTTTCATCCCTTGAGACATTCTGGCAGTATCTTCTCTTATTTCACCTTCCTATTGGCCAACAGGATCTACTTCTGCCCTGGAGGCTCCCAAGAACCTCTAATGTGTTGTCATAACTGTCACCTCTGTCCAGTTGTTCCTTCTGTCCTGAGTACGACATGCTCCCAGAGGCAATGCCAGGAGTCATCCAGGAATCACCCAAATTCCTTTAGAGACATACAGGTCTTTCCTTTTTAGATTTCAATTCTGCCTTTGGCCAGTGCTGTCAGAATGCATGTGCCCATGTCAGTCAAGGCTGGTCTCTACTCTCGGAATCTCCAGTCATTCCACCAACTATATAGCCCACACGAGCCTAACTGATTGCAAAATGCTGAGGTCCTAAGCTGGATATTGCCAAGTGAAATCCACAAAGTGAACAGTGTGAATGCTTGGCCTTCTGGAGCTATGCCTCATTAGGCAGCCACTGTAGGGGGAAATAAAACCATGAACTGGAAAGAAAGATGGCCTTGGGATTTTCTCTCTCTCTCTCTCTCTCTCTCTCTCTCTCTCTCTCTCTCGTGTGTGTGTGTGTGTGTGTGTGTGTGTCCATGTGCTTTTTATTATCACGATGTATTATACTAAAACTCTCACATGCTGTTAGAGGAAGACATCAGACATCCACTTGTGGCCTCAGGTGTCTAACCTGGAGTTACTGACAATCACTGGGACATATTCATGTTGAGAACAAGCTGTTAGGACTATACTATTTGTTCTTAAAAGTTATTGCTGATCCTAAATAATAAAAAAGACTGCATCAATTTACACTATAGATGCAGAATCCTGAGACTCTTCCAAAACACTCTTGACTGTGGATACCTGGGTAGACAGATTGGTGCAATAAACCTTTTCCTTAATACCTTCCCTTCTGTGCCTGGAGTATGTTGCAGAGCCTACTGGTACATTGAAAACTGCCTACTGGTACAGCTGTTTGGCTTATCAATTTTCTAGGAATGGGGAAGGAGAACATGGCCATGGGCAGAAAAATGATCACAGAAATTCAGAACATTAAGGAGATCTCCAAGAAGATAAATACCACTTATTCAGCATGGATATCCAAAGCTGAATCCCAGCAGTGTGTGGAGTTTGAATATTTCAAAGCATTGCTATAAATGGACCTCTCTCTAGCAAGCATTTTTAGAGATGTTATGTATTGCCTTAAGTTTGAGACAGGTATCAGGAATGAGGTCCACCAGAGCATCATCATAGCTAAAGTTTACTGCTAGAATAGCATCTGAAATAATGGGCCTCTTCATGTGGTCTTCATCTGGAACTCCAACCTTCTATCAAGCTAACAAATTCCTAGATATGAGAACAACCCAAGACATATTACCCAGCATGTTGAATGTGTACAATTCAAAGGCACAGGGTATTTTGTGTGAGTGGTGCAAAGAAATCTTCTCATTGATTTAGATAAAGGCCCTTTCATTGAACAATATCAAAATTTTATGAAAACATTTGATAAAGTAACAGCAGAAGAAATAATCTTCAGATTTCTCTGAATGTGAACATAGAAACACTCCCATTGAGACTCTGCTCATACTGGCCTCTCACCTTATCAAGCCTTTGCGGATTCACTGTTAGCTCCACAGGACTGAGTTACACTCAGCGGCCCACCACACACCTAAGGCCTTCAAATGTGGCTTGGTGGGGAGAGAGGGGCTGTGCCAGCTCCTGCCTTTCCAACACTGTCCCTTTTTATCTAATAACAAGCTTTCTTGGTATCAGATTTTATCTCAAAGGAGGAAAGAATCAAGTGACCAACATCTGGAACTCTAACTAGAGTACCCTGTAGGGTTTTCCTTCATCATTCATTCCGATTTCCTGCAGTGAACGCTCCCTCCCACTCCCTGAAATATCTTTGTCATTTTGGTGACTGGAGTCAATGGCCATACCTGCACACATGTGCACAGGTGTCTGGAGGCTACGAGAACACAATGTAAAGTGTTAGGCTTCAAAGAGCCAATAGTGCTATTGTCCATGCTTATCTCACTGCAGGCGGAAGATACAGAACCTTAGAAATAGGTGCCAGGAAAACCCACAGCTAAGCAAAGAGGAATACAGACAGTGTATCAACAGAGGAAGAAGCAGACTGGCCAAAAGAGGGAGGGAGCAGATAGATAGATAGATAGATAGATAGATAGATAGATAGATAGATAGATAGATGAGTGAGACGAAAAACTATATACAGCTGATGTGACATGTCTTTCTATATACTATGAATATCATTCATTAATAAAGTAACTGTCTTTTTATATAAAGTTTGATATTGATTTTCAAAAAACAATTTAAAAAAGTAACTATCTTGGCCTATTGCACCCTAAAATTAGGCAAAAAATCAAAACTTAAATAAATAAATAAATAAATAAAGTCGCAAAAACACCATCTAACCACCCAAAAACCAACATATAACAATAGCACAAATATGCCATGGGCCGTGTGACAAGATAGATTAATAAAAATAAATTAAGTTAAAATAAAAGAACTAGCTAACAATATGCCTAAGCCATAGGGCAATCATTATAAAATTAATATAAGACTTTGTGTGATTATTTAAGGCTAGTTGGTCTGAGACTACAAGTCTATAAGTCTAAATTACCAGACAGACAGACCAGAAACCTCCTATTACATACAGCAACACAGAAATTAGATTTTCTGACTATGATTTCAGGATGTCCAAACATTTTCATGTATTGCTCAGAATTTTCTGGAATACCAATCTGAAATATTTTTAGAAAATTTAATATTTCTTTAAAGGTGTATTTTGTTGTTAGAAACATCTCACCTAAATAATTGTCTTACTTAAATTTTTAATCTTTTTCCTTTTCTCTCAGCAAACGGATAGATTGGTTCCTCTAGTTTAGTGACTGTAATTATGTTTAGTTCAGTCAACCATCCCGTGTCCATGATTCAGTCTTTCTCATCCAAGTCATCTAGCCCACCTGCATGGAGCCATGGATGTTTCCAAAGTGCAGGGTCTGAAACACATTAACTCACTTTGTGCAACTGGCACTTTCCAAGGCAGAGTAGTATGTGTAGGCAATAGTACTGAATGCTGATGTCTTCATTTCACCATCATGTCATTCTCTAGGTAAAATATCACAGGATTCAGCTGTGTGGGCTGATAAGGGCATCTCTTATTTGTCCAACCCCTCAGGCACCAGATCCAGATAAGGATTAGAGACAGGGACCCATACCTCTACCATATGTCAGTTCCTCTCCTTAGCCTCAGGAACACTCAGGAACACCTGTCCAAGTCAGAGTAGTAAGGTGAGTATCCTCATCAGGAGATGGACTGTGTTTGGCCTTGCTGATCAAAAATAGTAATTACTCCTTCTCAAGCTGAAGGAGACAGTTTTTTTACTGTGTCTAAGACTGAAGTTTGTTATTTTACCAGTGTTGACACTTTGGGCAAAATAGTTAGCTTGTGGTACTTTAGTCTATCAAGAGAAATAGCATGTTCCAACCTAAATAATAACAGAGATAATACATGTAAACCCCTAAGAATAGTGTCCAGACACCGTTAGAATTAATAAATATAACCTACCCTTATTGTTACTAAAAGACTGACTTTCTCCAGTGATTTTGTATGGCTGTTAGGAAAAATAGTCCAACCATCTATACTGAAGCCTGCAGGTCCCTTATAGTCTAGCTTGTCTATTGCTACACCCGTATTACTTCCTTGCCTGTTCATGTAAATCAGGAAAAAGACTAGGGTCACCAAACAGGGAATATCTAAGATACAATAATCAGGTCTGAGTCAGCATGGAAGTTATCTAAAAATCATCATGATATTTATTAAGACTCCCTGACTCTTGAAGTTTGGTATAGGTAGACTTGGGTAGCTTCAAGGGTGAGGGGTGATCGCTGAATGGTTCTGTTCCAGGGGACTCTAACAATGCTTTGCTTCCTGTCTTAGCTCTTTATCTACTGGTACCCTAAAATACCACAACCAAGGCAACACATTAAAGAAAGAATTAAAGTGGCTTGTTGTGGCAGCTCTGTGGGGATATCAGGTATCATATACAAAGCTTAAGAGACATAGTCATAGACCAATGTGTGGTCATATAATGTGTATTTAATAAAGTTTGCCTGAAAATCAGAGGAAGAATCAAGTCACAGATTTAGCCCTGAGGGTCAGGGAATGGTGATTCACACCTTCAATCCCAGCACTCTGGAGGAAAAGATCCCTCTGGCACAGATCACACAGGGAAATCTCTGTGAGTTCAAGGCCAAGCATAGCTAGGTGGTAGTGGTACACACCTTTAATCCCAGCACTTTGAATCCCCTGACTCTTCTCTCAGTACAAGGGAAATAGGCTTTCCTTTAATCCTAGCACTAGGAAAGTTGAACCAGGAAATGAGATAGCTGAACAGGGAACAAAGATAAGGAGAGAGAAGACAGGAGCTGAGCCCTCCCCGTGCAACCCACTTCCTTTAGGCTGAGGACTCAGAGGCATTCAGTCTGAGGATTCCTGAGGAGTGGCCAGGAGAGAAGTGGCTATGGATTATTTTGCTCTCTCTCTGATCTTTCAGCTTTCCTTCAATATCTGAGTCTGAGATTCTATTATAAGATCAATGAGAATTCGTGCAATACCTCTAAGTATATCCTCTAAGTAAAACAGGAATGATATGGAAATTTATCAAGACTTGAATTCTGTTCTACTTAGTTTCTTTCAACTCTATAACTATTGACTGGCTAAGTATCTTTAGTTGTGTCTCTGAACATTAAGAAGAGTTAAGATATCAGGGAAAGCATATTTGAAGGTTTGGCCTATTTTCCATCTTGAATTCTTAGGGAAATGTAGTTTGAGTGAAAATGGCACCTGCAGACACAAATATCTGAATATAGTTTTTGGAATTATGTGGGAAGGATTAGGAGGTGTGGCCTTGTTGGAGGAGGTATGTCCCTAGGGGAGTGCCTTGAGTGTTCATAGTGTGATCTTAGGAAGTATGGCCTTAGGATGTTATTGGGTCATGAGGGTCCTTATCAGAAGGACTTTCATCCTTTTAAAAGAGGCTCAGCAAAGGTCCCTTGCCTCTTCCTTTCCTGAGTGAATGCAGCAAGAAAATGCCACTTCTGGGAAGTGGACCTTGCTGGATGCTGAGTCTGTCAGTATCTTGATTTTAGCTGTGAGAAATAAATTTCTACTGATCACAAGTTGCCTAGTTTATGCTAAGCTATTGTAGCACAAATACACTAAGACAACATACCCTTTGCCTCCCAAACATAAAGTTTCTGATACATTTGTGGTTGGAGGACAGAGTAACTGAAATCTCAGTCAAATAACTTGCAAAACATTCACACTTTATTTAGAACCTATTGTGTACTTGGTGCCATCCTATATTCTCCAGTATTTAACATGCAGCTCAAACACTGTGGAATTAGCATTATCCTTCCAATTATATTGTTGAGGGGACAGAGTCAGAGAGGGTGAGTGACTTTATCAAGGTCACAGAGCTAATGATGCATTGCCAGGCTGGAGTCTGGCTTCTGTCCAAACTGTGACAGGCTTGTAGGTGTCAGCAAAGGAATGATGTCCCAGACAGTTACAGAATTATAAATATTCATATTAATCATTCTTTACACTTGGGATATTAGAGTTTCTAAGTATTTATATTTTTATTTGTAAATTGACAGGATCTTATCACTGATAGAGACTCAAGGGGACTAGAAGTCATTTCTGCTTGGTTGTCACATCCCCAAATGATCTGTCTGCATTGCTAATGCTTAAATAGCTGGGATGTGAACACTGGCCAGCAGCAGCAACCTTAGACTTCAAAAAACTGTTGATACCAATATTAGTTTTTAGTCACAATAATAAAAATCAAAGGCACATGTGTATAGGTTTGTCATTTGCGAACTGCAGACTTGCTTTGACCATTGGGACTGCCTGGTGTGGCAAGCTGAATAGTGTTATACCATGCACAAGGAAGACAAAAAAGCTTTGGGACCAGCACACTGAGGAGTGAGAAGAATGTGTGCCATCTTACAACCTGATTACAAGCCTAGAACTTACTGCACAGCTCTGTCTATCCCACATTCATGAACTCCAGTATGAAAGCATCATCTTAAGTTTGTATCAGCAATTACAGCCACAGACATCAACAACTTGCATCAAAAACCATGCAAGGCCCAAGGAGAATTTAGAGCTGAGGACAGAATGATTCTAACAGGAGACTCCTAGAAATTAAATCAGGCTTTCAGGAATGAAATTAGAGCCAAAAGGGAAGGCCTAATGGCCTTACTTGTGGAGCTGTTTTCTTCCAGGGTAAGACTGGGTGTGTGTGAAGGAACAGCTAAGAAAGCAAACTGGAATATTCTCACAAGTTACTAACTGTATATAACTTTGCATCCTGAAAGTCTCAACTGCCTTATTCTAGGCACTAACATCTGAAGAAGACAGTAGCCTGGAAAGAAATGATCACTTTCATCTGGCCAAGGTAATTCCTATAACTTCCTTGTAACATCACTGCCTAGGTGACATTCGTCCCCACACAAATGCTATAGAGGAAGGGCCTGTTGCACTCCAAGGCCAAGAAAAGGCTGGTTGGTCTATAAAGAAGGGGAACAATCAAGTAGTCTAATGCCATATAGACTTATAAAGGAATTAGTAGGTAATGAATGCTGCTTATTTGGACTCTATGCTTTACTTTTGCTCATTTAAGTCAATAATGTATATCTTGAAATACAGAGCTACTGAGTTTGGATTGTGTTTTAATTTTAAAATTTAAAGCCAGATTATTAACAGTAACAGAGCAAAATAAGAAATATATAAATACATAAGGCAGAAAAAATAATGTCCTTAATATAAAAACTCTTATAAATCAATAAAAAGTGATTATTCCAAGAGAAAGAAATGAGAAGTTTACAAGAATATAAATCACCAACTGGTGAAGTCAGGCTCAATTGCACAAAAAAATCAAATATGAGTATGTTCCAGTTAAATATTTTGGTATACTTTTTCTAATAGTAAGGGAAATTAAAATGATAACAGAGGGGCTGAAGAGATGGCTCAGTTGTTAAGAGCACTGGCTTTTCTTCTAGAGGACCCAGGCTCCTACCTAGTCTCCACATATGCTATGGAATTATTCTCTTGGACATTGTAAATATTTGTCCCTCCTATTGATTTAGTAAAATGCTGATTGGCCAGAAGGCAGACAGAAAGTATAGGAGGGGCTACCACACTAAGAAAACTCCAGGAAGAGGAAGAGCAGAGAGGAGATGCCAGCAGACACAGAGGAAAGATCAGAATGCTGCTCTCAGAAACAGTACTAAGCAACTTGGCTCATCATGGGTTATCTTAAGAGTTAGCAAGTAATTATTCCTGAGCCACAGGCCAAACAGCATGTAATTAATATAAGACTTGGTGTGATTTTTGGGACTGTGAGTCCAGACCTCAGAGTTAGGCCAGACCAAAAACTTCTGACTATACACATATAAATTCACAACCATCTGTAACTCTAGTTTCAAGGGATCGGACTCCCTCTTCTGGCCTCTGCAGGCACTGCATGCACATGCTGCACAGACAGATATACAAGCAAGAAAAACATACAGATAAAATAAAAATAATTCTTAAAAATTAAAATGATAATAGAAAGTTTTGCCAAAGGGACAGTTTTGTGCATTGTGGATGTGGCTGTAAATCTATTTTTTGAGTGCAGAGAACTGATCTCATAGTGAGAAGTCCCCCACATGAATTCTGTAAAAGAAAGGCTGATATAAAAGAATCACATAAATAAAGAAAGAAAGAAAAAAAGAAAGAGAGAAAGAAAGAAAGAAAGAAAGAAAGAAAGAAAGAAAGAAAGTCATGTCCAAGTAAGCACAGGTCAGCACAGAAATCCTAAAGGAATAAGATCACACACTTCTAGTGCAAAGAAGACTGTTTCAGGAAGCTGAACGTCCTTCCAATTAAGATTCTACCATGGAATTCATCTTATTTCTTAATGTTACGTGTATGGGTGTTTTGCCTAAATGTATATCTTTGTACCAAGTGTGCGCAGTACCAATGGAAGTCAGAAGAAGGCATCAAATACCCTGGGATCAGAGTTGTGAGCCACCTTGTGGGTGCTTGGGATTGAACCTGGGTCTTCTGGAAGAGCAACAGGTGTTCTTAACTATGGAGCCATCTCTATAGCCCAGGATCCATATTATCTGTGACTCAAAATTCATCTGAGATGACATACTATATTTGGAAAATTTTTAAGAAAAATGATATCTTTATAAGAATGAAACCAAGGCTTTCACACCCGAGGGGAAGGCCATGTATTATTTGATCAGTCATTTGCTGAATACCTTTGGTGTGCCAGCTGATGAAGGAAGAGCCTGCATGGAGGCTCCAGTCTCTTGGGAGACTGCTGGAGCTTTTATTTGAAGTGCCCTCCAAGGTTCACACTGCAGTCTAAGCCTGCAGAGTATTAAGTGGCAGTTTCTTTGGGGGGGGGCGATTATGTCCTATGCTCTCCACTTCCACAGATGGATTGGTACTTTACAAAAGGACTTGAGAAAACTAGTTTATCTCTTTCTGCCCTTCTGCCATCTACTATCTGAAGATGCAATGTTCAAGGGCCTACCTTGGAAGAAAAAACTTGGTTTCCAACAAACATTTTCTCTGTTGCTGCCATCACCATGGCCTCCCTAATGTCTTAGAACTTTAAAACTCAAATCTCCTCTTTAATTTTGTGTTACAGTAACACAAATGAATTAAGACAGGTGGTAACCAAGTACACTGACAGAATCATAAGCTAATAGATGTTTAAACAAAAAGAAAGTGAACAGTGTGCATGATGGTGAAAATTCAGGTGATAAGCAGTTTTCCTTTTATGGTAAATGAACCAGGAAAGATTCATTAGAGTTAGAACCATAGACATAACTGCCAAGACAATTATTATTCAAAATTGCTTTCAACATTTAAGTTTGTTTAGTATAAAACAAGCTTCAGTAATATGTAACAAACCCTGTAAGGATATAAAGATTATGAAGGTGTGTGTATGTGTGTGTGTGTGTGTGTGTGTGTACATGTATACAAGTACATGTGTGTGGAAGACAGAGGTTGAGGCTGGCTACCTTCCCCAGTAACTGTCCCCTGTGGTGTTTGAAACAAAGTATATCACTGCAACTGCAACTGGTGGGGTTAGCTAGAATGGCTAGACAATGAGCTTCAGGGAGCTAGGACTGATGGCCCTTGAGCTTCAGGGAGCTAGGATTGATGGCCATTGAGCTTCAGGGAGCTAGGATGGCTGGCCAATGAGCTTCAGGGATTCACCTGTTTTTGTCCCTTTTCCCCAGTGCTGGGCTGATAGACACATACTCCAGTGTCTAACTTTAATTTTTATATCTGTATTAGTGTTGAGATGATAGTGGTTGAATGTATGCATACAGATACGTTATACGGCACTCATATAGTCAGAATACAGTCAGGGTTTGGTTCTCTCCTTCTACAGTATGAATTCTGGAGACCCAGGCCATAGCCCTGTGCCTGGCTTTCATGGCTGCTATGGCTGCTGCGCCATCTCTGGTAGCCCTGTGCCTGGCTTTTATGGCTGCTATGGCTGCTGCGCCATCTCTGGTAGCCCCGTGTCTGGCTTTTATGGCTGCTAGGGATCTAAAGTCAAATCCTCATTCTTGTACAACCAGGAACTTTAGCTGAACCATCTCCTCAGCTGCCATAGCAAAACCCATAAAAAATATGACAGACATATAATTATAAAAGTTACAGAATGTGAAGGCTTGATTTTGCCAACCTCAAACTATTATAATAAATGGGGAAAAATGCATTCCTGATCACAGTAGAAAACTGGTGAACAGCATTGATAAGAAACAAGACTTTACAGGGACAAGACAGGCAAACTCCCACTGTGCGGGGCAAAAAGGCATCCCAAGTTTCAAGAGCAGAAGCAGTAAGATTTTAAAGTTCATTTAGTACAAAAGTGTCTGAGAAACTTGAGCAGGAAAGAACCTTCTCACATTGACCAACCCTTAAGAGCTTCCTATTAAGGAGTACTTTCCCCGAGAGACCAATTTCTGGAAAAAAAAAAAATACATTCTCTCCTGGCCACAGCTGGCTGCACCTGATGACAGTGATCAATGGCTCTATTATGTAGATTTGTCTCTGGCTCTGATCCTGACCACTAGACAGCCCAGTTGACTGTCTGGAACAGATATGCCAAGATGCTCTGGACACAAACATGGTAAACTCTCTGGAGAAGTTTTCCCCTTACCTTGATTCTCCCAACCCCCCTGAATCTTCACCTTTTTGCAGCCTCTCCTGAATGAAAGTCTGAAGAAGGGTTAGAAGTCCAGCCTTTGATGCTAGGCAGATATTAGCCTAAGTTCCTCCTCCTGCCCCCCCCACCTACCCCACACCCCGCCCCAAGGCAAGTTTTCTCTGTATAACAGTCCTGGCTGTCCAGAAACTCACCCTGTAGACCAGGGTGGCCTTGAACTCACAAAGATCTGCCTGTCTCTGCCTCCCCAGTGCTGGAATCAAAGGCATGTGCCACACCTGACTTCCCCAGACATTAACATTATTCATGGCATGAAATGGAAGTTAAGGGTCTCTGAGCTAGGTTGGAGAATTCAAGGCAGAAGAAACAGACTGGTGCAAGATTCCTAGGCACAACCTAGGAATGTAAATTACAAGCAAACTTCTGTACTGTGGAGTCTGGTGAGTTAGAGTCAGATGACTCTGTGCTGTGAAATGCTCTGGTAAGAGGATCAAGCTTTGTGACAGAGAATGCAGGAATGCAACCCTGGAATTAAACCAGAGACTGACATTATCACATTTCCCATTTTAAAGACAGAACAAGCTGGTGATAGTCTGAATCCATGTAAGGAAAAGATACATAGTGGGAGTGCAGTGAGGCTGTCAGATGCCTGCCTCTGGCTTGGCTTTGCAATTACTGCCTTCCTCAGATAACTGGGATGAATGCCACCTGCACCACAGTGCTCATGCTCGGCAAAGCCCCACACATCTCCGTGCTAAAGCAGCCTGTGCTGGAAGCTCTCAGGGCCAAGGGAGGTGTGGACTCTATGGAGCCGATGTAGTGGAGTGGATAGCCAAGGAATGTTTTCCAGATGGTCCCTGAGCTCAGGTACATGTTAACTCCACCAAAGCTGAAGTTTAATGTGGCTTACACAAACCATTCATGCCTAAGGACAGAGAAGCCCAAGCAGTGACCCTCTCCCCTCCCCACAGTGTCCCTCTTCATACTCCAACACATACATGTATGCATGCATGCTTGTATGCTTTTCTCCAACAAAGTTAGTTGAATACCAGCATTTATAAATGAAAACTACACATCCTGATTCACCCACCTGTCACCCTCCCTCTGCCTGAATCCACAACACCTCTCTCTTACTCTCATAGAGTAGCAAACATACGTTTTTTTCTCAGGGTTTGGAGTTACTTGCTTTGATCTAATTGTGAACAGGGTTGTCTGTGTCCCCTTCTCACTGGAATCGAAGGATTGTGTGGTATGGTTAAATTTACAAACATATTATAAAGCAATGTTCTGTAAGTTTTAATGGGCAACCAATTCATCCTCTAATCAGTAGGTGTGTGGATTGGGCCTAGAATCCTGCAGCTCTAACACATCCCCAGGTGCTTTTGATGCTGCATCTTAATGACTTATACATGACATAGCCAGATCAGATTGCTGGTAGACCCTGAGCTCTTGGTATCAATCGTATCAATCTGTAAGTAGCACTAGGCTTAATATGAGTGACCTGGACCTATTATTCTGTAATGCCACTTATCAGCCTTGCCACTGTAAAAGAGACATACCATAGTTTGGAGTTGCAATTTGTCATCTGTAAATAACGCCAGAGGAATATGTAGCTAAGACATGAAATTTTGCTAGCTCTGGGGGAGTGAATGTAGAAGAAGAGGATGACATCATGAAGTAGAAGGAGAGGTGCTGTTTATTTGAAACAGTTACAGTACCATAGGCTTTGCTGTAGTATAGGCATAGCAAGTAGCATGAGGATCATAAGTTCTCTAGTTAGCAGAGAATAAGGCGATGCCATCAGGGAAGAGAAGGAAAAACTAGTTATTACAATAGGATGTAATGATGACTGACAAAGAGTCACCTTTATGGGTGATCTGATACCAGGGATACCACCTAAAGGAATGTTTTATTTTCTGCCTCTGACGGCAGTTATGTTGAGTCTTTGGACAATGAGACACAAAAGGGGAATACAGGAAGCTGCAAACTCAGCCAGATAATGCTTCTCATTGGCTGAGAAAAGGAGAAGAAAAAAATCATATACAACAGAAGACATTTTTGAAGAATTAGTCAATAAATCTTTGCTTCTCCCAAGTTTCCCTTTCTTTGCTCTTCTACTAAAAATGAGAAATCTGAAGCTGGAGATAGCTCAGTGTTTAAGAGCACTTGCTACTTTTATGGAAGACCTAGGTTTGGTTCCTGGCACCTATGTGACAGCTCATAACTTCAGGTAACTCCAGTTCCAGAGAAATCTGACACTCTCTTTTGGCATCTAAGAACCATATACCTATGGTGTGTGTGTGTGTGTGTGTGTGTGTGTGTGTGTGTGTGTGTGTGTGTGTGTGTATGTGTGTGTGTAAAGAAGAAAGTAAAGAAGCAGTCAACTTTGTATCTAACACCTCAAGAGGATCTTTTTATTTTATAAATGGCTAAGATTTTCCTGCTTTGGGAAGTGGAAGGCCTAAGTCCTCTACCTTCCTCCTCCCAGGGTTCTGCTCCTACAGGAGAATCTGAGCCAAGCAGTAAATAAAATGCTCTTGTTCAGATCTTCTATCCATGAGCTAGACATGGAAGAAAGAAACATGGTGGGCATCATCGAGGAGAGCTGGGAATGAATGAACTCTAGTGTGTATTGCAAATCTTCAGGAACTCGAAGAAGAGAGTTCAAGGAGAGAGGTGAGATCATGACAAGTTAGAATGTGGCTGTCTCAGAGTACATGGGTACTCTTGGTGTCTAGAACAGAGTAGGACCATGTAAGTATCTATAGACTATGTAGAGTTCTTGGATTCCTGTTTTGGCTAGAATGCTAGCTTACTAATGACTCTTAGTGGATCATGAATTTCACAATTCTTTTCATCTGTAAAATCCAGCCTCTGTCATGGTAGTTCTTTTTATGATTCTCTGTCTTTGTTCTTGTTTTACCATTAGACATTCTGTTTTGTGTTAGTTATCCACGGGATTTCTGCACCCTCCCTAGATTACATGCCCTGGGAGAGGATCTGACTTACCATCTTATCAAACTCCATTCCCATCACTAGGTACAATGCCTGGGTCATAACTGCATATTTACAGTTCACTGACTATTTGTTGAATGAACAAAGCAGTAGGGTCCAGATACTGAGGAATCTTCTTTATAAGATATGTAAAAGTCAATATAATTAATGAAAAACACTTAAAACAGCTTTAGCACACAATAAGTAGTCAATATATATCATTACAATATATGTATATATATATTCTATATTATATAATAAAATGAATATGTAATATACATATATATATATATGTGTAAATATGACTCCCATCATCAGTATGTATGTCACTTCTAGAAGAATCTTCATTGTGAATTCCATCCAAGTGGATAGATGCATGAAACCAAGTAAACCTGGTCTAACAAGTCTCCAGGGTAACTGGTCCACACTTGGTCCTTTGATATCTCCACAGCTCCACTGTTTTATTCTCCACATTTTCTTTCTAGTATGCACAATCTGCCTCTGCTTTCACCTTTATGTGTTCTTATCATGTTAGGCTACACCAGTCTCAGGTTCTACCTCCTTTTCACCTATTTTTGCTGGATGAAGTGTTTCTATATTTGAGCATATACTGTTCCCATATCTGTGACAGATGTCCCAAATTTCCTTACTTGTTTGTCAAGACTTAGACTAATACTTTCTACAGCCCTTTTAATATTCCTTTGACTCCCCTAGAGTGAAATACATATCAAAGTTCTATTCATGTCAGTCCCACTATAAAAAAAATTCTAACCATTTCCTCATAACAGAAAATAAAGAAACTAGTGTGAATCACTTGGCATAGCCCAGCTGATTATGATGCCCGATCACCATCTTCTGTTGAAAGTCAGAACCATGTGACCGAGATTAAGGCAATGGCTGCCTTGATATCCACAGCTTCTCCCTCTTAGATTTCCCAAAGTCAGGTAAACCTCCAGTGCTCTCTCTCTCTCTCTCTCTCTCTCTCTCTCTCTCTCTCTCTCTCCCTCTCCCTCTCCCTCTCCCTCTCTCTCCCTCTCTCTCCCTCTATCCTTGTCTCTTCCTCTCTCCCTACTTCCCTTCCTCTCTTTACCTCTCTCCATTTCTCCATCTTTCTATTTCCATCTCTTTTCTTTGCGGCATAAGAGGAACTCATGTGTCTGGTCCCTTCCTCCTTTCCCTGGCTGTGAGACTGGCCAAGGCTTGATGCCTCTAAATTGTAATTTCAAGGCAATTTGAACTCCTTTCCTCTTGGGCATAAAAGGGAAAACTAAAGTCTCCTTGAATCAGCATGTGGAGCTCAAGAAAGAATTAAGGTGCCCCTATGCCTTGCTCAAAGCTCCTGTGAGACCCACAGGATAATGAATTTCACAATTCTGTAAAACTGATTGGAATGTGATTGTAAAGCCAGGCAAAACATTCTCATTGTGCTTAACAAAATCTCCATTATAGAGAGCTAAAGATTGTATAATTTCTGCCCATCCATATCAACCCGCCAAAGCTCTCCTCTCTGATCCCTGGGTTCCAGCACAAACTTGCTCAAGGCTACAAGATCAGTATGTGTGGTCGGTAGTCCATTAGAAATGTGGGCCCAGCTTCAGTAGCTAGGCTCTGGACTTCTGTAGACATTTGATTAAGAACAAATTTGAACTTCAGTATAGGCCTCTGCTGTATTCCTGCTATGGTTTCCCTATCTCCAACTTTGTGGGCCACACTCACTGCCCTAAGCCATTCTATCTTTTCCATAGGACAGAGAGCTGTCTCCTACAACAGGTTACTTCTTACCATTCAGGTCCAGCAGGTGCCATTTAGTAAGGCAGATAAAGATCAGGATTAACTGTGAACCTTGCCCTCCCTCATGCCTTACATACTTGGAAAGAATGCTTGTCTAGGCTGAATGGGCATAGTTCCCTTTCTCATGATTCTGTAGATCTGCACAGGTGTTGGTAGGTATGGGCAGAGCAGTGTTGTACACATGTGTAAATACTTGTGTGTAGAGTAGTATGGTGCACATGTGTAAGTACTTGTGAGTAGAGCAGTGTGATGCTCAGGTGTCAGGACCTGTGAGTAGAGTAGTGTGATGTACACATGTAAGTACTTGTATGTAGAGCACTGTGAGTTTTTTTGCTGGAAGTTGCATCAGTGGGAAAAGGCAGGTCATCATATAACAAAGATGGCAAAGCCCTAAAAAAAGCCAGCACAAGAAGGCAGAATAGCCTCACTTGTTCCTAGGGCTCTTGGTCAGCTTTCTTTTGGCTTTATATATCCCTCTCTGGTATTTGTTCTGATTCTCCAACTGGACCTTGACCTCCTCAGCAAATAACAGCATACTTTTCTTATTTGTTTTGGTATTATGAAATATTACATTAGCTACCTCTCAGGAAACCTTTCAGATTAATTGTAGGATGAACTAGCATAACTTCTTTGAAGTTGGGAATGGCTGCATGACTTGCTTTGGGCCATGAAATGTGAGCAGAAGTGACCTGTGACATTGATGTAGATATTCAAGGGACTAAAGATTGACTTGTCAAATTCTTTTTCACTCTGCCATAAGATCTGATGATATTCACCATAACAATAGCTCAAGCATCCTGAATCTTTGAGCACCTGTGGTTGTCAGTGCTCTATAATGGGAAGATGGTTTAGGTAAGAAGTTGCTGCTTTGCAGCATAGTACAAGCAAATGATAAAGTCTGAATAATTAAACATTCACAGTTTGGGGGTTTGGCCATCATTATAGTATAGACTAGCTGTTCTAGTCTGATTTTTGTTGCTGTGATGAAACATTCTGACCAAAAGCAAATGTAGGAAAGAAAAGGGCTGATTTGACTTCTATTCCTCCAGGTCATAATCCACTATTCAGGGACGGCAGGGAAGGATCTCAAGGTGGGAACCATTAAGGAATGGTGTTTGTTGGCTTACTCACTGGTGTGCTTAAAGGCTCATGCTTAGCCAGATTCCTTCTATAGCTCAGGCCAAGGAAATGTTACATCCTACAATGAGCTGGCCTTTCTACATCACTTAAGACAATCCATCAAAGACATGCCTACAAAAAAACCTGTCAAAGACTATGGCTCAATTTGTGAGCCATTTTTTTCTGTTCTCCAGGTCATCCTAGGCTTCCCACATTGACAGTGCTAACTTGGACACTATCTTAAGCTGAATAAAACCCTCCTTAATACTCGTTTCACAGAAAACAAGAGAAAGGAAGGGATGGGGAAAGAGAAAGGAGGATAGAGGATAGAAAGCACAAAGAAGGAAGTGTGGGAGACAGGATTAGAGGAAGACATGACGGTGAAGTAAAAGACAGAATTAGTTTCCAGCCCTCTGTGGGGGCTTTGTTTCTAACTTGGACATTTGGGAACTAAAGATCATCTTCCCCTGCTTCCTTCTGTCTTAAATATTCTGAGAACCTCAGGAGGATTTGGACACAAAACTCATGCTTCTTTGTGCAGAAGAAAATTCCATTTTCTCAAATCTAATGCATAACAGAGCAAAATTTTTAGAGAAAGGTGGCAGCGAAATGAGGCAGGAAACAAAGCAATTGTGACTTTTGGGTAATATTTCCAAGCCATAAAGATTTCATTAGACTCTCTAATACATCACTAATGAAAAGTCAGACCCTTTCCTATTTTACCTACTTTCTGAACATTAGAATCAACTTGTCTTCCCAAGCTTTGCACTCCATTTACATTAATTAGAAAGTTCCATATTAAGGAAAGCTTTTAATGGGCTGTTATTGTAGATGATTTTACTGGTGAGCTGCATTGTTCTGTTTAATAGCACATAAAATGGCATCTATAGAAGGGGATTTTGATAAAATTGAAGTTTTGATAGACTTGGGCTGAGCTGGTCATTGCTAATAGACTGGGGTCCAGGGGGATTTAGGACCACTTGTATAGCATCCATATGATTCTGGCCCTATAGTGTTCCAGCTAGAGATTTAGGAATAAATGTAAGCATATATATTGTTCTCTTCTTACTACAAAGTCACATTTATGATAAGGTCTCATCTAACCATATTGTTAGAATCCACTAAGCACTATGGAGTTAATTCTATGAAAGATTCTTCCAAAATAGGAAATTTTCATTATGTAATATCTGTACCATTCTAGTAATCAAATTGCTACATATTTCTTGAGGTAATTTAGGTGGAATGTGTGATAAAGATGAAAATTCATCTATTTGAATTTGACATAGGATCCAGTTAAAATATGATGGTTCCTTTATGTTGCAGCTTCATCACTATGGGAATTCAAACTGAATGTGGACTCATTCATCAAATACTTATAGAACATGGGGCAGTGCAGGGTTAGTAGTAATAGCTGGAAAGACAAGATTAATAAGTTATAGTTCTTGTTTCCTATCAACTCACATTCCCATGGAGCTGACAAACTTATAAACAAATATTTATGGCAATAATATGTCACACAAACTAACAAATGTGTACAAAGTTGTCAGAACAAAGAGGTAACAAGAAGAGGGAAGGAGATCAGATGATGCTCTGGTGTGTGGTCAGTGTTCAGGATGAACTGGTATGATACTCTGGGGTGGACAAGGTGAGATAGTGTTTCTGAGTCAGGAGCATCTTGAATAGTATGACTGATATTTGTATTGTCTTTTCCTATTAATTTGTTGATGGATATTGGGTCACTTCATATCTTGACTGGTAGTGTAGATAGCACTGCAATTAAGATGTGAATAAATATACTCTCTTTAAGATATTGCTATTATCTAGTTCCTGCAGCATTTCAGATTTTCCTAAGCAGTAGACAGAGTTCTGGTTCCCACATTTTTGCAGTACTTGCTGTCTTTGGGGGTTTCTCTTTATTTGGATGATTTCCTTCCTATCAGGTTTAGTTTCAATGTACATTTCACTCATGATCAGTGATGTCTATCATTTCCTGTACCTCTAGGCTATTTATTTGTCTCTTTGAGAAAATGTTTATTTAAACTTTTTGCTTACTTTCAACAGATTTATTTTGTTACTGAGTTGTATAAATACCTTTAAAATTTTGAATGTGAACACATTATCAGATTTATAAATACATTATTTTTCTTATTCTGTGTGGTCTCCTCATTCTGGTAACTATTTCCTTTGTTCTGAAAAATCTTTTAGTCAGTCATAATCCTGTTCTTTTAATGCCAATTTCATAATTTGTGGAGGGTTTGTTTGTTTGTTTGTTTTGTATCCCCTTCAAGAAACTTCAGCCTAGACCAAAGCCACTATGCATCACTCTAATTCAATAGTTTCAGGTGTGCTAAAATTTCAGACTATATTATTACATTTAAATCTTTAATCTATATTATTCACTATTAAAATACAAAAGCCTTGCCCTTCATGATAGCATACATCAACTCAGAGGCCATTGTGTTAGGTGAAATAATCCAGCCACATAAGGACACATGCATGATTCCATTTATATGAAGCATCTAAGATAGTAAAAGCAAAAGGTGCAGAGAATAGAATGCTGATTGCCAAGCCTGGGAGGGAGGCTAGGAGGGACACAGACACATGAGAAGACACAATTGCATGACCCAGCATGGACAGAGGCAGGGATGGAGTACTCTTGCAGGATTTGAGATGACTGGAACACAAGTGTATTGAGATCTGGGAAGAGAAATGAACCCTTCCCTTGGAGCTGGAATGTTGTTATGCTATGAAACTTCGGGAGTAATAAAAAATATTACTTAGAGAGGGACATAGTTAGAATTCTGTCTCTGGTCACAATTTCCTAATTGGGGAATTGCTCTAAGAGTCCAAAAAGGAATTAGAGAAGTCTAACTAAAATTGGAAGGTAACACTGAGGGACTCTGAAGTTCCCCTGGATATAGAAGATGACAGATCAAGAGGAGGCTGGGGGGAGTTAAACATCACACTTGACATTTCCAGTACCCACCAGTGCTGTTACCTCATACATCTTCCTAACATCCCTTTAAGGAAAAATTATCATGACCATTAGAAATGAAAAAAACTGATGCTGGTTTGCACGTCTAAGACCAGAGAGTTAAAGCCAATGTTGACTCAGCATTATTTATATTCCATACTTCGTCCTGTAGGGTTTTATTGTTTGTTAGTTAGATATGACTCAAGATTTTAGGATCCTGAGCAAACAAGCTAATTCATGTCTGTTCAAAATTTGAACTATGACAATTCTTGGTGGAAATTATTTGCCACAACACCCAGCCTACTTACAAACTCTCAACACATCAAATATAATCATATAGGGTCTAAGCAGTGCCTATAAATATCTTTCCAATAAAAGTGAGGTCATGTATTACTGGGTGATAGTACTCTGCTTGGGGCAGTGATATAAACCAGCAGGCTGAAGGCCAAACAACTTTAACCAGCCCAGAGTTTCAATAAGTTAAAATACGTTTTAGAAGACAGCTTGAGGCTAGGTCTGTCTTTTCTTTTAAAACATTGGGAAGATACTTTATTCAGGACAAGGACACCAGCTCCAGAGGAAAAATGCCTGCTTAAAGGGACAGTAACATGGCATATTATACTTTGGGTAATGTTTGATGTTGCTTTTATTTTTTTTAAAGTTTATCATGTGGAAACGACTATCAATAAAACTCTTACCAGTCCATCCTTCTCTCTCCTTTAAATGCCCCCCCTCCCCACCAAAAAAACTGTTTTTTGGAAACGTTTTATACAGCATGTGGTTCTTTACTGGGAGAGACTTTGACTGCAGGGAACATGTGGAAATCTTTTAGAAATCTTTGCAGATACTTTTGTTTGTCACAATTGGAGGGGGACATCAATAGGCTGAACTCAGGGATGCTGCTAATGACCGACAAGGAATATAGAGTAAGTAATCCTGCTTCAAAAGGTACCTAGTCCAAATGTTAATAGTGCCAAGTAGAGAGGGCTCTTCCTTGATTCTCAAATTAAGTGAGATAGATGCCCTCTTTACAAGTTTAATTCCACATTCAAGACACCCACCATCATTTTGTAAGGATCTCTTTGCGTGGTTACTTGTAGTTGGACATTTTTGCTAGACTTTTTTTGGAATGTAAGCCTCAAATAATGACACAGAGACTTATTATTAATTATGAAAGTTTGGCCTTAGCTTAGGCTTGTTTCCAGCTAGCTCTTATAACTTAAATTAACCTATTTCTGTTCATCTATGTTTTTCCACATGGCTCTTTACTCCTTACCTCTCCTCCATTTCATATGTCCAACTTCCTCAGTGTCTCACTGGCATCTCCTGCCACAGCAGATTCTAATTCTCAAAGTTTCTTTCTCTACCTACCTACCGTACTTCACCTTTCCTGGCTACCTGTTGGCCATTCAGCTTCTAATTAAACCAATCATAGTGGCACATCTTCATGCCCTGTAAACAAATTTCCCACAACGATTATTCATTGCTATGGACTTAAATATATTCTTCAAAATTTGTGTGTCGAGTTTAGAAACAATACATATTGCAACTCTGTTGGGAGATAAGGCCCACGAGGAGTAGTTAAGATCACTGTGATTCCTTCATAACATAAAGTTGAATGCCAAAGATTTTTAAAAGGGTCAGAAACTGGGCATTTGGTCTTTCCTTTCCTCCCCTCTTCTATCTGCCACTCCATCATGGGATGGAATGGAAGGAAAGCGCCTACTAGATGCCAACCTCTCAATATTAAATTTCCCAGCTTCTTGAAGGGTAAGTAAAAGTATATTTCTATTAATCACATACTGCCAACTATGTGCTATTGCACTGTAGCAACATAAAATGAACTTACTCACTGAATAGTTTTCTGACTTACAAGATTGACACTCCTTAAGGCTGAACACAGCACACATTTTTCAATCACTGCATTGTCAACAGCTACTGAAATCCCTGCACATAGTAGGTGATTTGCAGAGCTGGCAATGAATCAACAGATAATTAAAGAAGGAATGCCATTTGAAATTACTTATCTATGTTGCCAATTTAATGTGAAAATGATACAAAATATAAATTTAGGGCCCAGGAGGTGACACAGTTGGTAAAGTGACAAGTCACACAAGTAGAAAGGCTTGAGTTCAATAGCCAGAACCCAAGGGTTAAAAAAAGTCTTGAGATGGAGTCTAGAGAGATGGCTTGGTGATTAAATGTCACTTGCTGCTCTTGAAGAAGACCTGTGCTGTTCCCTGCATCTATATTTTTGGCCCACAACGAGCTGTAACTCTACACCCAAAGGATCTGTCAGCTTCTTGTCTCTGTAGATACATGCAATGATGTGAATATTAATTCACATAGACACATACACATAAATATAAGTAAAATTAAATAAATCTATTTTTCTTTTACTAAAAATGCTGGGCATGTTGGTGTACACTTCTCATCCTTGGGCTACAGAAGCAGTAACATGTGGATCCTGGGGACTTGCTAACCAGACAGTTCAACTGAGTCAAATTGGCAAGTTCCAGGTGAAAGAGACCTCACCTCAAAAAACAAAGTAGATACATGCTGAAGAAAGACACCTAAGGCTGCCCTCTGTTCTACCTACAGCCACACACACACACACACACACACTCTTAGATTATTAAGAAATAAAGAAATTATAACTTGAGTCATTGTTTAATTGAGAAAGTATAAGCTAAGAATCATTTTCACTATGGTGCCACAGACATGCAGTACTAAAATTTACCACAATAAATGATACTTGTAGTAGCCAGCATCTAAGATTGCTTCAAAGATCTTTTTCTTTTGATACTCAAATCTGATACTCAACTCCAGGATGAAGTCATAAAACACATTGACATGTTGTTTTTTCTCTTAAATCATTCACTCTAGGGGAAACCTTATGCAATATTTTAAGGAACTGAGCCTTCCCACCACAAGCTGTTCGAAGATACCATCCAAGGCAACAGCCTAGTTTAGCTTGTAGGTGAAGGTAGATCCCAGAGATCCTGACCTAGTGCTACCAGCCCTCGTCAGCTTTATAAAATATTTACAGTAACACATATGTGTTATTTTATGTTAGAGACAACATTATCGAAAGGGTGACCATGTCTGTCTCGAGTATTTACCAAACTCTGCAGCAAAGTGGGAGTTTAAAACCAGGCTTAAATGAAATGATGTAAACTATAAAAGTTCGAAAACTTGTTTATTTATGGTGACTCTTATAACATAATGGACCCTGGGTAAGATCCTTTTCTCCTTGCATTGATTTTAAGAATTAGAATTATTTCAGAGCCATAATTGGGCAATTGTACTGGGTCAACTATAGGTAGAGAAAGAGGGATTTACAATTTCTTTGAGGGGATGGAGGTAAGGAAGTGACTGTGGATTCTAAGAATTAGGAAGCATTTATTCCCTGCATTGTAAATTCTTAAGAGTTCATGTCTGTACTTCCCAGGGGAGTGGACTTATAATCAAACAGTAACAAGAAAAGATTAAGTTTTCAACATAAATATTAGAGCTTAAAGGCTGGAAAGGATTCAGAGTTGCAGAAGAAAAAAAAAATAAACTAAGCTCCTGGCATCACCATTTTAGTGTCTTAGGAAGCAAAATCCAAGAAATGTCCCTATTGCTGCCCTTGGAGGGTTGGGAGCAGACAAAATCAAAAGGGTATCTAGGATGCCATCCTTAAGGGATGAACAACAGACAAAAGGCCTTTCTTGGACTTCAGGAAGTGAATATGTCAAGGAGGACTTCTTTGAAGATTCTGAAGAATGAGGAGAGTTTCCGAGGTATTGCCAAATCACTCTAGAGGATGGAGAGAATGTTCCATTCTCTAAAATAGAAGAAATCTTAGAGATATTGTCCTAGGTTACACCAAACAACTCATACAACTGAATTAAGTGTTCTGACACACTGAAAATGCCATTGCATTTCTTTTCCTTTTAAACACTGGGGATATGGTCCAGTGGATTGAGCACTGATCCATGCAAGTGTGAGGAACTGAGCTCACACTGAAGCTCCAGAATCCAGTGTAAAAAGCCACCCAGGTATAACAGCTGCCTTTAATGCTAGCAAGTGAGAAGACAGAAGATTCCCAGGCTAGACGGACAGCTAGATCATTCAGAATCCACGAGTTCCAGGTGCAGCAAAGGAAAGTGTGCCTTGATCCGCTGCCTACCCGCCCTCCTGCCTCCTTACTGGTAGCTCTCAAGCCATCTGTCTGATGCCTTACCTGATGCCCCTTTCCACTTCCATGGGTCTGCATCTCCCACCCTCTCTCACTTCCATTTTAGCTAATTCTAATGGAGGCAAAACTCAGTTTGCAGACAAATATTTCTTTCTCTACTTTTGTTTAGGCTTTGAATGAAATGCCTCTGTGCCCCCCCTTCTTCTAACTATGAATCAGCTATAGACCCAGAAGGTGAGAGGGCTGTTAATGTATATTAAGAAAAAGGGAAAGAAGAAAAATGATAGGTTTTGATAAGAAAATAGAATTTGACATTTTTTTTACTAGAGTTTACTAATCTTTCTTCTGATAGTTTCTCAAAAGAAAAAAAAAGATTTCATTTTTCTTACCCCAAACCACATATTTACCTTTTCTTTAAAAATAAAATGGCTGTCACTTGGTAATGATCAGCATTTACTTGGTTCAACACAGGAAAAAGTGAGGTATCATTTGAGATGTAGTGGGAATCAAATGCATTAGCCTGACCTAGAAGCATGGCCTCTTAGCCAGCATAGGTATGGGATTCACCTATGACCTTTGAAGCTGTATCTTAAGGCATGGCTGGGAACAGCTTCAAGACCAGGGTGCACATCTGCCCCACTCTCTGCTTTACCATTTCCCAGAAGGAAGACCCGTTCCTTTCAGATGAGTGGATTGTTCCAGCTTTCCTGCCTTTCATTTTTGTTGTAAGTAGCTATTGATGCCTTTCATAAATATTAATCTATCAATCATTTGCCTGTGGTTAATATCTAGCTACGTACTCATTTAGGTTACTATAAAAAATTATGGTGTGATCATAGCAGCATACATTTCTGTCTATCTCTTCAGAGATCAAAGACATCACAATATAGATGGTAAAGGCCTGAATGGGCCCTGGGAACTAATAGGGGGTACCCTCCACAAACAGTAGACAGTGACAAGCTCAAGTCATGTGGTATGTATATAAATGTGGTGGCAAGGACAAAGATAGCACCTTGGAAGAAACATTCCCTTCATCATACAGAAAAAAAATAATTCTTTCCTGAATGTGCTAGTTTTATGGTTAACGTATCTCTCTGACAAAAGACAGACCAGTAAGAGAAGGCACACACACATATTGAAGTTTTGTGTAACAAAGAAATTTTCAAAAATAAAAATGCAAAGATGTAGAAGCTGGTGTAACTTATGCTGAGATTTGATGAAGAATGAACAGATGTGCAAAGATATGATTGAACAAGGGCATGGCATGTGGTAATTATCTGTGGTGTAAAGACTTAGAAAGACCTCTAGATTCTTCTCTGGGTCCATTCTTCACAGATAAAGGCATTTCTTTTCTCCAGGAAGTGTATTACTTGGATGGTTGTAAGACTGACAATGAGGTAGGTTGGGTGAGCAGGGAAAAATCTCCACCATGTGATTGTGTGTGGCAAGGAACCAGGTCCTGAAGAGAACAATACATTTCTTCAGGTCTCTATTGTGTTGTCTCTGAAGGGATGCTCTAATTCCCCTAGTTGCTCTTCCACTTCAGGGTTGACCACATCCCATCCCTATGATTTGTAGACTTTTCTCATAAAGCTTATTCTGCCATTTCTCTGTTATAACACATACTAAGGACATAACATTCATGTTTGAGTGTATCCTTTCTGTGTGAGTGAAACACTAAACACTAGAGAAAACATCATCTGGAGAAGTCCCATCTGTAGAAACACAGCAATGTGCACACACACAGCAATGTGCACACACACAGCAATGTGCACACACACAACAATGTGCACACACACAGCCTCTGACTGCTGCCTTGGTTCAGCTACTTCTTAGGGGCCAGCTTGCTTTATGTTACAGGTTATATTTCTTTCATTCACACTTCACACTCACTCTGGAATAGAAACTTGGTGTTCACATTTACAGGCAAATCTTAAGTATTTTTTAAATGTAAAATGCTGTATGTATTTACATGTATGCCTTTAAAAGTATTTATCATGTTGAAAACTGTGACTCTTTTATTAGTGATTTTTTTTTCTTTCTTTTGTGGGGAGGGAATTTGGCCACTGAAAGTTTCTATGTATTGTCTCTAACTCCATTTCTCCCTTAAGCCCTGTATATTTTATTATACAATTTTTGCATAGCATGCTGAATTTTAAGAACATATTAAGTTATATTTTATCCAGACTGATTAGATTCCCAAGTACTTCAAAAATCAAATAGGGCATAGATCAATGGAACTGATCACCTATAAGGTAGAATTTTACCCAAATTTATGAGCAGAGTAAAAATGTTTAATAACATTTTAAAGATAACATTTCCAAGATAATATTATAGATCTTTAAAAACTGTGCTAAACATAGCTTAAATGAGAACAGAAGAAATAATAAAGAGGCAGGCAAGAAATTTGATAATCTACCTTCAAAATGTATGCAAATGTGTATCTCTTTAGGAGATGCACATTTATCTTTCTGTTCTACTTACTTTCTCTTCTGGAAAAGGACTAACATGGGTGAATACTTCTCCCTCTTTGTGTGGCCAGACATACAGCAAATGAAACCTCATACTCATCCACAGGATAAGCAAGGAAGCAGCTCAGCTACCATCTACCTTACTGTCTCAGCAGTGATTGAGTTATACATGGAAATGTAAAACAATTCCAGCCAAAGAGATACAAGGAAAACAATGGTTGAAATGCAGACCTGTGTCCAGAGTAGACTCAGAGGTGAGCTGATTCCAGCTCCTGGGTGGCCTGAAGAATTCCTCTCTGGGGCTGGGGTCACACACATGGCTCTGACCTCATGCTCTTGCCCTGCAATCAGGCCCTAGGTAAAGCTGGGAGGGACCTTCCCCAGCAATCCCTACAGACAAATAGCAGGAGGGACCACCCACAACATGTCCCTGCCTCCAGGGCAAGCTGCCTCTTCATAGATGGATGCCTTCAAACCATGGACCCAAGTCCAGAGCTGAATTAGAGATCGTGTAGACTCCATGTTCAGAATAGACAGGAGACACACAAGCTTTCTAGCCACAACTGACCAGGAGCTGACTAAGAGTGAATCATTGAAGCAATGGGCAGATGCCAGTGAAAGAATAAATTTAACGATATAAAGAACAACAAGGCAACACCAAAACAAACTGGTGGTTCTACAACACCAAGACCTGAACAGAGCAATAAAGAGGAAACAGAAGAAAAAACAACAAAACACCTTTATGAAGATTATAGAATCCTTAAAAGAAGATATAAAAAATTCCATTCAAGAAATAGAAGAAAATATAAATAAAAAACTGGAAGAGATGAACAAATGCTTGAAATAAAAAAAACAAAACAAAACAAAACAAAAATAACCAAGAAAAGGAAAACCAACAAATGGAAGAAACATTTCAGGAACTAAAAATTGAAAAATAGAAGTAATAAAGAAGGCATAAAATGAGACAAAGGTAGAAATAAAAAATCTGAAGAACTGGAACTATAAATACAAGCATAACCAACAGAATCCAAGATATGGAAGTGAGAGTCTCTGGAGTAGAAGACTCAATAGAAGAAATAGATACATCAGTCAAAGAAAACACTAAAACCAAAAAAGCTATAATAAAATGTTCAAGATATTTGGGATACCATGAAAAGAGCAAACCTGAGAATAATAGAAATAGAAGAAGGAGAATACCAGCTAAAAGGCACAGATAATGTATTCAATAAAATCACAGAAGAAAACTTTTCCAACATAAAGAAGGCAATGCCTATAAAGATACAAGAAGCTTACAGAACACCTAATAGACTAAACCTCCCAAGAAAAGTCTGCTAGCCACATAATAATCAAGCCACAAAACATACAGAACAAAGAAAGAATTTTAACAGCTGCAAAGGAAAGGGGCTAACTTACCTATAAAGACAGACCCATGAAAATAACACCGACTCTTCAATGGAAATAGTGAAAGAAAGAAGGTCCTGGTCAGATGCTATACAGACACTAAAAGAACATGGCTGCCAACCTAGACTACTATACCCAGCAAAAATATCAATCATCATAGATGGAGTAAACAAGATATTTCACAACGAAAATCAGATTTAAACAATACCTATCCACAAATCCAGCCCTACAGAAAGCACTAGAGGGAAAGCTCCAACCTAAAGATACCAGATACATCAACAAACACAAACCACAATCAATAATCCCACAGAAGAAAAACCCAAAGAAAGGAAATACATACAAGCTACCACCAAAAATAACAGGAACTAACAATCAATGGTCATTAATATCCATTAGTATCAATGGACTCAGTTCACCTATAAAAAGACACATCCTAACATGATGGATACAAAAACAGAAGCTATCTTTCTGCTGCATAGAAGAAACACACCTCAAACTTAAAGGCAGACACAGGCTCAGAGTAAAGGGTTGGGAAAAGATTTTCCAATCAAATGGCCCCAAGAAACAAACTGGGGTTGCCATCCGAATATCTAATAAAGTAGACTTCAAACTACAATCAATCAAAGGAGACCAAGATGGGCATTACTTCTTAATTTCTCAGGAAAAATTGTTCAAGATGAGATCTCAATCTTGAATATTTATGCCACTAATATAAGGACACCTACATATGTAATAAAAGCACTACTAAAGCTTAAATCCCACATCAAATGACACACTCTAATAGTGAGAGACTTCAATACCCCACTTTCACCCTTGGATAGGTCAACCAGACAGAGAGTCAACAGAGAAATAAGGGGTCTAACAGAGGTTACTATGCAAATGGACTTAATAGATATTTACAGAAGATTCCACCCAAACACAATGGAATACATATATTCCTCAGGACCCCCATGGAACTTTCTCTAAAACTGACCACATAAAAGCAAATATCAATAGATACAAAAATGTAAATAATCCCTTGAATCATATTAGACCACCAGGGCCTAAAGTTAGAATTCAACAACATCAAAAATCACAGAAAGCCTACCAACTCATGGAAACCAAATATCACTCAACTGAACCACTTCTGGGTCAAGGACAAAATTAAGAAAGAAATCAAAGACTTCCTAGAATTTAAAGAAAATAAATTCACAACATACTATGTGTGTGTGTGTGTGTACATGTGTGTGTGTGTACGTGTGTGTGTACGTGTATGTATATCTGTTCTTTTATTTTTATTTTTGAATAAAGTCTCATTTTTTTATCCATGTATCCCCTTGTTCTTGTTCAAACTCCCTTCCCCTCCTACCCCTCCTAATCACTCTCTCTTCTCCCCGTTCATACCACTAGATGCCTATATGGAAAACCTAGAGAAATCCCATGCAAAAGAACTTACAGCACAGCTGAAAGCCTCAGAAAATTAGAAGCAAACTCACCTAGAAGGAATAGACAGTAGGAAATAATGAATCTTAGAGCTGAAATCAATACAATTGAAACAAAAAGAACAATACAAAGAATCAATGAATCAAAGAGTTGGTTCTTTGAGAAAGTCAACAAGATAGATAAACCTTTATCCAAACTAACCAAAAAGCAGAGAGAGAGAGAGAGTATCCAAATCAACAAAATCAGGAATGAAAAGGGGGACATAACAACAGACTCACAAGAAATCCGGAGAATTATCAGGTCATATTTTAAAATTGTATACTCCACAAAAATGGAAAACTTAGAAGAAATGGACAGCTTTCTGGACAGGTACCACTTACCAAAATTAAATTAAGATCAGATTAAAGACCTAAACATACATATAACCCCAAAGGAAATTGAAGCTCTTTTTACAAACCTCCTTTATAATAACTGCAAATAGTATTAAATACCTTGGTGTAACTATAACCAAAGAAGTAACAGATCTATTTGACAAAATCTTTAAATCACTGAAGAAAGAAATTGAAGAGGATATCAGAAAATGGAAAGATCTCCCATGTTCCTGGATATGGAGGTTCAACATAGTAAAAATGGCAATCTTACCAAAAGCAAGCCACAGATTCAATGCAATTCCCATCAAAATCCCAACACAATTTTTTACAGACCTTGAAAGAACAATACTCAATTTCATTTGAAATAACAGGGAAGCCAGGATTGCCAAAACAATTTTGCTCAATAAAAGGACCTCAGGAGGCATCACCATCCTCGACTTCAAGTTAAACTACAGAGCAACAGTAATAAAAGCATCCTGGTACTGGCATAAAAACATACTGTGGATCAATAGAATGGAATTGATGACCCTGATATTAACCCACACACCTATGAACACCTGATCTTTGACAAAGAAGCCAAAAATATTCAATGGAAAAAAGCATCTTCAACAAATGGTGTTGGCATAACTGGATTGTAGTGTATAGAAAAATGCAAATAGATCCAAACCCATCACCCTGCACAAAACACAAATCCAAGTGGATCAAAGATTTCAACATAAACCCAGCCACACTGAACTTTATAGAAAAGTGGGAAATACCTTCGAACACATTGGCACAGGTGACGACTTCCTAAATATAAGCAGCACAGACACTAAGAACAACAATCAATAAGTGGGATCTCCTGAAACGGAGAAGCTTCTGTAAAGCCAAGGACACTGTCAATAAGAAAAAACAACAGCCTAGAGAATGGGAAAAGATTTTCACCAATCCTACAAGTGACAGAGGACTGATCTCTAAAATATATAGAGAACTCAAAAAATTAGAGCCCAAGTTTCAGATATCAAGCTGTTCAGTGGTTGTGTTTTGCAGCTTGGGAATGCTTTTCTTTTTGTTTAAGTCCCCTGCTTATCTTTCTGGATCTGTGATACTTCGATCAGGTGGATATTCCTGACCCAGTCTTGATTTTGGGGTAAGGAAAGCAGATCTGCCTGGAGTGGATGCTGAAATAAGCCACCTTGGGACCTTGGGACCTCTTGCCCTTGCTGGGAAAGAGATAATGTGATGAGGAGAAGAGAGAGTGACTGGGAGGGGCTGGAGGGGGAAGGAAGTTTGAACAAGGGGATACATGGATAAAAAAATGAGACTTTATACTATAAAAATTAAAAAAAAATGGCTCATCCTATTATCTCAGCACTTGGAAAGTAGAGGCAGGAAAATCCTAAGTTCAAAGTCACCATAGGCCATAGGTGAATCTGCCTCAAATAAAACAAAATCAAACAAAAACAATAACCAACAGTTAAATAAATGAAAATAGGACAAAAATCCACAAAACCCTCCACAGAGAGAGTTATCACAACTTCCCCTAATTGTCTGCTTTTTTTCTATAACTCTATCATCACCCTATTGAACAAGTAATTGTTCATTATCTTGCTCTTAAGATTAGAATTTTTCATTTTAAATGGTTAATTGATTTTGACTTTTGAGACAGGGACTCATTTTATAGCACAGACTGGTTCTGGAACTCACAGATAGCCTAGTTTAGACTCAAACTCACATGAACCCTCCTGACATAGCTGTTCTCAAGAGCTCTTATTACAAACGTGAATCTCCATGCAACTCATGGTAATGTTTTAAATATGAAGTTGGCATGTTGGCTCAGTGGTTAAAGACACCTGCCCACAAGCCCAGAGACTCTCATATGTTGTCCTTTGACAACTCATGTGCCCATCATGCTTTCTATGCCCCCATACTATGCACAAATAAAACAGAATTATGGACCTAGATCTCTCTGCTGTCTATCTTTGGGCCCTTAAGCAAAATGCCCTCTTTGTGATAAAGGTGCCAGCTTTCCCACATCACATTGGAATAGGATGATATCCTCTCCTAAGAGCCTCTTGTGCAAGCCAGCAAATTTTTCCAAAGACCAAAGCAAAATTTCCTCCATGAGCTAACACATACCCACAATGACAAACTCACATAAGTTACATAAATCTTTTTAAAATGCAACTCTAATATGGCCCGGTTTTGTAAAGCAAGCATATGCAAAAGACAGTATTTACTGAACACTTAGTCTGTATCAGTTACATTTTTGAATATTTCTTAAATCATCAAAATCACAATCCACAGAAATAGATACTAGCAACCCATAGAAGAAAAACAAGGCTTGAAAATGCAGGTAATATACTTTATGCCTAATAGCTAGAAAAGAATCGAGGTGACACTAGACCTACTTTTATGTAGTTTGAATATCAGTGTTCTGTGATATCCTGCAACAGTGTGTGTGTATATGTATTCCATAACAAATTGTTCAAAAATTAAGTAAATATACATAAGGGCCATTTCTTAATAAAACACTAGATAAACAAATAGCCAATGGACAAGTAAAACTCTCATTAAACTCATGTTTAATAAAAATGAAGTGAAATTAAAATGTTTTGTTTACTTTATTCAAATATAAAACCCTTAAGCAGCAGTGTTCATAATGTATTACTAAAGATTATCATTTATTGTATGAAGATTTATGTGCATCACAGTACTAAATATAATAGCCCAAATGACCCAGTAACAGACACTAGTTAAATAAATTATATATAATACAATGATGGAGTATTATGTAGTCATTAAAATGATATGAAAGATTATTTATGAGACATGAAAGTGATGAGTGTATTATTACAAGAAAAATATAGGTTTTCAAATAGCATGTACAATAGAATTCCAGTAGTATGTCAACAAGAACAAAGCCTCTTTTGCATGTCTTGATTTGAATATTAAAATTCTGGAAGAAAGTCAACTTTAATAATAATAATTATCCCTGCACAGAAAAATCATGGGTGATAATTTTCCATTTATGTATTTTAATATAAGACCAAATCAGATTATCAGTCAGTGCTCTAATATTTAATGGCTTTAAACAATAGTGATTTATCATTCTGTAAACCCACTGCCTGGGCTGTTATGCTAGAATTGCATGCGATCATTCAGATACCTGTCACCTGAACGCTAGCTTCAGGCTGGAAGTTCTGAGAAGGCCTCACTTCTAAGCTGACTGTTGCTTACAAATCTTTGACAAACACTAGGTACTAGAAGAAAGGACTCAGTTTCTCTCTCCAACATGACTCCAGGGATCAAAACAGACTCTGTAAGACCTAGTGCCAGGGCATAGAAAGTATGGAGTCACCAACTAGTGGTGGACCCAGCTGAAGACCCAGACCCTGACGGGGAGCTCATCTCTGAGGGCCAGGTCCAGAGATCAGATATCTCAGAGACCTAGGAAAGAACCAGAATAAATGGGAAAAAGTCAATAAAATGATTCCTACTGATGTTCTGCTATTATCATAGATTGGTGCCTAGCTCTACCGCCATCAGAGAGGCTTTACCTAGCCACTAATGGGAACAGATGCAGAAATCCACAGCCAAACATTAGGCAGAGCTAAGGGAATCCTCTGGAAGAGGGAGAGGAAGGAATGTAGGAGCCAGAGGGGTCAAAGCCACCACAAAACAACCCATAGAACCAACTAATCTGGACTCATAGAGTCTCACAGAGATTAAAATGGCAACCAGAGAGCCAGCAGCCTGCGTGAGATTTAACCAGGCCCCCTGCATATCATGTTACATTTGCACAACATGGTTTTCTTATGAGACTCCTAACAGTGAGAGCATTGGCTATCACTAACTAAATGCCTGCTTTGGGGACCCATGCCTCCTACCAGAGTGCTTCATCCAGCCTTAGAAGAGGAAGAGTCTCATTGCAACTTGATATACCTTGGCTGGCAGACATCCCTGGGAGGCCTGCCTGTGCCTGAAGAGAAGCAGTGAGGAGGAGGGGACTGGTGGGCACTATAAGGAAGGGAGAGTAGTTGGGAGGAGTGGAGGGAAGGGAAAATTTGGTTGGAAGTAAAAACGAAACAAAAACCCCCAAAACAAAAAGGCCTAGCTTCTAGACCTTTTCAGCATCATTTCTATTCTGCTCTATTGGTCAAATGAATTTCTAAGTCATCACAGACGTAAGGGAAGGAGAAATTCTCCTTTTCCCTCTCTCCAAGAGTGATAATGGGGCATGAGAACCATTATTTTCACACTCTGAGTAATCTAGAAATCTGATAACAATGACTATAGTAAATTATTAACTAATTTTACCTCACTGCAGAAGACCTTCTCAGGATCCTCTTTTGAATCTAAATTAGGTCACTCTTTAGATCTTTTTAGAACTTTCTGGGGACTGCTGACATGACTCTACTAGGACTTTGTTATATAGAGCGGTTCATTACTGTATCATTGCAGTTTATTATAAAAATCAGGATCGTCATAGCAGTGACACAATACATAGTCTGTTAGTATCTGGGGAGCCATTCATTCAGCAGGATGGAGTGTCTTATATGTAGATTACCTTAGAGACACATGCCTCAGTCCAAATGTAATAAGAACAAGAAAGAAACAGAGCTATTTTGGTTATTTTTAAATGAATCCCATGATGTTGATAATGGAGCTGGTAACCATGGCAGCGTTGATCTCTGTGTTTGGGTTGTCAGCCTTCTCCCTTGGTGGAGATAGAAGAGCTTGTTCCTGTGAGCCTCAGTAGTGCTAGTCTAGGCCTCAGCATCTTCCAAATACACTGAGATCAGGTTTTGGGCAGTAGGAACTATGGTATCCTGAGAGGGAATTGCCTCCAGAACTATAGCTTTGATATTGGCATTTCTGTGGGAGGGCATCCCCAGTGCAAAGAAAGAGAGGAGGCAGTCAGAGAACTAATGTAGAAGCCTAGATAACAACACACAAATAATAACGGAATCACCAGGGTGGGAACTTTTAAGTTCACATATTTCTGGAGCTCACAAAAGATTCTGATTTTGATGTGCTCAGGACTAGACTGATGGGTCTTAATAAACCTTTCCTAGGTAATCCAGACATTCAAACAACATTTAGAAATTAGGGTTTAATAAAGGATATTCTGAGGTTTAAACAATTTTTGAAGAGTATTGGAATGAGGCTACTTTTTCTCTTATGGCCAGACTGTTCCAAAATATTGTTATGATCTGGGAAGCATGGGATATATTTACTAACTTATTCTGCACAAGTATTGCAACAATATGAGTTAAACACAATTCTCTGGGTTCTAGTCACTATTAACATCACCTATCATCCAGCAAAATCTATTGTGTCTTTCCAAATCTGACTTATAAGATGACTCTGATAATATCACCTTTGGTAAAGTGAGGATGGCCTAAAACTGGGTTGCCTTAGCAACAAATAGGATTGAGCATTAACAATTGAATCCAGATGGTCATTACAGATAGACAAGAAAACAGTCTGTGCTCACTTTGGAATGTGCCCATCAATTAGTAGCATACCAATATTCAGCAGGGCTTAAAGCATGTCATGTTTTCTCTATCTCAAGTTAGAGCCATAGCCACAGCCTACCTGGGGTTGGGATATATGACTATCTTTATTACAGAGACTACATGGCAGAGTACAACATATCACTGGCATCTTTTCTGGACTTAGATTTATGGGCATCACTCAGACCATATGGGACTCCTATATAGCTTCCTCCTCCCTAGTACATATGGATTTAGACAGGCATAGTTGATTGGTTGATTCATTTATTTAAATATAATATAATATTATTTATGTGTAATATTAATTTCAAAGAGTCCTCTTTTCCTGGTCCTGTGAAAAATTCTAAGGATACAATTATGACTGCTACAATTTCTGCCCTCAAGGTGTTCTGCCAGGAGAGCAGATGGTATTTAAATCCCTGCTGAGTCTGAGAAGGATTTCAGAAAGATATTCACAAGATGTAAAGCTTAGATGATGACAGGTTTACCCCCTTAGAGTGAGCCAAAGAATACATCAAGGGACCAAATATTATCGGATAAGGGATACTAGGCAGAAAGTGTAGAAAGGGGTATTCTTATAAAGAAATGTGGTTGGCAAGGGCCAATACTGGATGCTTATGGTGTATTAAGATCATGGCAAGGATGCTGATACGATCTGGTATGGAAAGAGAAAAATATGCCTTGAAAATTATACCAAGTCTTGGCCTGAGAGAAGGAAACTAATATGATAGAATGTACATCTGAGGAAGTCCATAGCAACTATACTAGGCTATTCCTGTAGCTGAGGCAAGGCTTAGTTGGGTTTTGAACAGAGGAAGCTATAAGTGATATTTGGTAAGGAGGTGGACGTAGGATGTGAGGAATATAGTGAAACTCAAGATGCCCACCTGACACTACCACTTTTTGGCTTATAAATGGTATCTACATTTTATAAGATAGGAATCCAAGAGCAGAAGCAGTTTAGAAAAGCAGATTGGCTGACTCATGTTTCAACTTAAAACTACTCAAGTATAAATCTTAAAATACTAAGTAAATTAACCTTTATTTAAAAATATTATCAAGCTTGGCATTTTAATGTATCACAGGTTTCATTTCTCAGGAACTTAGCAATTTCATTCTGGTCCCTCATTCTGCCTACCATTACTTCTGAATATCTCCCACAAAACAATATGTAAGAAAGTTTAGCAGAATCAAGCTAATACATTACACAAAGCTTGGCAGGGTATTAGGGTGCTGTATAAGTAGAGAAAGCAGCAAGAGTGTAGTATTTACACAATAGTATATAGTTTTCAAAAATGTTTCTGTCCAATTCCCCTTACTGTAATAATAATCATGTAAGGGAAATGTGTTATTTCTCAACTCTCCTTTATAGAGAACCACATGCATGCTTGCCTCCACGGAGATAATAAAAAGGCAGCTGATGAGATTCAGTTGAATCAAATACCAAACAGGAACCTGGACAAGTCTCACCAAGCCCTAACCATTTTGAGAACAACAGTTAGCACTATACTACCATTGTGAGGCTTACGTGCTAAAATGTAAATGCCTAGCACTGCCTCAGAGACAGTAGATTAGGAGCCCAGGCAACTTGCTGTCACTGTCACAACTGGTGAATGTGCGCATTGTCTTGGGAGAGCCATATTCTTTGTTCTGGAAATTTAGATCTGGGTTAATCTCATTCTAAACAGGCTAACAATGGTTGTAAGATCATGGAATGTTGAATGACACATTATTCCAGGTAATGGAGACATGAGTAGAAGACAGAGAAAGAGAACTAAGGACTGAATGACTGAATGAGACACGAATATAGAGAAGACAGAGAGACCATGAAGGTGATGCAGTGAACCAGTGTCTCAGCTTCTCATGCTAATGATGGTTTTCCCACAGCCTCCCTGGTTTGAGACTTGTGAAGCACCCCTGTGCTTTCCAGCAAATCTTCTCTCTTGATTAAGCCAGGTGGAATGAGTATCTTTTATTTACAACCATTCATGCCTAGGCTAAACCAGATGAGAGTCTATTTTCAGATAATTGGGCCCAAGAGGTGGAAGACAAGCAAGCAGCCATCATATTTGTGAGAAACGCAGAGATTTACATGCTCATTTTCAGAAAGATGTCCTATTTGCCTCTGGAAGATGGAGTGTTACAAACAGAAAAAGGGAAACTTGTGCAAAAGTCAGACTCCTGTATCAACCCAGTTCAGAGCAGGAACCAGTCTGACCCAGCGACCTATATCCAATTATACATGGCATTTGTAAAGTGGTGGGGGTCAAGCACAAAAGAAGAAAGGTGAGTCACAAATCTGGTAATGAAGTATTTTGTGAGTTATAAGGCATTTAATCTTAGAAGCCTAAGTGCTTTCTTATTGTCTGTTACCAATGATCCCTATACTTTGGCTCAGGAGAGGTGTGTGTGTGTGTGTGTGTGTGTGTGTGTGTGTGTGTGTGTGTGTGTGTGTTTCTTGCCTCTCATCACGAGCTTTGTTATATAAATCTGAAATCATAATGCTTGAACCACAATGTAAATTATTTTAGTTATTTTGTGATATTTCATCACGAGCAAGTATGATTTAACCTTCATGTGTTTTATGTTTTCACAATTTTAAGTTGTTATAAAATGGTTGGTTTTGTAAGTGAGTGTGTTTTAAAAATTGGACTTTAAAACTTTCAGGGTGCCAAAGATGTACATTTTTTTCCCAAGAGATTCATGGACTGGTGGCATCCTAAAAACCCATGGGTTCTGTGTTTCATGGTGTGTAGTTGAAGTTTTTTGATGGTGTATACTGTTAAGATACTTGGCATCTTGATTAAATTTTAGTGTTGGAGAAATCAGTCCCAACATTAAAACTTTAATACTCTGGGTCTTCAGTTGACCCCTTCAGTATGAAAATATTAGTGGTGTCTTGAGACTAGAAGAACCAATAATTGTCTAGTGCCCTAGACTGCAAACAGTCCTGTAAAGAAGTGCCAAGGTCTGAGAATCTGATGGTTTTAACCCTGTCTCTGCTTCATCCCCATCTAAATAAGCTATTGATACAAGTGACCTGTTTTCACCACTTGATATAGACAGTCATTCTGCTGCATCTGGTGCCTAATCAATACTAGACTTTGTATGTCTTTTGAATAGACGTCCAGCTCTTCATCACCTTATGCCTAAGCTTCTACACTAATATCAAAACTCACCTGGGAGCCCCACCTTGATCCCCAGATCAACAGGGACTCTGGGTTCATTAAGCTGTTCCCACCACATTAAGATTTAATGCTATTCCTACCCAACTTTAGAGGGTGACCAGACATTAACCAAACACAATTCTTCTGGGTATACAGTTGTACAAAGCTTTTCCTTCAGCCATGGCTATCTGCATAGTTTGTGGCCACTGAAACAAAGGTGGAAATCATCATATGACTTCTATCTTGCTTCAAAGGACACACGTGGGATCTGTCACTACTTCTCACTCATAGATGATCTGTCAGACTGGAGCTCTCTAACAAATGATGATGATGCCAAAAAAAAAACTTGGGTCCTTGCATGGCCGAGGGAAGAACTAACATCCACATACCCATAAACACTCAATCAACTGTAACCAGAAATCAAGAACAATTTTTTGATCTTTTTCCACTTTGGGCCTATGTCACATAAGGTAGTTTATGGTTTTATAGAAAACTAACTTGATCATAGGAAACTTAATTCAAGATCTATGACATTTTTGATGGGCCTTAGTGTTCAACTTAGTAAAACATTAAATCTTTTCTACATCAATTGAAGAATTTCTTTAGACTAGAGGTTCTCAACCTAAGGGTTGTGACCTTATTGGGGGATTGAATGACCCTTTTACAGAGATCACCTAAGACCATCAGAAAACACAGAATGATATTACAGTATAATTCATAACAGTCTCAAAATTAAAGTTGTGGGGTAGCAACAAAAATAACTTTATGGTTAGGGATTCACCACATCATGAGTAACTGTATTAAAGAGTTGCAGCATTTGAAAAGTTGAGAACACTGATCTAGACATAACAGTTCTTTATATGAAAGATAAAAAGTCACAAGAAACTTCCAACTTTGAGTGACTAAAGAATACAGTTGTAATTAATTAGTTGGATGATAGTTGTAAGAATAAAAGAGCCAAAAATTACTAAAAATATAAAGATCATTTGGCAAATAAACCCAGGGAATAAGATTTTTAATCTTTTTATTAGTTAAAACCATTATGTTTTCCCCTTGAAAACAAAATTGTGTATAAATATTATTGTTTTCAACATGACATGCTCCATGTACTCATATTTTTGCACAATTGGTTCCCTGCTAATGGTGCTGTTTGGGAAGGTTGTGAACCCTTCTTGCTAGAGGAAGCCAGTTACAGAGCTTGATTCTTTAGGTTTTATAACCTGTTCCTACTTCCTGTCCATTCCCTGCTTTCAGAGTGTGGAAAGAATGTGAAAAGCTCATAAGGGTGAAGGGCTTGAGTTAGGCACCAGCCTGAATTTTCCATACTTAATAAGATATTGATAATAGCAAGAACCTGGAAACCCCTAGATGCCCCTCAACTGAAGAATGGATTAACAAACTATGGTACATCTACATAATGGAGTACTACTCAGCAGTAAGAAAAAATGATATTCTAAAATTTGCAGGCAAATGGATGGATTTGGAGAATATCCTCCTGAACAAGGTATCACAAACCCAGAAAGATAAGCAGGGGATGTACTCACTCATTAGTGGACTCTAAACAAACAAACAAGAAAAAAGCAAAGCATGCCCAAGCTGCAAACCACAACCACTGAACAGCTTGGGATCAGAAACATCTTGGACTGACTCCTTGGATCCCACTCCCCCTAGAGGAACACCTGACTCAGTCTTGAGGTTGGGAGGAGAAAACTGGATCTGCCAGGAGTGGAGACTGAACTAAGCAATATTGGGAAAGTGGGACCTTGGGACCACCTGCTGCCTGCCCCCCGGGGGGTGTTGTGGAAGAGAAATTGACCTGATGTGTTGGGAGGGGGAAAGGACCTTGAATAAAGATATACAGGATAGAAAGTGTGACTTCTTTGTTAATAATAATAATAATAATAATAATAATAATAAATTCAATGAAGAAAAAAAAGAAAAGATATCGAGTGTTAACTTCTGTAACTGGCTTAACCATCAGTTTGTGGGGAGCAATCAACAGGCATGGCAATAATCTGAGTTGTTTAGGGGTTTCTACAGGGCCCTTTTAGCCAACAACCCAAGTAGATACAACCTATTCCTAGCATTTAATATTTCCCTTGGTGATGAAAGATGTCTCATTGGGGAATTATCTCCCTTGTTATTGGGTAGCGCCATTTTGATTTCTTCCATATATGTATTTAAGAAGCTTCTGCCATAGTAGGTTTCCATATGACCCATCAGATGTCACTTAGTGTTAGTTGTCCCTCCCTATTTCCCCTCCCTTTCTGTCCTCTTTCAGAATGAACTGTATGAAAAAATTGTTTTCAATAAAAACATAGATAATTTTTCAGATTTTCAATGGAGAAGACCTGGAAGTTATCTTAGAGAGACAAGGATACCAGATATGAGTATAATGTGTGTACATAATGAACACATGGAAATGTTGATTGAGGATTGCAGTGTCTTATCATTAATAAAATTATTTGTATTAATGACAAGAAGAATAAAACAATGAAGGAGAAGAAAGAGAAGAAGAATGAAGATGAGGAAGAGGAGGGAGAGAAAAAGGAGTAGGTAAAATGCCACCACGCCTTCTTTGTCTGCTGTCATGTCTTATCCTCCATGATTGTCTGTATCCCTTTGTAACTAAGCTAAAATATTCTTCCTCTAATAATTTCATTTTGTCATGGCATTGAGTAAGTAAATAAGACAGATTGTGGAATACAAATCCCACATATGCAACAAAGCATCATGTAGAGGAACAACGACCATATTAATTTAATGTACAATAAACTGAGTATCTTCATATAGACATGTGTGTGTGTTTAAATTTCTCATTTTATGATTAAGAAAGAAATAGTCATACAATTTGTTAAGAAACAGTTTAACACATTTTGAAGCCTCCTAGGATTATATTAAAAGGCATCTTTTTTCATTTTATTTGTTTTTTTATTTTTCAGATTATATTCCAATGTAAAGCACTGCTGCTAAATTAGCTTTATTTCATTTCATTAGCATTATTTCATTTCATTCCCCAATGAGAATGAAAATATTGGGCATGCACATAAATACATTGAGCCTTCCTCACATAAATACCCAGTGCTGGCCTTATAACTTCTGTTTCTCTTCCTCTGCACCCCAAAAGCTAGGATCCAGTCATATGCCATAAAACCTGGCTCAAAAAGTTAATTTTTTTTTATGTCTGTATTCGATGACATGAGGTTTCTCAAGATCTCAGCTCCTTTAGTAATTGTGATTGATGGCTTCAGTATTTCAGATGACCTCAGTTAGGATACTGTGCACCCTTACAGTCTATGACAATATGGATATGCACATCTTCCTTTCTGGCCTGTCCTTGTGAGTGCGGCTTGTCTGCACACAGTGTTGAAACAGTGTCTGTCATTAGTCATTAGTAAGACAGTGATGCTTGTCTTGTGTCCCTTTATTACAACAGAACCCATCCTACATTAATTTTCTTTGTTTAGATCTTGGAGAATTGCTGTCTAAAAGGCATTTTTAATTTTCTGCACTTGAGAACACTTTATTCAAAGTACACAGACCCTAGATCATGCAGGAGACTCAGGTGAAATGGTCGACTATCTAAAAAGAAATGTAGAAAATAAGGAGAGACATTTTCATGTACAAAGACCTAGAAGCAGTAATAGATAAACCCAAAGTAATGTGATTCGAGTGTTTCAACTTTACATACTAAGGAAAAATAAGAAAACAAATAAAATCAGGAAGCTACACAAACTGAAAATAAAATGACAGAGAAATAACATATAGGCAAATAAAACATAAAGCTGGCCTTTGAGGAAAAAAATGTACCTTTGCTGAAACAAATAAAGACAAAGAGTGTAATATAAAATATTTTTAAAAGGGACAATGTAACCCCAAGTAGGAAAGAGATTAAGTGCCTTTATAATTTTAAAGAGTTTTGTATGTATAACACCACAGTAACAAATTTGGAAATTAGAGAGTAATGCTTTCACTAAGATTAAAAAAAAATAAAATTCAACCAAGAAGATGAAAACCATAAAATCATTTATTGAAATAACTTTTATAATAAATCTAGTAACACTGAAAGTGATAGAACAGAAAGTGGGAAGTAGCCTTAAATGCACGGGCACAGGAGACTACTTCCTAAATATAATACCATTAGCACAGACACTGAGAGCAACACTTAATAAATGGGACCTCTTGAAACTGAGAAGCTTCTGTAAGGTAAAACACAGGGTAGATAAGACAAAATGAGAGCCTATAGAATGGGAAAAGTTCTTTACCAACCCTACATCTGTCAGAGGACTGATCATCAAAATATAGAAAGAACTCAAGAAACAACAGCAAAATATCAAATAATACAATTAAAAAATGAGATATAGATCTAACAGAAAAAAATTGACAACAGAAGAATCTCAAATGGTTGAAAGACATTTTAGTAATGTTCAACATCCTTAGCCATCAGGGAAATGCAAATCAAAACAACTCTGAGATACCATCTTATACCTGTCAGAATGGCTAAGATCAAAAACAGTGATGACAGCTCATGCTGGAGAGAATGTGGAGTTAAGGGAACACTCTTCCATTGCTGGTGGGAATACAAACTTATACAGCCACTTTGGAAATCAGTATGGTTGTTTTTCAAATAACTGGGCATCTCAAAACTAAGCAATATCACTCTTGGGCATACACCCAAAGGATGCACATTCATACCACAAGGATATTTGTTCAACTATGCTCATAGTAGCATTATTTGTAATAGCTATTTGTAATAGCCAGAATCTGCAAACAAACTAGATGCCCCTGAGCCAAAGAATGTTTTTAAAAAATGTGGTACATTTGCACAATTACTCAGTGGGGGGGGGACCAATATCTTGAAATTTGTAGGCAAATGGATGGAACTAGAAAAAAATCATCCTGAATGAGGTAACCCAGACCTAGAAAGACAAACATGGAACAGACTCACTTATAAGTGGATGCTAGACATAAAGCAAAAGATAACCAGGCTACAATCCACAAGCCCAGAGAAGCTGGATAACAAGAAGGACTCCGAGAGAGACATGCATGGATTCTCCTAGGAAGCAGAAATAAATAAGATTTCCTGAATAATTTGGAATCATGGAGGGGGCGAAATGAGTAGGTGGGTGGAGAACATGAGGAAACAGGATGACAGAGTTGGAGGAGGGACAGACAGGGAGAGCAAGGAAAGAGAAATTTTGACAGAGAGGGTTATTATGAAGTTAGAGAGAAATCCAGTGCTAGGGAAATTCTCAGGAATCCACAAAGATGACCTCAGCTAAGACTCCAAGCAATAGTAGATAGGGGCCTGAACTGGCCTTTCTCTGTAATCAGATTAGTGACTACCCTATTTGTCATCATAGAACTTTCATCCAGAAACTTATGGAAGCAGATGTGGAGATTCACAGCTAAACATTGGACCGAGTTTCTGGAGTCCAGTTCAAGAGAGGGAAGAGGGATTATATGAACAAAGGAGTCAAAATCATGATAGAGGAACCTACAGAGACAGCTTATCTGAGCTACTGGGAGCTCACTGACTATGGACTAACAGCTGGGGAACCAGCATAGGTCCAAAATAGGCCCTTTGAATGTGGGTAAAAATTGTGCTGCTTGGCAGTTTGTGGGGCCACTGGCATTGGGACCAGGATTTTCTCCAGTGCATAAACTGGCCTTTTGGAGCCTATTCCCTATAGAAGAATACCTTGCTCAGCCTCCGTAAAGTGGTGAAGAGGCTTGGTCCTGCCTAACCTTGATATGCCAGGCTTTTCTGATTCCTCGTGGAAGGCCTTACCCTCTCTGAGGAGTAGATGGGGTGCTGGGGTGAGAAGAAGGTGGGGGTTGAGCTGGAGGATGAGAGAGAGGGGGAACTGTGCTTGTTATGTAAAATGAAAAACAACCCTTTTAAATAAAAAGATAATAAAATATCCTTTATTTTAATAAAATAACTTCTATAAAAAGCTCCATCAAATATATTTCTATGTTTTTTAAAACTGACTTAAAATGTATCATTTAAGAAAGGAACTCTAATTATTGGTACATGGATAATGTATAAGTCCTCTCATACTGTTTGTATTAAAGACTCTTCATTAATTTATGCCTCAAAGATGGTATTAATGCCAAGATATGATACAAACAAAACAAAAATATCAGATGAGAGATCAATTCTGTTTATGAAACAGATGGAAAATATTAAACAAACAGCCTTATTCAGTACATAGACAGGATAAGTCATGACTAAGTGAAAATCACTCCAGGAATTGTTCACAATCAGCAAATATATTAAGGCACTTGTATTACAATCAAAGAGTAATGATCAAAGCCAGATGGTTGAATCAGTAGATATCAAAATGACCTGCTATTGAGCTACCCTCTTCTCTCCTTCTGGTTACTGATGCCAAAACTTTTGTCTGGGGAAGTACTGGCCCCTCTCTCCTCTAAGCAAATGTACACAGAAAGGCACTCAATTCAGTGTAGGATAGGGCTTGGGATCTTTATAGGACCCAACCATCATATTATATTCCCTCTGGTAACATGGCTTTTGTATTCAGAGATGAGCCCATGACAGTGTTAGGGTAGATGAATTGCAATGGCATTCTTTGGGGAATCATAAGAGCATCTATGTCTTTCTCTACCACTGGGTTTGAAATGAATTGCAAGCGTTTCAGAGCTGCAGTAGTCCCTCAGATGGCCATATTGACAGTCTATAAGAGTTATCAGATGACATAGTTCAAGGCTGCCCATCAAGTTGGCCTTCAGCCAACATATTTCATAAAAAAGCCTAAGCCTATTGAGTTGCGATGCCTTGGTTATTTGTCACAGAAGTCTTCCTTGATGTATTTTCCAAGATATACTTGATAAAATCTAGTAAGCACACTTAATAAAAATTTTAACTAAGATAGAAATTGATGGGTATGAAATAAAAATGCTTTAAAAATCTTTAGTGAATGTCATATTAAGGTTTAGAATATTAAAGTCCTCTGTTTTTAGATCATGACTAAGACAGGCATGCATGTCTACCATCTCTACTGCTACTTGATATTATTTTTGTGGCTTAAACCAATGCATTAAGTAATAAATAAAATACACAGGAAAATACAAAAACAGAATAGACATATATAAATGTATTGGCAAATGGTATAATCACAAATTCAAAAACTTTGGAACAACTTACAAAACTATTGAAATTTATATAGCAATTGTTCATTTGGCTAGAATTGATGTAAATAGAAAATCAATAGCAATAATCCAAAATAAAAATCAGGAATTGCAACACATTCAAAGGAGAAGCCTTAAAATTGTAAATATATCACTGTTTTCAAAGCCAATATATGGAAGAATAAGAATTTCATTCAGAATCATCATGACTTTCCTTTATAAGATTAACTTTCAAGTGACTTTTAAGTTTATGTTGGAAACTCTATGTGTGAAACTACCCAGAAAGCTGTGAAAAGTAGGTAAAGATCCCATTTCTCTTTAAAGTGATAATAAAAGCATATCATTAGCTCAAGAACAAGTAATAATTCAGTGAAACAATAAAAATTTCAGGATTCTATGACCACATAATAAGTGACTATGCTGCAATTAACTCAGTAGAACACATGGAAATTTTTATTTGAAAAAGATCTATTAATATATAAAATGATGTTTTCTTAAGCCAGTTAAGATAAAATAACTATTTGATAGTGACCAAATTTCGAAATGTATGTAAGGAATCTTGAAGGTATAAAAGTAAGATAGCTCCCCTTACTTTTAATTGGAAGCTAAACCCTTTGTGTTACATGTAACTTGAAATCCTTGTTTCATGGTAAGAATACATTACTTACCACCAACATCAAGTGATTACAGAATTAAAACCAGTAACAGACTTCAGGATGTGACCCAGAGAAATGATACTTGCTTAAATTCATAAGGCATTTGGTTTTAATACTTAAACTACAAAACAGAGAGCATTAAAAATCAGTTGACCTTTCAAGCAGTGTCAACAGTAAGAGAGCAGCCTAAACCCCGGGCACACAGCTGAGAGGTCAGAGGTGAGTGTCATCCCCCCTTTAGGCCAAATGAAGACCTCCTCTCCAAACTCAGGCCTGGAGATGTGGCACAGCTTCAGTGCGATACAGCCTGAGGCGACCACAGTTGACATCGTAGCACTGTGACCTCAAGGGAGCAGCTGGCCATGTGAAAATACAGCAGATTAAGATCCTTCAGACAAGTTATTCAAGGTTTTGGGCTTTAGATTCTTGAGTTCTTATATATCTTAGAGATCAGTCCTCTATCACTTGTAGGGTTGGTGAAAATCTTTTCCCATTCTGAAGGCTGTCGTTTTGTCCTATTGACTGTCCTTGGCTTTATAGAAGCTTCTTGGCTTCAGGAGATCCCACTTATTGATTGTTAGTCTTAGTATCTGTGCCACTGGTGTTATATTTAGGAAGTGGTCACCTGTGCCAATTTGTAGAAGTGTATTTCCCACTTTCTTTTTTATCAAGTTTAAAGTGGCTGGGTTTAAGTTGAGGTCTTTGATCCACTTGAATTTGAGTTTTGTGCAGGGTGACAGGCTCGCATCTATCTGCATTTTTCTACACACTTCCATCCAGCTATGCCAACACCATTTGTTAAATATACTATCTTTTTTCCATTGAATATTTTGGGCCTCTTTGTCAAAGATCAGGTGTTCATAGGTTTTTGGGTTAATGTCTGGATCCTCAATTCTATTCCATTGATCCACAACTCTGTTTTTATGCCAGTACCAGGCTGTTTTTATTACTGTAGCTCTACAGTATAACTTGAAGTCAGGGATGGTGATACTTCCTGAGGTTCTTTTGTTGAGTAAAATTGTTTTGGCAATCCTGGATTTTCTGTTATTCCAAATGAAATTGAGTATTGTTCTTTCAAGGTCCAAATAATATTGTGTTGGGATTTTGATGGGCAGTGCATTGAATCTGTAGATTGCCTTTGGTAGAATTGCCATTTTTACTATGTTGATCCTACCTATCCAGGAACATGGAAGATCTTTCCATTTTCTGATATCCTCCTCAATTTCTTTCTTTAGTGATTTAAAGTTTTTGTCAAATAGGTCTGTTACTTCTTTGGTTATAGTTACTCCAAGGTATTTAATACTATTTGCTGCTGTTATGAAGGGTAATGTTTCCCTTATTTCTTTTTCAGCTCTTCTCTCTTTAGTATATAGAAAGGCTACTGATTTCTTTGAGTTAATCTTGTATCCTGCTACATTGCTGAAGGTGTTTATCAGCCATAGCAGTTCCTTGGAAGAATTTTGTGGGTCACTTATGTATACAATCATATCATCTGCAAATAGAGATAGCTACACTTCTTCCTTTCCAATTTGTGTCCCCTTAATCTCTTTTTGTTCTCTTATTGCTTTAGCTAACACTTCGAAAACTATATTGAATAGGTAAGGGGAGAGAGGACATCCTTGTCTAGTTCCTTATTTTAGTGGGATTGCTTTGAGTTTTTCTCCATTAAGTTTGATACTGGCTGTCGGCTTCTTGTAAATCGTCTTTATTATATTTAGGTATTCTACCTGTATTCCTGATATCTCCAGGGCTTTAATAATAAAGGAGTGTTGGATTTTGTCAAAGGCTTTTTTAGTATCTAAGGATATGATCATGTGGGGTTCAGATCTAAAAAGGGAATTCTCCGCAGAAGAATTATGAATGGCTGAAAGGCACCTGAAAAAATGCTCATCTTTAGCCATCAGAGAAATGCAAATCAAAACAACTTTGAGATACCACCTGACACCTGTTAGATTGGCCAAGATAAAAGATACAGAGGACAGCCTATGCTGGAGAGAATGCACAGCAAGGGGAATACTCCTCCATTGTTGGTGAGAGTGTAAGCTTGTTCAGCCACTTTGGAACACAGTATGGTGGTTTCTCAGAAAACTGAGAATCAATCTCCCCAAGGACCCAGCAATACCACTTCTGGGTGTATACCCTAAAGATGCACAGTCACACTCCAAAGGCATTAGCTCAACGCTGTTCATAGCAGCATTATTTGTAACAGCATAAACCTCAGCATTATTTGTAACAGCAAAAACCTGGAAACAACCTAGATGTCCCTCAACTGAAGAATGGATTAACAAACTGTGGTATATCTACACAATGGAGTACTAAACAGCAGTAAGAAAAAAATGATGTCCTAAAATTTGCAGGCAAATGGATGGATTTCTAGAATATCCTCCTGAGCGAGGTATCACAAACTCAGAAAGATAAGCAGGGGATGTACTCGCTCATTAGTGGACTCTAAACAAACAAACAAACAAACAAGAAAGAAGCAAAGCATGCCCAAGCTGCATACCATAACCACTGAACAGCTTGGGATCAGAAACACCCTGGACTGACTCCTTGGATCCCACTCCCCCTAGAGGAACACCTGACTCACTCTTGAGGGAGGGGAGAGAAAACTGGATCTGCCAGGAGTGGAGACTGAACTAAGCAATATTGGGTCAGTGGGACCATAGGACTGCCTGCTGCCTGCCCAGGGAGGGGATGGGGAGATGTGGAGAAGAAAGAATGACGTGATGTGGTAGGAGGGGCAAAGGACCTTGAATAAGGATATACAAGGGTAGATAGTTTGACTTCTTTGTTCATAATAATAATAATAATAATAAAAGAAAAAGAAAAGCCCTGCATGAGGAGAAAAAAAAAAAAGAACAAACATAACAACTAATCGAAGTAGTTAAATGTTAGGCTTTGCAGCAAAATTCCCAAAGGAAGTTATTTTATTTGAACCTCAAAATAGCAGTATAAGCCAATAAATGCTAGAACAAATTTAAACAAACTTGTTGATGTCTACAACGAAACAAAATAAAGGTAATAAAAACCCGAGAAAAAAATTCCTCCAGACGAACAACCAATTAGCAGCTGACCAAGAACTAACCAAGAGTGAATTCAGGAAACAATGGGCAGATGCCAGTGTAAGAATACATACAATAATAAAAAGATCAACAAGACATCACTAGAAGAAGCAAGTGGTTCTATAGCTTCAAGACCTGAACATAACAATAAAGAGGAAACAGAAGGAAAAGACCTTAAAAACAACATTATGCAATTAATAGAAGCCTTAAAAGAGGATATTAAAAAAACCTTAAAGAAATCGAAGAAAATACAAACAGAAAATTGGAAGAGATGAACAAATCCCTGAAAAAAAAATTAAAAAAAAACAAGAAAAAGAAAACAAACAGGTGAAAGAAACATTTCAGGAATTAAAAACTGAAATAGAAGCAATAAAGAAGGCATGGACCAAGACAAAGCTGGAAAGAGAAAACCTAAAGAAAAGACCTGGAACCACAGATTCAAGCATAACCAACAGAGTCCAAGAGATAGAAGAGAGAATCTCTGGAGTAGAAGACTCAATAGTGGTAATAGATACATCAGTTAAAAAAAAACCACTAAAACCAAAAAACTCATAACACAAAATGTCCAGGAAATCTGGGATACCATGAAAAGGCCAAACCTGAAAATAATAGGAATTGAAGAAGGAGAAGAATGTCAGCTCAAAGGCATAGAAAATATATTCAACAAAATCATAGAAAAAAACTTCCTCAGCCTAAAGAAGGAAATGTCTATAAAGATACAGGAAGACCACAGAACACCAAATAGACTATACCCACAAAAAAGTCTGCTGGTCATATAATAATCAAGCCACTAAACCTACAGAACAAAGAAAAAATACTAACAGCTGCAAAGAAAAAAGGCTAAATAACCTATATAGACAGACCTATCAGACTAACACCTGATTGTTCAGTGGAAACAATGAAAGCAAGAAGGTCCTGGTCAGACATTATACAGACATTAAAAGCCTATGGATGCAAACCTAGACTACTGTACCCAGCAAAACTGTCAACTAACATAGATGTAGTAAACAAGATATTTCACAACATATCGAGATTTAAACAGTACCTAACCACAAATCTGGCTCTATAAAAGCCCTAGAGTGAAAACTCCAACCTAAGGAAACCAGAAACACCCATGTAACCACAGACAGGTGATAAGCCCACAGAAGAACCCGCCCCCCCCCAAAAAAATACAAGCTACCACCAAAAATTACAGAAAATGTCAATCATTGGTTATTAATATCCTTTATTATCAATGGATTCAATTCACCTATGAAAAGACACACCCTAGTACAATGGATACAAAAACAGAAACTATCCTTCTGCTGCATACAAGAAACACACCTAAACTTCAAAGACAAACACAGGCTCAGAGTAAAGATTTGGAAAAAAAAAAAAAAAAAAAAAACTTTCCAATCAAATGGCCCTAAGAAACAAGCTGGTGTAGCCATTCTAATATCTAACAAAATAGACTTTAAACTAAAATCAATAAAAGAATTAAAAAAAATCTGTGTGATCACCTCCATCTATCTTGCTGCAATAGCAAAAGACTAGAAACTGGGTGATTAGCAAGCAATGAAAAATACATGTCTTTATAGGAGTAGGACCTGGGAAGCTCAGGATGGAGATGGTGTGTGTGCCATGGGTGAGGTCTAGTCTTTTATTCCCAGTATATCTCTTCTTGTCAAGACTTCACATAAAAGCAGGAACAAAAACCTCCTTCATATCACTTTTAGACATACTCGTCTGACTCATGAGTTAGCAATACTCCATGACTTACCTTGAAGGCCTCACCCCTTAGGTGTCATACCAGTAACTTAGTTTCAACATTTGAGTGGTGTGAGACACATTCAGACCATATCATTGATAGATCTAGTAAGTTTCAGCTACCATTGGTCTGAAATTAAACTATAACTGTACAGTGAAACACTGAAATAAAATCAAGAGTAAGGTCACATGAAAAAGTTACTTGTACATCTTGAGGCTTCAGCAATTTCTTATGCTAAAAACATTAATAGGCTGCTGGAAATTATGTAATTGGAAAATGAAGTAAACAATCTGAAACTGTAGAATCATTAAAGATACAACATACACTTATGTGAAAATGTCTTTATATGGCATAGTAAAGTATAAAACAATAATACTTTTTTTAAAAAAATTGCAGCACTGTGCTTATATTTTAATTTAGCTTCAGAATTAAAAAAAAAAAACAGAAGAGAACTAAGAATTCAAGTTAGAACATAATTGGTTTCTTTATTTTAGTGTTTAGCATGGCCCAGGAACCAAAGCTGGCTTTCTTTTAATTTTATAAGTAAAGTATTGTTAAAATATGGTGACACATATTTATCTTCTATTGTGTACAGCAACCATCATGAACTCCTACTTGGATGAAAAGAAAAGATAATTCTAAAATCAGCCCAGAAAATATCTAACTGACACTTGGTAAGTTTAGAAAAATAAATAGAAAAGTAGAAACACACAAACAAATACAATCAAAACTTGTATTGAAAAATGAAAATCAAGTTTCTTCCAGAAATTTTAGAAAAGAATAACTATTGTGTTTTATCCAAAGATGTTAAGAAATACTGCCAAAACTGCATATTTCATGGCCTCATTACAAGTAAAAGAGTGGAGACAGATGATTGAAAACATGTAAATCAAAATATTGATGTAAAAGGTATAACAAAATTTTTATGTAAGCAGAAAGAGAAATTCACAAAGGAGAAGTTATGAAAGGATATATTAAAAGTGTTATCCAAGGCTGTTAAAACGAAGCCTCTTTCTAGGCAATAGTATGCAGGAGCTATAATAATTGATATGCGATGGAAGAGGAATATAAAGTATATAAGTGCACATAGTAATTGTGATACATAAAGCAATATGAGGATGCCCAGCATCAAAAGTGCAGAAAGCAAAACAGACAACAGAAATCTTCAAAGTCACAATTGCATTTGAAAGATCAGAGCAAAACTGTAAACCAACTGTACCTTACTAATTTTAGTTGACTTCACCTGTCGATGGTAAAATGTGCATCTTTTCAAGTTCACTGAGCAAAGTCACCAAGAGAAACCTTCCAGTGTAATACTATCCAAATTTCATGAATCTAAAAGAACTATGATCAAGAGGGATGTGCCTTTTGAGTGCAATGTATTTAAACAATAAACCAAAAAAAGAGATACATATTGACAGCCTATCAGTATTTTTTATTTTCATAAAAATGTTACTTGAAATCCATAAATCACAAAACAAAACAAAGATGGTAGGGAGATGACAACATCAGGAATTGTTTAGAAATGAAAACAAAGCAGGTCTAACTGTGCCAAATATGTGATGTAGCCAATGTAGGACCTAATGGGACTGTAAAACTAAAGCAAAGCCGAAAGCTGGAGGAGTGGCTTCATAATAGAGCTCTTGAGGAGCATATGCAAGGTTCCAAGTTGGAACAGATGGAGGCAGAGAAGAGAGGGAGGGAGGAAGGGGGGAGGAGAGAGAGAGAGGGAGAAGGAGAAAGAGAGGGAGAGGAAGAGGAAGAGAGAACGCCCCTATATCCATATGAAGTTTTCAGAAGTAGTTAGAAAAGGAGGCAAATAAAGAATCACAACAGAACGTAAATTGAAATTAGAAGGACAATGAAGAAAAATTATGGAATAAAACATCCAAAAATTGATTATTTGAACTATTAACAAAAACTGGCAACTGTACAGTCAGATTAATGACAAAAGAAAAGAGGGAAGGTCAAAACCATTCATATGAATAGTATGATTGGGGACATCACCAGAGATGACCAGATTATTAGAAGGAAGGGGAATAGTCAAGTGTTGCATGCTAATACATTAATACATTTGATAGCACTCACACACAATAACAAACAACAAAATGCCTAGTCAAGTAAGGACACTGTATATAAAGTAGAGAGGAGTTATTTGTGAAGAGGAGGGAGCCAACAGAATTTGGGAGGTGGTAACACAATAGGTTTATAGAGAGTGAATAAGGTCAAAGTATATGATATATTTGCATGAAAGTATCCCAGTGACATACCCCAAAACAGTTTGGAGACATCTAAACTTTCTGACATGTAGAATTCAGGGCAGGGAGGCAATAGATGGTGATGGGATATTATGACAGGACAGCAGATATTTGAGAGGATGAAGGGGATAACAAAAGGGGGCAGGGAAGAGCAGTGGAAAATAATAAAGCATAATCACATATGTGTATAAAATTTTAATAAAAATCCATTACTTATACAACAACTAATATTTAATTTAAAATTTATAAAAATTAGCAAAATATTATAACACAATTTATGAGTCTTATAATGAATATACATTAATGAATTTTTTAAAAAAGAATTCAGTAACCCATCAATTTTTGGTTGGATTTAAGGGTCCCTCCATTCCATGAGATAGAACCAATACTTCACACTACTAAAAGTGCCCAAAAACTCCTTCCCCTGTAATAAAATTGATGACCAACTTAATTGTCATCATAGAACTTTTATCCAGCAACTGATGGAAGCAGATGAAGAGATACACAGCTAAGCGCTGGGCCAGATCTCAGTCCAGTTGAAGAGAGGAATGAGAGACTATATAAGAAAAAGGGTCAAGATCATGATGGGGAAACCCACAGAGACAGCTGATTCAAGCTCCTGGTACCTCACTGACTCTGAACTGACAGCTAGGGAACCTACCTAGGACTGAACTAGGCCCTCTGAATGTGAATGACAGTTGTATGGCTTGGGCAGTTTCTGGGACCTCTGGCAGTAGAACCAGGATTTATCCCCAGAGAACAAAACGTATTTTTGGAGCCCATTCCCTAAAGAGGGATATTTTGTTTAGCCTTGATACAGGGGGAGGGGCTTGGTCCTCATTCAGCTTGCTATGTCAGACTTTCTTTCCTCCGCATGGGAGACCATACTCTCTCTGAAGAGTAGATGGGGGACAGGGAAGGAGAGCTGAAGGGTGGGTGAAAGGCGGAGAGGAAGGGTGAACTGTGGCTGGTATGTAAAATAAAGAAAATCTTTTAAATTAAAAAAAAGTGGACAAGATACTGAGACTAGAGAAGTTATAGGATTGTGGGAAGTCTAACACCTTTATTCTGCTAAATTAATGTAGCAGTAAAGCGATTTCTAATTACATCCTGATATAATCAGAGATGATAGCATCATCACTCAGCTCTCATCAGGGAAGCTTCTTCTTTCACCAGAGATAATTAGTGCAGAGTCCCACAACTGGACAATGTCCAGAGAGGGAAAGACATTGGAGAGCTCAGCCCTTAAGGCTCAGGGATACATGTGGAAGAGGGGTTGGGAAGATCATAAGAACCTGAGTTGGTGAATGACTTTGAGGAAACAGTGTCTTCCAGACATAACAAGGATGGCACGCATGTAAACTCATGCCCAAGACCTGCACAAGCTCAAACCAGACAAAATCCCAGCACAAAGTAGGAGACGTGGACACAAAGCCACACCCCCAACCAAGAAGCTATTTGCAACTGATACCTGCAGGGAAAGAACAGTTCCCAATGGAGTGTCACTGGGTGCATCAACCACACTCCAAAGCAGACCCATGTCCAAGAGTAGTCAAGATAAAGGCAATTCCACAGTTTTCTTCTCTGCTTTTTGTTTTACTTTGATATTTTTGTCTTTTTTGTTTTATATTTGTTTTGATTGTTTTAGAGAGATTGAGAGGACAGAGAAAAAAAAAGGAGGAGGAGACTGAGGAAGAAGAGGAGAGGGAGGAAAAATAGGAGGTAGAGGAGAAGGGAGGGGAGAAGAAGAGGAGGAAGAAGAGCATGAAGTTGGGTGAAGTAGAAGGATGGAGAAGATCTGGGTGGAGATAGGTAAAGAAGAAACAATATGATCAAATATATTTTTAAACATCTTAAATAATAATAAAAATAATAGAATTCAATATTATGAAGATTTAACTTCCAAGCTTATAAACAGGAATAAGATCCAACCAAACTCTTCAAAGAAAATGCAGAAAAAACACACAAAATTTAGTATATGAAGCAGCTTTAACACTGTCAGTTACTAGAAATACCAAAGTGAGACCTCAGTGGTACATCTTACCCCATCTCAGTCACGTGCACATACTGTCAAAGTGAGTAGGGAGGGCAGTGCAAAGTCACTAACAGTTTTGGAAGCCACCAGGACTCTTGTGTACAGCTACTTTGAATATGAAAAAACACAACTGCTTAGGAGAACAATCTGGAAGATTCCTGTCAAGTTAAACATATATATTATAGGTGATCCAGGAATCCAGAAATAAAACAAATGGCCACTACTCAAAGACTTTCACACTATTATTCATGTTAGTCAGATTCATAGTTAGTGAATGAATTCATCCATAAATAAATAACTGTGGTACATGTGTGCAATAGTCAACCAATCACCAGATAAGCAACATATCATAGACCCATTTAATAACTTGAATAATCCTTGAGACCACAATGCTTCAGTAGAGAATTAGTTTCAAACAGCTATGTACAGAGGGGTGCCATTCCTGATATTCATAGGAAGAAAAAAACTTTAGGGACAAAAATGAGAGCAGAGATTTCCAGAAAGAGGAAGAGGTTGATTACAAAGGGACCAAGGAACCTTTAAGTATGTTAAAAAGGCTTCTTACCTTGGTATTGATAGTGGCTCTTCAACTTTATACCGAGAAGGGGGATGACTGTATCCCATGACATACTGCCCTCTTATGAAAAGTAAATTTTATTATAACAATAGCTTAAAAACTTAATTTAAAACACATCTACAAAATTGTTTATGAAACAACAGCAAATAATAAAAAACACAGATAAAATAAAAGTAATAAGGCACAATAATGTTTGCTCAACCTTATTACTATTCTTCTAAAAACCTGAATGAATATCCAGGAAAAAATACAAACTAACAATTTTCCTGAATGTAAATGTGAAGCCCAAATAAATCAACCATAAAAACCCCAAATATATAAGGAAATCAAGTCACTTGAGAGTCCTTCAACATTTTCTATCGACTTTACCTGAGGGAATAGTTTCCGTCCTTTAAAAAACAAACAAACAAACAAACAAACAAACAAACAAACAAAAAACCCTGTGATTCCTGTATTAGTGAAATGGTACTGGGGCACAGGATGAGATAGACAACTTAGAAACCCCTTGTAAAGCCAGTCCAACAGGCTAAGTTGGCTCAAAAATTCCTCAGCCAAAGGTAACGTAAGTATATGGATGTAAAAGTCCAAAATTAAATTCTGTTTAATGGAGCAATCTAATAGAATAACACTGCATGGCAATTTGTGGAAACTTATTTTGGTTGTGTGAGTGCCAGGAAATGTGTATCCATCTTTCATCACATTATAAAGTTAACAGACAATCTCCTGATGATTTCTGATCTCATTGCTTGATATATTTCCTGACTCCACAAGGCTATGCAAGCAACCTCCTCTGTAGATGGCATCCCCTCTGAGTCTTCTCAGGTGGATGGGTTCTTTGAAAATTTGCTCCTCACTAGCCAAACACAGTCACTTGCCTTGAGGGTAGAGACTTTACTTCCTGTCTCTACTATTCTCCAAATATTTGCTAGATGAATATCAATAGATTTTTTTTTTCGAAAAGCTTTTAAAGAAATTCAACATCCATCCCTGATAAAAGGTTTGGTAAAATGGAAATAAATGACTAGTTTTTAACATGATAAAAGAAAAACGCTATCTCATATTTAAATCTTCCCTCATGCTTAATGTTGAAATAATCCAAGCATTTTCCATTAGATTCAGGACAAGAGAAAATGTCCTCTATTCCAGATATAATTGCCAAAGCAATTAAACCAGAGGTTGATATAAAAGGCATTCTTATTGTTAAAAAGGAGGTTTAAAAAAATCATTATTGTTTGCAAGTCAGCCATGGTGAATCAGCTGTGAAACATATTAGAAGAGAAATGGAAGCTTTTACCAAAGTGGCTGGTTACAAAATTAATATAAAAGCTAATAGCTTCACAAAATAAACAAGAAACGCAATGGAAATAGCAATCAGTCTGAAAATGTAGTGCAAAGAAAATTTTATAAATAAAACAAAATCTAGGCTCAGGCTTAACAAGAAATGGGAAGTACCTGTGTGAGGAAATGATGTGAATAAAACTACAAAATTCTACTCAGAAATAGAGAAGATTTTATGAAGCCATAAGAAATTCAATCTGGTAAAAGTATCAATTCTTTCTAAGTTAATCTTTGAATTTATTGCAGGTATGGTATAAATGCAGTAAGATTTCTATTACAACTTCACAGAATTCTCCACCACTTATCTAGAAAAATAACCACATGAGGATATCTAGTAAGTTATGGATTTCTAATGAGAGTATCCCAGTGTGGCTGTGCTTTATTTAGTCCAGTGCCAAGCATCCTTCCATGGGAGAAATGAAACCTCCAGAAAGGAGACAAGGTGGCAGGTGACAGAGAGAAGTTGCAAGATTTATTCACAAGTCAAGAAAGGGGAAGGGTCAAAGGCAGGACTAGGTGCTATGAAAAAAAAAATCACAAAACAGATTCTAGAAAAAATGGTTCCTGGACTTGGGTTCTGACTTCTAAAAGTGTTAGAAATAAATCCTGCTTTAAGCCACTAGGTATGCAGTTATTTGTTATAACCATTAATATGCTACTCAATCCTATCAAACTTCTGCATTTACATTTTAAAATATCCCTTCTGATTCACCATGTGTGACAGCTACCCCTGCCTTAAAATTAAATGCAAAAAAATCCAATGCATAATTCAGGCTGACTGTGGTGATATCAGCTTTGTCAGCTCTAGATCCACAAGTTACAGAGACATGAGCATTATCTGTGTTAGGGTAACTGTATTCAACAAGAGAGGAATAAATAGGTAAGTAGATTAGGGTCTGTCAACATGATGAAATATTTCAGTCACCAAATAAGATAAAGACAAGCAATGTGAGTCAAAGGGGATTTTGACACAACACCAAGCTAAGGAACATGTGTTATCAGATCAACTCCACACTATAATAGCTGTGAATAACATGCTTCTTCCATAGGAGCAACGACTTCCAACAGCTTATTTATTGGGCTGTGGGATTATGTGTCTTCTTCCTTTGATATAGTCTTAGAGATGTCATCGTGACGATGTTTGTGCTATAATGAAAAGGTCACTCACATGTACTCATGCAGAAAGAGGAAAGGTGGCCAAGACCTTGCCTCGAAGTTCATCTAAACTGTCCTAAGAGAGCTGAACAGTTACTATCGAGAGATAGAATGCTGTACAAAGATTTAAATTCACTTTGGAGTGAAGCTCCAATTCCTGTATGCAGTCTTCTTATTAGCCATTGGGTATGTGACTCTTCAAGTAAAGTTAAGCCCACAGGTGTCACAGTGAAGGTTTCTCCTTATCTTTTAAGAGGGGAAAATAAATTTGACCTACACAGACAGTAATTTTCATGGAAATATTAAGGTAAAAATATCAGGAGAAATATCAGTTAATAAAAGCAATGTACAAGTTATTATTTATGAGGTTTTAAAAGCTTCTTTATATTTTGATGCTAACATTGGCCTTTTATTGACACTCTCAAAATGGTTAAATAATACAAAGGTAGAAAGAGCTTGACATGTGTTGATTTCTTAAAGGGCCCCCACGGTTTTTACACGAAATATCATTTCTGCCCTCATGAAATGAGAACAGACTTTTGTGTTCCCATGGTACAAATGATGACATTGAAATGTTCCCACCAATCATTCAAAGCACTTGTCATTTTTAATCTTAGCATGTAAAATTTCTCATCAATAATTTTATATCAATGACATATAACCAATACTGTTTGATATGGTAAGTGAAATATGATAATAATTAATTTGTCTTTTGTGTTTTATATTTTTAAATGCAGACACTAGACATTTTTAAGTAAAAAACATGACTCACAGTATTTTTCCATTGGAAGGTTCTGGTTTAAATGGCAAAACTGACTATTAGAGGAATCTGGCTTAGATATACTGTAAGGACCACAGAACACATCACATTCATCTTTTTTGTTAGAATTCCATCCTTATAGTGAAGAATGGAAGTCTGAAGCATTTCCAGAAACAAGGTACAAATGATTAAGAAATGCACTGTGGAATGAATATAGTAAGTAATCAATATGTCGTTTAAATCTGATAAATGAAAGACAAAAATATGGCCATCAGTTTACTCTCAGAATCAATCTCTAAATCAGAAGAAAACAGACAATACAGATTACCCAGATGGAAGAAAATATTCCAGGGCCTCAGACTGTGTGAGTATTCAATGAGGCTAGATGGAATTTAAGCTAGGACTGCTCATTCTGAAAGTCTTGCCCATAGACTATTCTCAGCTTCATCATGGGAGGAACTCTCCTAGACAGAAAACACCCTATCAGGTCTTGGAGTGACAGAAATCGAGGCAATTCAATACTCCACTGGTGTGCCTTCCTTGCCTTTGGAAAGGCTCAGCAAGCCTTCATGAGAGCTGCCTCTTAGAAAGGCATGAGCTCCTGGGAGAGACAACTGGGTGTCTAGTTGGTCCAATGATGTATCCCCTCTGGCCAGGACAGTTTTTATGTACAAAGGAGGTGTTTACTGAACACTGAAGAAAAGAAACAGGTTAATGAGTGAATTAATGATTTTCCCGTGAAGGAAGCCTACAGGAAGAGACTATCATGAGCCTGTTTTCATGGGTGTGATGGCCATTATGTACATGTACTGTGTGAGCCCCAGTAAGCACTGGAGCACAGTCTTACCATGTATGTGTAAAGATACAGTAGAGCGGAATTGAATAAGGCCCAGGCTCAGCTGCATATGGATCTGAATTGCTGGAGCAGAGTCCTCCCAGATATCAGCAGTTGCTAGCACAGCAGGAGTTGGATTATTGGGGAAAAATAGAACTTGCCTGTCTTGGCTGATGCAAACCATCCCTTCCCTCAGAACTTTGGCCCCTGCCACTGTTAGTCCGCTCTATACCCTCTCATCCATCCAGACCTGATTTGAATGTAAACCCTAGACCTCAATCAAGGCAAGGGAATCAGTCTGTAAGGACTCCTTGCCTTCTGCCTTTTCTCTCCTGTCCTTCCTCTCCTCACTCTTCCTCTCTCCCAACCCCTTAGAATTAAACTTGTCCATTTATCTTTAGCTCTTGTTTTAGTACAATTACATCATCTCTCTTCTCAGTTCTTCTTCTGGTATGGATGGACCAGTGAAGGGCTAACAGAGATGAGAAGATACGCAGATGGAGGGCAGACCAGAGCCTAAGATGACCCCACTAGATAATTTGGCCAGGATACTGGCTGCTTCCCTCCTGCCCAAGATTTGTTTTTGTCTAAAACTTGAAAGGAACAAGCAAACCCAGGCAGGACTGTGTAAGATGTCACTGATGAGTGGTTTATATCTTGGCCAGAAGGCAGTAGTAACAGGCGTGAGAATGGAAGCAAGGGAGGCTGACGAGAAAGGATGTTGTTCTTCACACTTTCACACAGTTGTCTGCTAGGAGAATCCCTACAGTGAGCCTCAAGTATGGCCAGAGTGGGGTTTCACTGTGGGTTGAACTATGTGCTTTGGGAGTGAGGTTTTTCTAGGTAGTGAGGTTAAAATGAAGCCATCAGGAAGGTTCCTCATGCAATAAAAGTAGCACTCAAATGAGAAGAGGGTAGACACAGAAGAAGATGGATGTCCGAGAGGAGGCATATGAAGGTAAAGACAGAAACTAGAGTTATCTGGCTACAGTCAAGGAATGCCAAAGGTGGTAATGGCAAAAGTTAAGGAATCAACACTGATTTCTTTTATCATGGTGAGTATGTTATAGGCAATTTCTAATTCATAGTAATATGAAATTATGTATTTTCCTATTTCTTTTAAACAAATTGATGATATTTTAAAATAACTGACAGTGGCTACAAGAAGAAAATGCGAGGACAAGATGTTGTGAGAGAGTAAAAGGGTAGGTGATAGATCTGGGAGGGATTGTGGGGGTGGAAGGTAAAAGGGTAGGTGATAGATCTGGGAGGGATTGTGGGGGTGGAAGGTAAAAGGGTAGGTGATAGATCTGGGAGGGATTGTGGGGGTGGAAGGTAAA
>PVIH01000555.1:0-26195 GCA_004025045.1 Sigmodon hispidus | reverse complement strand
AGGGTAGGTGATAGATCTGGGAGGGATTGTGGGGGTGGAAGGTGAATATGATCAAAACAAATATGTGCTACATACATGTGCATACATATATGAAAAATATATATATTCTAAAAAATAAAAGATATATTTAAAAAATTACTAATCTGGCAAGATGGCACAGTGGGAAAAAGACACTTTCCACCATACTTCATAACCTGAGTTCCTTGGGGAGTCATATGGTAAAGGAGGTAGTTAATTTCTACATCTTGTCTTTTGACTTCTTCACATGTACCATGTCATACATGCACACACACACACACACACACACACACACACAAATTCTCATACACTAAACAAAAAAATAAAACAATTCTTAAAATACAAGTACTAACTTATTAAAAAACAAAAAAGAAAGCATGATGTACATTTTCCCTAGTGCTCTCAGAGGAATCAGGCATGCCTGGAACTTCAGTCTATAGAGTTAGGAGAACACATGTCTGTAGTTTAAAGTCATCCAGCATGTGCTGCTTTGGGAAAGCAGCCCTTGCAATCTAATACAAGCCTGCATATTGTATGTGTGACTGTCTGGTGTTTTAGTTATTACAGATAATTTGGTAACCAATGGGCAAAACTCTGATGCTAAAGTGAAAGCCCTTGTGTGAATACATTTGTGTGAGAACTTGGATATTTCCATCCTAGTCTTGCTGAATCAACAGTTTGGGGTAATCTCAGCCAAGATCACTGAGCTGGTTTCTGCTCTGAGGCCCTGTGTTTCATCTAAAATCTTCACATTTTATCACCCACATGCAGACGCTTCTTTGCTCCATTTACTAACAAAATACATGCTTTTGAGGGAGATAGATAGACAGATGATAGATAAATGATAGAGACGGAAACAGAGATGGACAGAGACAGACAGAAACATTGTGAACACACAAGGGATAACAGGAAAATAATTAGCCTCCAGTCCCTTTATCCCTGTGACTCACCCCTGGGACTTGGTTGTTTCTCCCACTTTCCACACTGGGCTTATCTTACAGAGGGGTTCCAGTTACTTGCTGGAACTGCTGAGCAACCTCAGCCAGTGGACTTAGTGTTCTGAGGAACAGCAGTACTTTTGCCACAATCCAACTTTTGAAGGATGGTCCAGTCTTTGTCCCTAACAATAAGTGACCCCAGAAAACTGGTAGTACTTATTTGTTCTGTTAAACCAATCTGTCCCTGTCATGTTATAGATTTAGAGGTCCTAGGACATTTGGGGTCATTCTACTGCCACGTCTTGGGACTGAAGGCTGCTGCAAGCTGCGAGGACCCTGGTGGGAACTAGTGTGTCTGGAGCGGTGGGCAGTGCAGGATTAGGAGGGATGTAGATGATTGTTCTGTTGCCCAGAATTCAGTCTGAGTGCTCTGCCACCCCTCCAGGGAATGTGTAGCTCCTGAAATGAGTCAAAATTAGCTTAAGCACATGTTCTTGGTAGACCATATGTGTTATTCATCCATCTCTCAATTCTCCTTGGAGTCTGGCATCCTGAATAAACTCACACAGAAACAAGGGTCTAATCACTTCCTATTTTTTGAAAATGAGTTGTATCCTTATTATGAATATATTCATTTGATTTCCACAAAACTTTTCCCTAGCACACATACACCTTCTCAAAGGAGTTGCCCTGGTTAATGGGTTGAGTTATGGGTCCCAAAAATATGTCCAACTGGAGTCTGTGAATGGACCTGGTTAGAAAAAGGCATCTCTGCAAATATAATTAAGGATCTTTAGATGGGGTCCTGATGGATCTACAGTCTACCCCAAATCAATGATGAGTGTACACACATGTTCAAGTATATGTTAAAGAAAGCAAAATGAGAACTTGTGATGCCTGGGACTTCATTTCCATAGTGCATCAGAATCTCCAGTCACTGTGTTTCTGCTTACTTATAAGCAAAGAGACAGGGGCAGTGCAGCATTTCCCATGAGTAACAGCAAAATCAGAATGAGTTTTCTCTTTTTATATTGCTCTTCATCCATGGCTTTTTCTACTACAACCTCAGTGTGGACCCAACTTCCAGCCTGAGACATAACTTTAGGCCCAAGTATCCACTAGCCTTACCCAACTTCCTGAGAAGGTCTCATATTTACAGGCCCCCCCTTTTTATAATCAGGGTTGGTTTGATGTCATACAATACTGAAAGGTACAGAACAGAGAAACACCAAATGGTTATATTCTTTGACACCAGAATAATAACACTGGAAAGTTCTTATCGAAAATAATTTGATAATAGGACAAAAGAAATTCTTGGAGATGACCATGGGGATCTCATTTATAAGGGGGTGGTATAATATTGGAGGCTGTGTGAGTATCACAGGGGATGGTTAAATAAAGTGTGGTAGTGAGCTTGATGGGACATTATGTGACCATTAAAATGCTAATAATATAACTCTGGTATAATTTAAGTGAGAGAAATGCATTTAAAATTATAAAGATGTAATAATTACAAGCACATAAAAATTTCATATGCCTGTGGACAAGGATTAGAAGGAATTGAAAAAAGACAAATGTGAGAGTCTGGGGTAACTTTAATTGTTTTCTTTTTCTGTTGTTATTATATTTTATCAATATAAATGGCTAACTTGTTAAGATGAATTTAAAGTCTGTGCAAAGCTTCTACTCAACAGCCCTCCATCAACCTTGGTTCATTTAGTACCTACAAGAACAACTTAAACCATTGTCACTGAGACACACACATAGCCAACCTCAAAGAGGCTTGGCTTCTTTGACTCTGACAATATTTTGTTGCTACTGTGACTTTGGACACTTGAGGTTTTCCAATCGTCAACAAAGACAGGATTGCTTCCCTCAGGTGGAGTCTAATGTCACAGGTGCACTTTCTCTGGGCAAAAACATATTCTCAGTTTACTGAAATAAACTTAACAAAGTCTGGATAGTGGGCTCAAGGTTACATCAAGGGTACCGTCATCTTATGACTCCTGTAGATCTGAAGATCAGATCAGCTTCCCAACAATGGATTCCAAGTTCCAGGCAGAAGACAACAGAGCTTGTATCTGGCAGCCTTCGCCTCTACTCACTCTGTGACTGAATGATGCTGATGTGGGGGGACTTGCAGGGGAGCAAGGAAAGGAAGACTTTACATTTAATTCCTAATGCAGCAAAGCATCATGAGCTACTCTATGTCTAACTTGGGTTGATTATTCATTAAAAACATGTAGCCAAAGCTGGTATTAGTATTTTGTATCATGGGGAGTCTGTGTCTCTGGTGACAGATATGAGAGACATCAGATCACACAGAGTGTAGTGCTCAAGGTTTCATGAAATAAACTTTGTCATGTAACTGTGGGCATTGTACTCCAGGTAAGAACACAAATATAAAACAGTTTTCTTTATATATATATATATATATTTCCCATACCCACCACTATTCCCTCTCCCACCTCTTCTCCCAATCCTCCCCAAGACTCTCCTTCCCTTTACTCCCCAGAGAGAGTAAGGAATCCCAGTGTGGGAAAATACTGTCTGGCATATCCAAATGAGGTTGGATTGAGTTCCTCCCCCAAGTATTAAGGCTGAGAAAGGCTTCCCCAACCCACAGGGCATGGACTCTTAAAAGTCAGTTCATGTACCTGGAATAGACTCTGGTCCTAGTGCAAGAGGCTCCCTAAACTGCCCACACTTTTTGACTGTCATCTACATTCAGAGAATCCAGATCCATTCCATGAAGGTTCATTGACCTTCATTTCAGAATCTGCGAGCTCCCAACAGCATAGGACAGCCTACTCCATGGGTTTCCCTATCATGATCCTGATCTCTTACTCATACAATCTCTCTTCCCTCTCTTCAGCTGGACCACTTAGCTCAGTCTGGTGTTTAGCTATGGACCTCTGCATCTGCCTCTGTCAGCTACTGGATGAGGGTTCTATAATGATAATTAGGGTGTTCATTCATATGATAATAGGGAAAGGCCAGTTTAGGCACCCTCTCCACTATTGCTTAAGCTTATCTAGTGGGTTCTTGGGTGTTACCTAGCGCTGGGTTTCTCTCTATTCCCACAATGGCTCCCTCTATCACTTCTTAGCTCTCCCTCTCTGTTGCTCCCCCCATTTAACCATCCCATTCTCTCATGTTCTCTTCTCACCTCATCTTGCTTCTCCCCCTTGTATGATCACAGTTTGTTTACTCAGGAGATCTTCACTATTCCCCTTCCCAGGGAGATCTATAGATGTCTTGATGTCTCTCTTAACTTTCTCCTATTACCTAGTTGGTGTGTGTGTGTGTGTGTGTGTGTGTGTGTGTGTGTGTGTGTGTGTGCATAGTGGGATTATGTTACATTGTAAATAATTGTCCCACCTACTAGCTTAATAAAATTGATGATTGGCCAAAGGTAGACAGGAAGTGTGGGTGGAGCTACCAGACGAAGAAAACTCTGGGAACATCTCAGAGCAGAGCAGAGACACTGCAGAGATGCCAGGAGACACAGAGGATAGAAGTTGAAATGCTGCTGAGAAAAGGTACCGAACTGCATGCGTGAACAAGATAATAATCATGGGTTAGTTTAAGGATTAAGACAGTGAGTTATATGCCTGGGCCCAAGGCTGATCAGCATAAAATTGATACAAGCCTGTGTGTGATTATTTGAGGCTAAGCAGGGCTGAGAGTGGGCCTGAAACTCTGGGATAAGCCGAAAAGTCTGGCCTAGAAATCTCATACAACGTGTGTGTGTGTGTGTGTGTGTGTGTGTGTGTGTGTGTGTGTGTGTGTGTTAGTCTGGTTATCCTTTGCTTTACATCCACAATCCACTTATGAGTTAATACATATCATGTCCATACCATGTCTGCCTTTCTAGGTCTGCATTACCTCTCTGCAGGATACTCTCTGTACCCATCTAATTGCCTGAAAATTTCAGGATGTCATTTTTTTTTCTGTTGTGTAGCACTTCAATATGTAAATGTACCACATTTTTTTAATCCATTCTTCAGTTGAGGGGCATCTAGGTTGTTTCCAGGTTCTGCTATTATGAATATTGCTGCTATGAACATAATTAAGCTAATACCCTTGGGGTAAGAATGTGCATCCCTTGAGTATATGCCCAATAGTGGTATTGCTGGATCATTGGGAGATTGATTCCCAGTTTTCTGAGGAACTGCCACATGGATTTCCAAAGTGGCTGTACAAATTGACACTCCTACCAGCAATGGGGAAGTGCTTCTCTTGTCCCTCATCCCTTTCAGCATAGGCTGTCATCTGCGTTTTTTGACCTTAGCCATTCTGACAGGTGTCAGGTGGTATCTCAGAGTTGTTTTGATTTGCATTTCTCTGATGGCTAAGGATGTTGAGCAATTCTTTAAGTTTAACATCTTGCAGCCATTTGGAGTTCTGTTGAGAATTCCCTATTGAGTTCAGTATCACGTTTTACAATTGGGTTCTTTGGTTTATTGACCTCTAGTTTTTTGAGTTCTCTATAAATTATACAGATCAGTCCTCTATCAGATGTAGGGTTGGTGAAGATCTTTTTCCATTCTGTAGGCTGTCATGAAACAGTTTTTTACAACATCTTTCTTCTTAAGAATGGAGTCCAGAATGCTATAAATGTATTATACATAAAGCTGATTCCAGATGGACTTCTAATTTAAGGAGTGTGTGTGTGTGTGTGTGTGTGTGTGTGTGTGTGTGTGTGTGTGTGATGTATGCATGGTAAATTTCTGGGGAAAGAGACAAGGATGAGGAAATAATGTGGAAAAAAAATCAAAAGAAGTGTTTTCTCTTACCCAAAGTTCTTTGTAACTTACTGCTCTAGCTCTTCTGTGTTAACCTGGGAAAGGGTGGAGAAAGCTGAAAATATCACACACTTCACTCATGAGTATCTCCATGTGCTAAGAATATTACACTTGTTGGAAAAACAGTGGTGAACTAGAGGCTTTTTTTGGGTTTAGTCACACTGACACACATACACATATGTACACATACACACACACATACACACACTATAATATAAGCCATTCATTGCAATGACATATTTTCTCTGGAATATTGCATGGGCAATTACAAAACCTGATTGGAGAAGGTGGCCAGCAACCTAATTTCTTTTCAGTACTGGGAATTAAACCTAGAACCTTATTCATGCTAGGCAAGCACTCTTGCCACTAAAAGTCAGAAATCTGCCATTCTATCCTTTGTCTTTCTGAGTTGGTCTGTCTCAGATTTCACATATAAGCAAGACCATGCTATATTTGTCTTTCTATACATGGTTTACTAAATTTATCATAATATTCTCCAGACTGGGGGTAGAGAGATGGGAAAATTTGGTGACAGGTCCAAAGTTTTAATTATTCAGGAAGGAAAAGAGCTGAAGGTTTAATGCCAACTCATAGCTATTAATATCATATTACCCTGGAGATCTCCTATGAGGGTTGATCTAAAGGGCTATCACTACATAACACACAAAAAAACATAGTTGTGTGGAGGGATGTATATGTTAATTTGCTTGGCTATGGTAGTTACTTCACAGTGCACACACACGAATATATGTATCTACATGTGTCTCTGGGTTATATGGTTTAAATACTTTTTTGTCTAGTGCCCTGCGATAAAGCCTGATAAAGGAACAAAAAGAAAAGCAGTAATGAGCAATAGAGATGACTGAGGTAGGAAAAAGCATTAGATAAACGGAAGGGGCCTCAAAGGCAAATTATCACTGGATTAATATGCATAAAGGTGCAGAGGTCAAGGAAGGTAGTAGCAGAAAGTGATTGGAATTAGCAAAACAGAGGCATGGAAACAGGTATCCAGAGAGAAAACACAGAGGTCTGAGAACACTTTGGATGGAAAGGCAGACTGGCTAATGGAAGTTGTTTGAATTTTCTGGATAGGCTTTGTTTATGGAGGGTAGATTCAATAGGTGATGAATTGGGAGTCCTGGAGAGGTTAAAAACCCAAGCAGATCTGAGGCAAGAGGAAAACTTCAGGCCATTGGGATTTACCATCGTGGCTCTCAAATACACCTGCACAAGGGGTTAATATGCACTTGTATCTCCTGCCTCCACTGCAGAGTTTCTGATTCAATAGATCTCAGGAAGGACCAGGTCTGCCTGCCTTTGGATGCTCAGGCACTTTGAAAGCCTATCTAGGAGGGAAGGCCATTGCCTGGAATGCAGTGTTCCCCCTTCTTTCTTCCTTCATTTTTCTTTCTGCTTTTTCACAGCTGTCTATTTGCCATAGGCAAATACATGGCAGCAATTTGCTGAAAGAATCAAGGAAGTTGAGAAATAAGCAAAAAAGTAGACATTTTATTTCATTATATGCATTTTTCCAGATAAAAACCTTGTAAACCTCTGCCTTAGTCTATTAGGAAATGCCACAACAGATACCATAAACCAGGTATCACAAACAGCAGAGATGTTCTGCTCCTAATTATGGTGGCTGGGAAGAATGAAAGCCTGGACCTTGCAAATGCAGTGTGATGAGGGCTCTTCTTATGGATGTTGCCTTCTAGATATGTCCGTATTGATAAAAAATGTGAACAAGCTTCTTCAGAGGTGGTTTATAAGAAACCTAATGCTATCACGAAGACCAAACCCTTCATTCATTCATCTAATTACTTTTTAGCACCACTACTTTGGGAATTATATTTAAACATAGGGATTTAGGGTAAGGAACATATAAAAATCATATCGTAACAGCCCCTAAATGCAAATGTGTGAGTATCCCTTGTACTGAGGTTCCAAGACACCTGTTCGAGAAACATTATCTCAAGCAGAATAAACAAACAATATATACTATCCAAATTTAAGTTGCAGATGGAACATGGTGGCTGAGCTATTGATCTGTTGGGGAGGGGAGAAGTCCTTCAAGTTGGCCCAGACTGCTTTTCTTTGTTGTGTTTATTTTGTTTTCTTTTAAATAACTGATTGAAGATGAGAAACTTTATGAAGTGCTGTGGTTGCAGTTCACAGACAGCCCTGCCTGTTTTGATATCTGCTGTGCAGATGTGGGGAAATGATTTTTTTTTTATCTTTCAAAATTGACTTGGAATGGGAAACTTTTCCCCAGTAATGAAAAAATATTATCCCTATTTGCCTTCTGCAATTTTCTTTTGATGCTGACAGGCCAGACAGTGAATATTTGTGTCAGAGCCCTCCCAAAGCCATCAGGTCAAGCATGCCATTCAATTGCATAAGGGAGGGACAATATTGAATACACCTCTGGTGAGCTGCAAAAATGTTTAAGTGGAAGGAGATTTGCAAACTGAACCATAATAATGAAGCCATCTTTACTAGGGCATGAAGCATCCTCCTTTCAATCTGGCCCCATCAGTCCTGGAGTCCAAGGTAATTTAATTCCTTTCTACAGGTAACAGGTTTAAATGGGATAATAATCCTTACCATGAAGGGCTATAAGGTTTCAATAAAGTACAGGTTGATAAGCACTGGGAATGGTGCTTGGTAAGGATAATGGGGTTTTAATGGGGTCTTTCAGAAACAAGTGAATAACTGTAGATAATTGAGTTGAGCATTGCTTACAATCTATAGTCCACTTGAAAGAAAGAATAGAGCACAGTAGAAGAGGGAATGGGAGGCAGAGGAGTGCAGCAACAGGTGTCAGAATCTGGTAGGTAACCTTGAGAGAATCTATGACCTTTCCAAATGAGAGAAAGCAGAACACAGAAAAGATAGGGTTCCTAGGACCTGTCAGAAACAAGTCCAGAGGAACAGGACCACATAAGAAAGGCAGCAGAGCAGAAGCTGTGAGTCAATCTTTTGCAAGAGACATCAGGTGGGAAATACATGGACACACTAATGATCATAAAAGACCCAACACATATAAGTCCTGAGACCCAACAATGAGAAAAATGTGTTCCTGAAAGTCTCAGAATTCTGAGCTGTCAACAGATGTAGGCATAAAGAAACACAGTACAGAAATAACAAGGAATGACCCCTTTATCTAAGTAGTACAGATGTACAAAGTATTCCTGAGATGGTCCTTTAACAGGGAACTGAGGATCCAAAAAAGGGAGCATGATATAGATACATTCTCTATCCATAATATTCTAGATAATGAAGAGAAAAAGAGTAGCAAGGAATATGATATGGTTGTGTTGCAAACTTGTGGATTCTAGGGTAGAATATATGAATAAAAGAAAGGCACTGGAAAAGTTAGAAGGGACTGGAACATTAATAGAGGGCATCCTTAGTCATGATAAAGAAGAGTCAAGATCCTATGCTAAGAGTAACTGAAATCAAAAGTAGATTTTAAAAAATAGAGTGACTTCCTGATCCATGTTTCAGCATATTGATTTTTGATCATATCAACCACTGAAGTACTGGTTGTTTGGGTGCTGACCCAGAGGAACAAGCATAAAGAAACAGGAAAGACTCTCTGCAGGATGGGAGAATCCTGAAGTATAAAGGACTTATATCCTGATGTGATAGAAACTCTTGGCTGGAAGCTAGTTTAGTACAGTAATTGCTAATCTATAATAAAAATAAGCATGACCTGGGGGCATTGACACCACAACTCTCAGGAGATCTGAAGACAGCACACTTCTAATGAGTGCCCAGGAACACTGGAGGTGAGTGGCTATTTCCTTTTACAGATGAGTTCACTGAAGCCTTGGAAGGACAATACATACACATGCCTGGTGGTGTAGCATAAGAGAAGTTGATAGCAGATGCTGTAGTAACCTAGCCATGAGTGACACAACCCAGAGTTTTCATAGGGTGTCAGGGTTCACTGGGATATTACTTAGAGCTAGACATGCTACTTCCTGCTTTATGGCATAAAGAAGGGGGGGCAGAAGATGATGAGGCAAGAGTGTTCCTAGCACATCCTTAGAAAGTGCAAATGGGTATGCCAACATGTGTGATGAGTTCTTCACACATCAACCTGTTCAGACGATATCATGAAGGCTGACATAAATCTCTGGTGAGATGCCAAAGGCTTGCTTCCCAGACTTTGACTGGCATAAAAGCTCAACACAAGACTCAAAACACATGCTTACAAGATGCAGTCCACTTGGAGAGCATTGTAGCAATATATTCCAAGAGTTACAGAAATATTCATTCCACTCAACCCTGTAATTCTGTGTGTATGTGTGTGTGCATGTGTGTGTGAGAGAGATAGAGATAGAGAGACAGAGACAGAGAGATTGTCCAATATAAAAAAACCATATTGCCCAGAAGAGGAAGAAAGCCAGCTATGACATTGAATGGTTACTTGGTAGCTATGACAGCAATATATCTAACTCTAAGAATATTTCAGCATTTGGGTTTGAAAATTGCTTTGCTTAGATACTATTTTATTAAATTAAGTCAATAAACTCATTTTGCCTCAAAGATATTTGTGTTGTGTTAGAAATAGGGTTTGAATTCAGGTTCATCTGATTTGAAGGTCATTCTTTTTCCATCATGATACAATGCTATCACAAGCCTGTGGTTCATCATCATGTTATCTAAAATATGCAAAAACAATAGAGGAATAGAAAAGTAAATTATGGAATATACACTCAATGGACAATTATGCAGTCATTAAAAAAGATAAGCTGTTTCCATGGTACTTTAAAGGCATCATGATTGTGATAAAATGCTTAATGAAAAATTACAATAACAAATTTTATGTAATTATTGTTAGGTAAAAATGCATGCATATTAATAAAGATAAAACACAAGGAAAATAATTGTAGTGGGAGAAAATTATAGGTGTTTTTCTCTAATATATAAATATCTGTAATATGGTTATAAAAATTATCCAAGGGAGGCTAAGATTACAGAATAAGGGTGTAGTTGAGGAGTACACAGAGAAGGGTAAACATACAAAGTCCTTAAGCCATTCTGAGGTGTTTACATATGCCCATCTTTCGGACTTTCAGGCATGATTAAGTGTCGATGATTTGCTCAAGGGTGGGCTTTTTTCCTTCTAGCCTTTTCTTCAGGAAGGCCTCTATAGCCCACCCCCTTCTTCCATACAGTAAGACACATAATCTTCAGTATTGTGAACTGTATCCCAGGTTTACAGAGAGTACACTGACCCAGAGGGCAAGAAAAGACAAAGAGAACTCTGAGCTTCACTACTGACAACTTGTCTGTGAGGATTACTATTGTAGTGTGACAGGATCCAGAATGACATAGGAAACACGCCAGTAGGCATTTCTACGAGGATTCACTAGATTAGGTAAACAGAGATGGAAAGACCCACCCCACCTTAAGTGACGGCAGCACCATTCCAAGACTCCTGGGCTAAACAAAAAGGAGAAAGGCAGCTGGGCAGCATCATCCATTACATTCTGTTTCTAAAGGTGCACTCAGTGTTCTCAACCACAGTGGGCTCCTGATGCCATGACTTCCCTTCTGGGATGCACAGCATTATTAAATTGTGAACCAAACCCCTTTATACCTTTAATTGTTTTTTGTCATGAAATTTAATCATATCAGCAGAAAAAGTAACTGCTACAGTGACTAATGCTGAGAATGATGGGCTGTTCTCTTGGGTCAGTTCTAGTGGAACATTGTCCAGAGACTCCAAAAAAGAGCTGAAGCACACCTTAGTAAGAAGAAAAAACAGCTATGGGAGGAGGAGGTTTGACAATTCTGTTTGTAGTTTTTACCTTCCTCATGCCTTCCTGGCAAATCTAACCACATGCTACCTGGGGCCAAAGGACTAGTGAACCCTTCAGCTAGGGCTAGTCTTGAAGCCTGGAAGCTGGGCAAAATGAGCCCCAATGTGTCCCAAATGGTCCTTACTAGGAGGTCATGGAAATATAACTTGTCTTGACATATTCTCTGCACCTCTACACACAGGCGTGGGTCCTTCTATGAGTAGGTTGATTCTCAAGAACTACAGCCAGTTTCCCAATTTATTTCTAATGCCTCTGATTCCGTCGGCCCTCTGTGTTGATTCTAATCACCATATTGGGATGACTCTGATCCTGTTATGTGCAGACCTTGCCTCAATGTATAGCTGACTGGACATCTATAGTCTGGGGTAAGCTATTGTTCTGGGAGAGTTTTCCAGAGTTTCATATCTGTTTCATTTTCTTAGTCCAGAATTCTAGGGTCATGGAGGATATTATGACAATGTCCATAAAGATTATGACTATTTCAAAAAGTGCTTGAAATTAAAATATGCTTAGACTGGAAAAGCTATGCATAAATTATTATAGGAATATATGAATGGCCTTTGAGAGATGGCACAATGATTAAAGAACTGGCTACCCTTACAGAGGAACCTGGTTCAATTCCCAGATCTGACATTGTGGCTTACACTGTCTATAACTTTAGGTTCAGGAGATTAGAGACCTTCTTTGATCTCTGCAATCACAAGGCAAACACATGCCACACAGACATAACAGGTAGGCAAAATATCAATACACTACAGAATACATACAAATTTTAACAACTATAACAACAATAAAAAAGTAACTCTATGAGACAGACTAATAACTTTAGAGTTTCACCTAACTACACACCTATGCTCTGAAACCAGGCTGCACTCTGGATGCTGACCTAATTTGACTGGAAATAATCACCTTGGTGTTTGACATGAAGAAAGGTGTCCTGAGGCCATATTAAATTTCTGTAGAAGAGAATTCCCTGTGAATTATTTGCATTTATATGGGGATGGGTAGCAGGGAAAACAATGACCCATCTATGCCATCTACACCTCTCCTTGTGTTAGAAAATAACAAGCTGAGTTAAGTTTGAAACAAGGAGCAACCTATGCCTAGTCTTCTAACCTTGAGCTTATAGATTTCCGTCCCAATCTGGACACATTGTTCTACTCTCCTCCCTTAGATCCATTTCTATTGAACACAGAGAGCTATTATTTTGAGCATAGTTCTGCGATCAATGGGAGGCATATGAGTGCTTCTGCTAACTGCCAACAAATCTATAAGAGAGGGGAGGAAAGCAGGACTCAGACTTTCCTCACCTGCTGTTGAAAGAGAAGTTCACTTCCATGTCCCCCAATTCTGTTCTACATTCTGGAAAGATCAATCAACACATCCCAAATAAAATGATTACAAAGTAAGACATGGTCTATGTTATCAGAGAGCTATTAAGTGAGATAAAGTGGATTACACAGAAATGGAAATGTGTTGGTCATGGTGAAAAGTAAAAATGTGATCATCAACAAACATATCAGAGACACTGCAAATGCATGGTGTCCAGAAAGAAAAAGAATCTGTGTATAAAATTTTGGAGCATAAAGGAGAATGTGACTAGGAGTGACTTTCTATCCTTCTCTGCATAACATGATGTGATATTTGATGTCACTAACATTCTTAGAGAATGAATTACTTTAAAAAATGTTAAACGATAAAGGCTGCGGAGATGGCTCAGTCAGTTATATGTATTCTATGCAAGCACTGGGTCTAGATTTTAGCATCTATTGCTGGGCGTAGTGACACATGAGTGGTACCCTAGTACCAGCGTAGATAAAGACAGATGGATACCCCAGTCAGCTGGGCCAGCTAGTCTAGCCAATCAGTGAGTTCTGGATTCACTAAGAAACATTATAAGCAAATCAACAAACACCAAGGTGGATAGTGGTAGACAAGAACACACAAAATCATCGTCTGTCCTCCATTCATACCTGGTATATCTGCACATGCATGTACACACACAAACATAAACACACTCATTAAGCAATCCTATAAAAAGAGATTAGATTCAATTCTGAAATACAGAATCAATTTCTTACTGAGTATCTGTTTTTAGCACATACTATTCTAGGATTTGTAATACAGGTATAAATAAAGACCCTTAGCTTTAGCAAGTTTGGGGCTAAGAAACTGAATTTAAATGCAGACATGTGAGCTAAATGCAAATCTCATTGGTCATTGGAGTGTTATACATTACATTAAAGATTATTTCAGACTCTGATACAGACTCTTGAAATTTCACATGGTCCTATCAGTTCATGTCTATGAATGAAGTGATAGCAAGCTTGACAGTCACTGTACTTTTGCCACCCAAAGAAATCACTCCAATCCTCATGCATTAACAAATCATGTTTATACATAAAGAGTCCCACATAAGGGATTGCATTATTTCATATGATGAATAATATATGTGGTGATCTTATCTTCACAGCACTTATAATACAGGGAGACATAAACAATATATGATAATGATAAATTTTAGCATGTTATATAGGAATGAGAAACAATGGTGTGTGGGAAAAGGTCTCATTTTAGGGTCATTTTAAGGGGCCTCTTTGAGAAGGTAGAAAATGTATAGTAAAATTGGCCAAGGAAGAGCAAGCACATGGGCTTTCTAACAACACAGAATTCTTGTGTATAGTAAACCTGAGGCAGGACAGAAGGCCAAAGAGACTACGGAAAAATGAAAGTGAGAGTTGCAATTCTTTCTGATCAAAGTAGGCAGTTCTGGTTTTATGTGAAACACAAACCACTTCCATAAGTAAGGTAATAAAACTATGGGGGATATTAAAACAAACCTAAATATCAATAAATTTAATATTGTAAAGATGTCAATTACCCACATATAGTTTTACACAGTCAATGCAAGTCTAATCAAAATAGCAGCAGATGTTTTCATTAAATTTGATGAGTAGATTCTAAAATGAAAGCCCCCAGGGCAAGAATAACCAAGATATTTCTGAAGGATGAGGGAGAGGGATGTGTTCTATCAGAGATCCAGATTAAATGTGGCTTCAAATAATTATGGACATGTGTGGTTGTTATTGAGGCCAGTGGAAGACAGAAATCATAAAGAATATAAAACATATCAATAATGTGGGGTAAGTCAGATCTACAGCTGGTTAAAAAAAGGAAAACAGTACTTGGATGATTCTGCTACAGTCTTTACTCCATATTGGAAAAAGTACACTGTATATTCCATCTTGTACCAGATATAAAAATAACTACAAATAGATAGAAATATATTTCAGGATCCAACCCTACAAATATTGGTAGAAATGCAGGAAACTGTTCTTCTCTACTTGGGTTAGAGAAGGACTTGTTAGGAACAGACAGATTCTTGCCAAAACAAGCCAAGACTTAAAATGACAACAAAAAACTTACGCTTTCGAAACATACTTTATAGGGTGTAAAACTATCAGGCTATGTGTGTGGCTAAGAGGAGAGGTATCAAAATATGTTCGTAAATCCATCACAAAGCATGAGAAAGGAGGATACATCCTAATTGAAAGGCAAATAGCAAGAGGAGAAACCTGACAGAGAAGAAAATGTAGATGAATAAGGTAAGGAGGACATCTAGCCTATTCATGATTAATTACGATCTCATGGTTATGCAGGAAGATAGCAACTAGATCCCCTTTGACACTTCCCTGGCCAAGGGGAGCATGGCAATAGCCAAAATAGACAGGGTATAAAACATTCATCATCGTGTTTGCATTTTTCTTACGATAATGTATATTGGTTAAAGTAGTTGGGAATATTGTTTGGCTTTGGGGGTAGTTAAACATTTATTTACTATAACACATTACTCATTATTTAGATACACACTCAGAACAAGGCATACACATGAAAATGAAAAGGAATGCACATTGTTGCTTTTGTCAGTACTGGGGATTGAACTGGGAACCCTGTGAATATAAGGTAAATGCTCTTCCACTGAGGTAATTATGTTTCCCAAGTTGGTTGTAAGCTCACTCTATAGACCAGAACCACCTTCAACTTATAATCCTCCTGCCTCATTATTCCCAATAACTAAGATTACAGTCCTGTGTTACCTGACCTGAATAGATAATGCTCATGACAGCACACTAATAGCATTAACATCCTGGGAGTAATCCCCATTGTGTGAAAGTTACACTCCGATAACATCATAAATAGACTACTAGATAGAACTACAACTATATTCACCAATAGAGAGGCATGTTAGAAATACAATCTATAATGCAAATGCTTCAAAAGCATTTATATAGAAATTATAAAAGTAATTATAAAGCTATAGAAAATGTAAAAGAATCATGTAGAACATTCACAAGACTGGAAGAGGCAGATGGATGAGTTGAAAAGATATAAGTAAATACATGTATATCTGTAGTTTATAAATAGATGAAGTATATTATCAAAATGCTGGATGTCTAATAAATGATGTGTAATGCAAGGATAGAGGAATGAATAAGAGGATAACAAATAGAATGAATGACAAGACAATAAGGAAAGGACTTCACGAAATGAGGAGGGACATTAATTTTTGGTGCTCAGATGGTAAGCCAGGGCTTGTAAGGCCCCCAGAGTTTATTGGTTACGACCTCTTAATAAATGTGGAAACTGAGACCCAATCTGAGAAAGAACTAATTTAAAAATAACATTCGTCAATGGCAAACCAAAAATAAACATAAATTTTCCTAATTGAATAACTCCCAATATGATTTTCAGGAAAGACACATTAAGAACATGTCTAGAACAAAAAGGGACCAAGAATACAGTGAGCATTTTTATAACAATTTGAAGAACATTGTATGCAGGCATGCATTCTGTGTAAATATATACATGCATTGTATGCATGTACATGAGTATGCAAATTTTTTATGCATAAGCATGTGTATCTATTTGTGTGTTTGCAAGTGTATGCCCATATGCATGTTTTTTGCATATAAGTAGGTATGTGTGTGTTCTGTATATATATATATGTATGTATATATATATATACATAAGTTTGTGTGTATATGTGCCTATGTATCCAGATGTGTGTTTATGTGCCTATGTATCCAGATGTGTACATTCCTGTGTGTTCATATGTTATATGTCTGTGCATATGTGTCTACATGCATTAAAACCCTAAGTAAGTAGAGCAAAGATCTATCCTTTGGTGCCAATTGTAATGAAATTACTTCTTCCCAGTTAAGAGTAAAGCAAAAACTAATGAAAAGAAAAGAGCCAATTGGGTTGGGGTAGGAGAAGAAAAGGCCATCTGCTATTTCCTAAACGATGACAGACATAAGCTGGAATCAATTGCAAATTTGAATTTGAGCCTCCAGGGGTTCAGAGCTACCACCTGTCCTGATAGTAGATGAAAATGTGCAGCTCCTCTTCATTTATGTACTAAACACTAAAGGGCCCTGATCAAAACAGAAACAAACCATGCAGCCAGTTAACAGCAACACATTCATGCTGCACTGCCCAGCCTGGCAGAATTCCACCGAAGTGACATGGTAAAACATCAGACATGAAAAAGAAACAATCTATGGTGTTTAAAGACATCCTCAGCAACTTAAACACCACCTCTGGGAAAGGACATGGCCACCAGGGGAAGGATTCCCTCACTACATCACTGAGGGCCCCCTTCAAAGGCTCTGGACCCATGTAGTGCATCAAAATGTTATCCCATATAAGGAGCATTAAAGAGCCCACACTGGGCAAACACACAGCTCACTTCATGTTCCTCCTCCATCTCTCCTGGGGATTTTTTCTCTTTAATCTAAAACGTTCTCTCAGCAAATTTCTAAATTATATTATGACAAGAAGCCCATGAGCTGCAACTGAGAACCTCCTGAGATGATGGGACAGTTCTCTCAAGAAGCCACTGTCCTCTCCACCATGAACTGGACCAAGACTGAGCAATGAGTTAGGAAATATGAGTATGGTGTAAGGGTAAACAATTCACACATGCATGTTATCAGATGTGAATACATGTTTATACTCATACCAGCACACTACAGAATAAATTCACCAAATACAAACTTCCACAGACACACCAACACCCACACGCAACTGTACTTGAGTGTATACATTGCACCTCTATGTAATGACACCTACTGTTGACAACTAAACTGAATGACTGATGTCTTTTATGGAAAACCTATTGCCAGGAGAACAATTTTCTGTCCTTAGGTAACATGTGCCACAAATCTAAGATGTCTTTTATCATAGTTCCTGGCTCTATCACAAACAGCCATGTTGTAATAGGAAAAAAAAGAACAACCAAGGCAAATATATAGGCACTCTTGTGGTGGAGTGACAGGTAGCTATAATGGACCTATTTGCACAAACACAACTTCCCTTGGAATATGCCTCTTTCCTTCAAGACTCTGAGAGACAGAAATCAGCCTTTACAACCAGAGCTGTCCCTAGTAACACACCTGTCATCCTGCCTCTCATGCTCAGATGCTCTGCCCTGTCTATGGCATCTACACAGAGATGTCTACATTTTTTTAAGTTTCTGGAAGAAAACATCCTATGAACAGTGAGTGATGAGCTGAGGGACTGAAAATAAGAAATTGCTTCTAGACATCTCAGAGCCCTGCTTTTAAGATTTAGGAAAGACCTCTGGGCAAATATTATGTTTTCTGTACATGTGTATCTTTCTTAATTTTGTATAAAAAATAGAATCAACTTCTACTATCTAGGATAGGAGGAAGACTCACAATGAAGTCTGTGGTGGGCTGAAAGTTATAGGAGGAAATTATTAAACATGAAGGGATGCTGATGTAATGTTATCTCCCTGTATCTGACATTACACCATATTCTATTCCTGCAGTAATCTTGAGGCGGGGGAAGACAACCAGGGCCTCTCCAGTTTAAGCCTTTAAGAACATAGGCACTTTGAGTCTAGCTATGAATAAGGAATCAGCTGGCCCCAGCGTCTGCATCAGAAGCTGGTAGAGGCTAGTTCTGTAAGATGAAATATGGAGTAAGCAACAGTCCAGGCGGTGTTTACTAGGCAGGTCCTAACTAGGATAGCAAAGGCTGTGTTTATCTCACATTGTGCTTCTTCCAAACCTTCTAATTTCACTGAAGTTTCCTCAATAAGTTTAAAATTAACAAGCAAACAAATACACTCAGATCACATAGCTAGAATCCTCTGTAAGAAATTCTAAGCTATTTGAACTGGAATAAAGCTCATCTAACTACCTACTCATAGGTGTAACTACCTCATTATTTATTTACATAAATTTTTCAAGGTCTCAAATTGTGATTTTAAAAATAGGTTCCTACATAGGACAGTTTCAGGTTCAAAGTAAAATAGAGGAGTAATAGGGGTAATATTAATCTTTAACAAGCTTAAGACCACTAAATTACTTAGACAAAAATTAATCATACCTCTTGTTAAGACAAAGCACAATTCTGTATATTCAATTAAAAACTTCTATCAAGTACATATCATGCATGAGCTACTATTTTGGGTGTTCAAGACACAGTAATATGAAAAGTGAAAAGGGTCTTCATCAATCATTTTAAGACTAAAAGCTGACAGGGAACCAGAGATCTGGTTCAAGTCTGAAGGTCTGCAGGCTGAATCGCTTTTGCTCAGCAGTGTTCAGCATTCTCTCTACCTAAATCTTCACCTGATTGGCTGAGGCTCTATCCATATTATATTAGTCAATCTGCTTTATTCAAAGTATACTTGCCTAGCTAATCTCATCCCAAGTACACCCACAAAAGCATGCAGTAGAGGGCAAATTCTCTTGGAAGTAAAAGAGAGAAGAAACAAACCTTAAGAAGGTAAAAAAGGGAGGAAGCTGGAGACAGGAAGGATAATGTTGCAAAGGTTGCAGGAGACTTGGGGTGCCTAAGAATGTGATGGAGGGCTGGAGGATCAGGAACACAGCAAAGAGTAGGAAGAGGTCATATAGGAGAGGCAAGCAGAAGCTAGATGACTCAGTGCCCTAAAATGCAGATGAGGTCAAGGAACAGGATGGGCATGATGAAACTGGCAGTACACTGGGAGTGGGGTATGGATGGGGTGTAGATAAGAGCCACTAGATGGTCCAGGCATCAGATTATACTCAGAATGGGCTAATTGGGAAATGGGGCCATTTGACCTGGCCTAAGACTATTTGGGCAGGATAAATGATAAAACTTTCTGGTGGATTCTCTCTCTGTACAGCATCTGGGATAATAGATAACTCATATTTCTGGCATGAACCATACAAAAGAATCAGAGGTTTCTTTTCCTAGTTACCAGCCTGGCTTATCATACCCCATAGTGGTCTGCATTATGGAAATCTTGTATCTTAATTAACAAAGATCTGGCTTACATTACTCAAATTCAAGCTTAGGGTTGTATTAGTCACGGTTCAACTGATCCCGTCTTACCTCCTGTCCATCTGAACCATATCACATCCTTCCAACTGTGCCCCTGTGGACTACAGACATGAGAGAGAGTGTTGATGAGACCTGAATACTCATTTTAGTAAAGCTAAAGGGCAGAAGGTGACATATGCATTTATCCAGCTCCAGTAGCCTCCTCTTTGAGCCCTTATCCTTGATCTTACCCACAACCAGCCACCACTCTCCATCAATGTTGCTATTGGCTCCTATCCTTTTCAAAGCTCCTCCGCCTCAGAACTCCCAGACTTCTTGCAGTGCATTGTACTATGTTGATTCTGGAGTCCCTGCTTTATGTTCAGATTGAATCCAGCCATCTGTATGCTGGAAAAATATTGACAATTCTCAGACCTATCATACCTTTTAAAGGCATTCTCACACAGTAATGCTGTCTTGTTTTATTTAGGCAAAGTCTGTGTTTTATTTAACTCTGAATACTGGGTACCTAGAATAGCTTGCAAGATAAATGTCAATCAAGTCTAGTATAATCAAGACACCCATTCCTGCCTCATTAGGGTCTTCTCATTCCCTTTAAGCTTCTCAGATTTATACACTGTAATTAGAAACTTGGTGATTTTGACTGCTGAACAGAAAGGCTTACTGGGAAGCTTCATATGTCTGAATTTTAAATATTTTCACAGTTCGTTAACCCAATTGCAAGTGTAACATCTTCTGGCCCAATTCCCTCATGTGGTGTGAATTTTATTTTGGGGCATAGATGAGTATAATTAATTGAATTGAAACAAAAACATATATTGATTACTATTTTCATGAACTCTGAGCAGCTTGTCTCCCAATGATTTTATTAAAGAATTTTGAGGCACTTATTTGACAGGATTTTGCCCTCAGTGACGTCATTCTGTCTAGAAGCACCAGTCTGCTATTGACATGGTCTGGGTTTGAAGCATTCTGATTGTCCCTAATAGCTGAGTGGGGGTGTGGGGGGGAAGATGCTGTACTGCTCTTTCTTCTTTCAAACTAAGCCCTGATTGATGAACCTTGGAATCTCACTCAGACATGAAAAAATATCTATGTGAATAGCAAGAATTCTACACTGTTGATGAAAATACTCTGCTCTTTGAGGTCCATTGAAAAGGGGCATCCTTAGCACATACGCATCTTCCATGCAATGACTATCATGACTCCATCAGCTACATATTTTCAGATGAGCTTTAAATTTCTTCACTACCCCTACTGCTTCCTTCTTAAGGTTCAAACAGACCTTGTTATGCTCTATAATGTGAATCATCGTAGAGGCGTCTTGTTAAATAAGGTTCTACTGTAATGCTTCTGGAGCCTGAGAGTCTTCACCGCTAGCATGGTCCTGATGTTTCTGGGGTCTGAACAGAAGACCTTTGATAGCATGTATCACTCAGGAGGAGGACAATCATAGAAATGCATTCTTCTCTCCCATTGAAAATGAGAATCTCCAGTGATCTGAGGCCATGATCTCTTTCATCCAAACTTCCAATTGCAGAAGGAAAGTCTACTCCTAAAACTCTGGAGAATTCTGAGCTCTTCCTTCTGTTAGAAGAAGAGGTGTGGTGACTACTGCTGGTCCATAGAATTAGAACAGGCATGGTGAGACTCACATCTATTATGTGGGACAGTCCAGAAGCTAAGCTGCCTAGGCTCCATGAGCTCATGAATGTAAAAACTGACTCGGGGGAAACTGTTCAGTCCTGTCAACAATAAGAACAAGACAGCCACAGTGAACCTCATTTCTTCCACCTAGGTGAAATAAATAAATGACCCGTCATCACATTTTCAAAGAAGAGGAAGGTGTTCTTACTTCCTGGCATATTTTCTACACTGACAAGACACTTCTATATCCTAGAGTTGGCTGTTCAAAGAATAGTGAAGTATTTATTTAAGAACACAAATCTCACAGCTGGAGAGGTGGCTTTTTGGGTTAGAGCACTTGCTATGTAAGCATGAGGACCTGAGTTGGATCCCTAGCATCGATGTAGAGATGAACGCATGGTTGTAACTGCCTGTAATGCCAGCATTTAGAAGAAGAGAGTGGCTGGGGCTTTTTGATCAGCCAACTTAACCAAAAAAAAAAAAAATAGAAAACAAAGAAATAAACAAAAACAAGATGAGTCCCAGGTTCAGTGAGAGATCCATGCCTCAAAAGAACAAGATGGAGGATGACAGAGCAGGACATCTGATATTCTCCTCTGGTCTCCACACATGCACACGTGCATACACACACACACACACACACACACACACACACACACACACACACACAGAGAGAGAGAAATGCACACAGATATTCTTACACACAGCCACACACACACAGACATTCTTACACATAGCCACACACATACACACAAACACACACACACACACACACACACACACACACACACACACACACGTCTTTAAATTTCTTCTGGAGATTTCCATTCTCCTCAAGATAAAAGGTAAACTTTAGGCCCTACAGACGGTACTCAGGTTCTCTCAAACATGGTCTTGTTAGTATTCTTCATGCTCACAAAGCTTTGGCCATTCTGGCCCCTGCTGTTTGTCAAACATTCCAGTCATTTCCACCTCAGGGCTATCACACTAGCTGGTTCTTCCTGTCATCACTGCTTTGCTTTCCCAGACTGTTTATTTCTCAGTTTTTACACAGCTGAAGCCTGGCGCAGTTGGACATATTCAAATTATAAAGCAGAGACCAAAGTTCAAAGACAGAATGGTACTTAATCAAAGTCACTCAGACTTGGGGATAGGCTCGGGATACAAGACTGGTTAAGGATAAATCTAGAGGTTGTTGTGTGATGTGCATTTAAAGAGGAAGAAAATTTATGTAAACTCTGCTTATACTCACTCTTTTTAAGATACATGCTTTTGTCATTGGAGGTCTCCTCTCTCTCTCCCTTTGTGTGAGTGTACATGTGTTTACTTTGGCTTTTCTGAGTCAAGGTTGGGTTGTATATAAAAAGGCACAGACAGCCCGAATTTCTCTTCTGTTTGTGTCATCCTATTTTTCCTCTGTAACAAAATATTATATTTTTTTGGTTGGTTTTTTTGAGGCTAGAAGAGAGTGCTTTGTAATTTATGGGTTCCTCTCTGGAAATTACAGCTAGATCCTAATTTTAAAAACCAAATTGGTTTCATCTAATTAAATTTGGAAATTGCTTCATAAACACACATTTAGCTTTAGATGTCTCCAAAAGCAAGGTCTCCTGTTTGCTCTCAGGGGCAAGGCTGGCTTGAGCTCTTAGTGAGAGAATACCACTTCTCTCTCTGCTGTCAGTTGCAAAAGCTTTCTGAAATCCTGTGTTTTCTAGGAAAATACTTCTCAGTTGTTAATGCTCATATGAATCTGTTAGCGGTCTGGTTAAACTGGAGATTCTGACTCAGGAAATACTAATGGGGGGATGGGGGTAGGGTGGGGTGGGGCTGATATATTGCATTTCTGAAGTTTCCAGGTAATGCTAATCGATGGACCATAGTGTGTTATATCAGAGGCTCCATCAGAAGTCAGGAGATAGGACTATACCATCCTGGCTCTAATACCCCCTAACACATCATATTTCTATCCCTTAACTTTCCTATTTTTATGCAACGTTAATACATAACACATTACTTTTAAATTTCAAAGACTGTGCTAAATATGTATTTAATATGAATAAATTACATTATTATTTTTCTAGTTTTTCTCCAGTTGAGAAGCCTACAGTCCTAAGACAATATCTGATGTGTCACAGTCCACAATCCAAGTAATGACGTAAACCTAGATTCTGATCAAGGTGCCTGAACCCCACATCAACATTCTTACCATTCTTAAGACATGCATCATCACAATCAGCTTACACATAGAATACAATGAAAACACAAAGAAATTGAACCCCCCAAGAATTGTGGTGTGTTCTCAAATGGAATGTCAGTTGGCAGCAATTTACTGGCCCTGGTTCTTTATAATGGCCCACAGAGTTACTTGAAAGTATTGCTACAGAGCCATTTCCAAAACAGTCTATCATGGAAATAAATTCAGGTCTTTGGCACAAGGCATTGGGTTCATAATTAAGTAAGCTAGATAAATTTTGCCATCTTTCTCTCACATTTGTGTCTTGGGCTCCAGAGTCTATACCTCACACAGATGGTACTAATTCAAGAGTTGTTACTCAACATGCCTGACTTACAACTGTATTTTGGCCACATTCTCTGTTCATCTATTTCTTTTTTCTAGTCACAGAGTAGCAAAGCATTGCCTTGCCCATCCATTGTAACACATAGCCCTAGGAGAGAAAAACGGATGCTGCTCTTGAGAAAGAAGTCTACGCAGACATGCAAGCACACTTTCAAAACAATGGAAGCTAGTGGTTTCCAAGAGCAGGTAAGTGCAAGGAACAAAGCCTTTCATGACCAACCTGTTATCATTTCAAAGGAGAAAAATAAGGCACTTACCATGAGCTATTCATAAAACTAAATTCATTCAATATCAGAGACTTTTATTCTGAAATGATCTCCTTTTGTAGCTTGAAAATTATATCTTTTCAAATTAAATGTTGGGGGCTGGAGAGATGGCTCAGCAGTTAAGAGCACCGTCTGCTCTTCCAGAGGACCTGGGTTTGATTCCCAGCACCCACATGGCAGCTAACAACTGTCTGTAGTTCCAGTTCCAGGCAAACACCAAGGCAAATAAATAAATAAATAAAAGTGGTTTTTTTTTTAAAAAAAATCAAATTAAATGTTAATAAGAGATAGTAAAATAGCTTATTTTGGTTCCCAAAAATCTTTTCAATGTTGCTGGTTTATGAATTCTGAATCCATATACTCCTAGAATGCAATGCAGAAAATTTATATGATAGTACCATCATTCACTAAATCATGGATATTTTCCTTACTGTATGAAAAACAGGCTGCTATGCACAATAAATCTCCATGTCTATCTGTTTCTATCTGTCTCTCCCCTTCTGTTGCACAAATCCTAATTGGTTTTAAAATAAAAATTTGGAGCCAGATATTGGGGTAAAGCTGAAAGATCAGAGAGACAGAGGAACAAGCCACAGGAGAAACTTCACCACTACTGAATTCTCAGCCTGAAAGGGAAAGATTCTGTCTCCAGGAATCCTCAGACTGAATGCCCCATACTCAGTGGGAAAAGGGGAAGAAATGGCCTAACTCCTTTCCTCCAGTGTTATATTCTTTTCTCTGCCCAGTTTACCATTCTAAGGTGTTTGCTTGATGGCCGTGTTTCTCCTGAATATGGTCTATTCCATGTCTGATATAAGAAAGATTTGCTGGTGGGTGGGAGGATTATGAACTATCAGCTGGCTAATGTTACACTATTCTTTGGACACAGAGCAGGTTAAACTTCAGGAATCTTTTACTCTTGAAACAAAGAATGACTATAGGAGTCTTTCCAAACCCTGTGGGCTGATGTATGTGGGGTGATTCACCATGAGTATTGTGGTTTCCCATACAAAGTTTAGCATGTGCCTAATGGGTCTGGGTCTTCTATTTTACATCAGGACCATCTGATGCATTGAACTATTGACTCATTTGCAGAAGGGATCACTCCTAACCATGATCATGAGAATGCATGATATATTTACATGCATTTGACTTTCGGATAATCCAAAGAGCCCAACTATGTTCCCAGGTTGAGTCTCACTCACCTTTATGCCCTCAAGGGAACAGATATTCATTCACTGAATTAGAGTGAGACAACTGAACCGGCCCAGGATCCTCCTTACCTCGTAGAGTGTGATGACCCCATTGGTCTCATTGGGAGGTTTCCACTGGATGTAGATCTTCTCCTCAAAGGGTCCCCCTTGGATGGACTCAAGAGGGACAGCTCCTGGAACTACAGAAAGAAAATATTGTAAGCCTGATGTCACTTCCCACATCATTTATTCAGCCCTACTGACCAATAACATGGTCCATCAAAGTTTCTATAAAAAAATAGGTATTATATATTTTTTTAAGGGGTATGGAAAACATGCTGTTTTATTTTTTATTTTTTTCTTCCTTCTTTATTTTGTATTTATCAAAAAAAACACAGTAAAAAGAATTTAAAATGTGGAAGAGTTAACAATAACTATACAGAGGATAAGAATGATAGGCATGGCTTATCAAGGGAAGAAATACAAATAAGATTGCTACACCTATATTTTCTTTGTGTTCATCTTTCCCTCTGAATTTTTTTTTTCATCCCT
>PVIH01000554.1:254980-327101 GCA_004025045.1 Sigmodon hispidus | reverse complement strand
TCCTGGACTGACTCTTCGGATCCCACTCCACCTAGTGGAACACCTGACTGACTCTTGAGGGAGGGGGGACAAAACTGGATCTGCCAGGAGTAGAGACTCAACTAAGCAATATTGGGTTATTGGGTTATTGGGACCATGGGACTGTCTGCTGCCTGCCCAGGGAGGGGATGGGGAGTTTTGGTGAAGAAAAATGACCTGATGTGGAGGAAGGGGGAAGGACATTGAATAAGGATACACAAGGTTAGGGTTAGGGCTAGGGTTAGGGTTAGGGTTAGTATTTTTATGTGTAGCAAACTTATTTGCATTATCACCCTTGATAAGTCATGTTTATGATTTTTATCTTCTTTATAAATATTGTTAACTTTTTTAAAAAAAAAAAAAAAAAAAGAAAGCTCCAAAGCTTCCACTGTCACCAGTAGGAAGCTTCAGTCTAAGTTCAGCTGGCTTATTGTCATGCTGATTCAGATCTCAAGACACTCTCAGGCTAAGGGACTTGTTTCCTCACTGCTTATGCCTTATGAACTGAGTTTCTCATCTGAGAAGCCCCCAGCGTGAAAATTGACTTCTCAGAAACAAGCAAACAAAAACAACAAAAACCCAATGAGCAAGCAAAAGAAGATCCACAAAGAACAAGCATATTCCTGTAACTCAATGTCAAGAATGATCTTACATGAGATTTGTTGCCACTAAATTAAGCCCAGAAATTCAGCAGACAGAAACACACAGAGACATGAGTATCACATGGAGCCATGGCTCATCATAACTTTGGAGGAAACATTCATATAGTATATAGTTTATCTAAAGATTGCCATTTAGTAGGAGAATCAAGACACATTGGGATAGAATTGTATCGCTTAAAAATCTTACTTATAATAATACTGGGTAAGACTTTAGTCTCAAAAAGATATTGTAAAAGTAGCCAGTGTCATGGTTTTCAAAATCCAAGAATTACACAGTTCTTTAAATGCTGCCACCTAAAGTAACTATTTATTTTTTAAAATTTATATTAATAGAATGATCATGTTCCATGATACTTCTTTTGGTTGTATGACAATTAATATTTCAAGACACAGACTACTGCATAATTATTTCTATTTAAAATCATGATTTCATGTTTAATAGAACTTATATGAGTCTTGTGTATAGTGGTAAGAAAGTTTTTTTTCCTACCGTAAGTTACACAATAATTTGAATCATGGTACTTCAGTGTGGTTTATGTTTTTGTAAGCATCAGTTCCCCAGGTGTCTCTTTGCTATGTAGAACAGAGGAATCTGCACTTATGTCTCATTTAGAGGCAAGGATATTTCATCCATCTGTGAATGAGTAAAATAAAATTTAAGATAGAGCCTTTATTTTGCATATTTTGACTATCATATGAAACTATTCTCAGATTAGAGAAACTGGTGGGTGTCTAGAAGATATTATGTATGCAGCAACCTTACTTAAGTGCTTTTGATTTTCAAAATTTTAGTCACAGAGTATAAAGATAACTGGAAAGTTTATGAAGTAATATACTATAATCAAAATATGTGCTTTCATCATGTGCTTACTAAGTTATATTTTAAGTAGGTATATTTCTTTTTCTTATATGATCTATGATATATTTCCTGGCTGCTTCCTAATCTTGCCAAATTCATAAAAATCTGTTGAATTTAATTAATAAACATATCTTTCATTAGCATCTTTGTGAATATTTAAAATTAGGATTACTTTTATGTGATGCAATAAATTTTTAATGCATCATACATCATAGGGTCAGATCATCTTGTCCTTCCTATTTTGTAATTCTCTCTATGCAATTTTAGTATAATCAAGATCTTAAATCGGGGCAATTTATAATGAAAATAAATGCATTGGTCCAGAAATTTAGTTGTTCGAATGTCCCAAGTTTGAATAAACAGAAACTTACAAGGATATTCTTATGTAGTCATGAGATAAAATGATAAAATATATAAGGAGAAAAAGGAAGAGCAATGATAAAAAGAGAAACAGAGACTTAAAAAACAGAGAGTTAGAGGAGACACACACACTATTTGGATAAAAAACATAACTGCCAAAGCAACTGCTCATATAATGATTAGGATATTTACTCATTCATGAAGGTGAAGTGCTTTAGGCCTAATTATCTCTTTAATTCTTTACTTTTAATATCATGACAAGTGAATTTGAACACAAGATTTGGAGGTCACAAGCACTGAAATCTTAGCCTAGCAATAATGCTGATAATCTTTCATGTAGCAATGCCTCCTTTGTCCATGTTTCTAATGGAGATAAGAATTTATTTTGACAACATTTGACATGTTATATTGTTATGTCACACTAGTAATACACAAATTTTAATAGTGTATATCATCAAATGTAATGAGTTTTATCTTTAAAATTTCATGCATTTATACAGCATTTTTGATCATATCTTCTCCCACTCTGTCTTAACCCTGCTGTTCTTTCTTCATATTTTTATTTGGGTTTCAAGTTAGAGTTATGACATACATTGTATGATATTTCTCTTTATCAGTCTTGTTTCTTATTGTTTCCATTTATGTTAAGTTTTCTGAAAGAAATACCATTTGTTTTCTCTTTATGTCTGAGTGATGCTCTATTATCCATGCATATATATGATTTTTATAACCATTTTTTTGTTAAAATCTCAGCTGACCCCATAACTTGACTGCTGTGATCAACATGAGTATGTAGGTATTTATTTTGGATACTGACACTGATTCCTTTGGCCATATACTCAAGAGCAGTATAGCTGAATTATATTTTACATTTCAAAGAATCTCTAAACTGTTTTTTGTTGCAGCTGAATTAATTTACATCTGCCCCACAAATACATGATGTTTTCCTTTTTTCCTACATCCTCACTAACATGTGCTAGTTGTTTTTTCTTCATAACAGCCATTCTGATTGGTAAGAGATAACAAATCACTATATCCCGTTTATCCTTCTGGGTTTGTGAAACCTTGCTCAGAAGGATATTTTCCAAATCCACCTATTTGCCATCAAATTTTAGTGTATCATTTTTCTTAGTGCTGAGTAGCACTCCATTGTGTAGATGTACCACAGTTTGGTAAACTATTCCTCAGTTGAGGGGCATCTAGGTTCCTTGCTATTACAAATAGTGCTGCTATGAACATAGTTGAGCCAATGCTTTTGGGGTGTGAACCTCATTAGTGGACTTTAAGCAAAAATATTCTTTTTTTCATTGAAAGATGATGCGTGACTAAAGTGATTTATAAAACTCCCACATACATACACACACAAAAAACAGAACAAAACAAAACTTCTGGTTTGTCTGTAGAAGAGTTGCTTAGCAGAAATTTGTGGTGGCCATAGTGCATCCATGGGCATTAGCTGTGATCTACTCTGCTTTCTTTATCTGTAGCTGAGCCTAACCTGGCTTTGAGAAGCTCTAGATTTTATTTTTATGTTTCATGTATTTTAGAGAAAAAAAGTTTTATTACGGCATGGGTTTTTTTGTTATCTATTTTGAATGTTTTGCTTTTTATATAATGTTTGATTTTGATTTTCAAAAAGCAATAAAAAAATAAAAAAAATAATTCAATATAATCTGTTTTGACATTCCCAGGTAATTACAGTTGAGTATAGTGGTGGCAAATTTGTAGCTTCTTAAAAATCTCTAGTAAGCTGGTTAGCTCACTTATTGATTGAAATGTTTCTTTTTCCACTGATAAATTTTTTGTTTAAAATAGAGTCTTGAACTGTACACAGTTTCGACTGGTTCTTTCCTCTAGATCCTACTGGCTGTACTTACTAAGAGCTGGGTCTTTAGTTTTGACTGATAGCTGTGGTTTATCTTTTTTAATGTTCTGCATATCAATTTAAGTCACATAAAAAGCAAATATTTTTATGGTTGTCTTGTAAGGTGATGAGTTATTAACAAGTCTCAAATAAAAAAAATACTTTAATCTGAGTCTTGACATGTAAGGAAGGTTTGTTGAGCATGTTGCTAATTTCTACCATATTTATAATCCAAGCTAAAAAAATATATTTTAAAACTGGTGTTCCCCTGGCTCTATGGAGCCTATTCCCTATAGTGGGATACCTTGCTCAGCCTTGATACAAGCGGAGGGTTGTATTCCTGTCTCAACTTTGTGTGCTAGACTTTTTTGACTTCCCATGGGAAGCCTTACTCTCTCTGAGGAGTGGAGGGGGCTGAGAGGGGGAAACTGTGGAGTGAATGGGAGGAGGGGACAGAGGGAGATCTGTGTTTGGATATAAAATTTAGAAAAAACCCTTTTAAATAATAAATACAATAAAAAATAAAACTAGTGTTGTCAAATCATCCATGTTTCTGGTAACCATCTGGATAAATAAGTTAAAGGCAAGCTCCACAGTGTTGCTTGTTCATGGTCATTTCTTATCACTTTATTCTCTTTCATTAGTTAAAGATTTTTATTGTTCTGTTTAATTTCCTCTCTTTTCAGTCTTTATTTTTTTTGTATTTTTGAATTCTTCAATCATTTCCCCTTAATATTACAATATTCTTTCTTGATTTGGTAGTGGTGGTGAAATGAAGTCTTTTTTACCCAGGATAGCAATGAACTCCTTGGTCAAGAAACTCTGCATCAGTTCCAAGTGTTGTAAGTACAGACACAGGCCATCTTTTATCACACAATATTTATCTGTGGATAATCTGAGAAGAAAACAGCCAGCTCTGAGTTTTATTCCAAGGACAACATGACACTGAGATAAGTCAGAGGGGAAATAGACTATGCACTTCAGGATCTAAAGACAGAGGAACAGGCTGTGAGCCAAAGAATACAGCTGGTTCCCAAAAGGCAGAAAAGCCAAAGGAACAGACTTATGTCACAGCTACCAAGCATGCAGATATGAAGGCATGGAAGTTTGCAGAAACCTTAAGAATCTAGAGCTTTACAGTGTAAAAGGATGGATTTGTGTTCTCCTGAGCCACTACATTTATACAATTTGTGGTAATAGAAATAGGAACCCAAGCATTGCAAATCTTAGGTCTTCTTTTTTTCTATGAACATTTCATAGATTTATAAATTTTCCATGAATGTAAAATTCTAGTTGGTAGATTTTTTTACCCTTTAAATATTAAAGATTTTATTCTATTCTTTCTGGTGTGCTTGGTTTCCTCTGGAATGACTATATTTATTTGTCTATATATGTGCTTTTCTGGCTGCCTTGGGGAATGGATCTTACTGATTCATTGTTATTATTTAGTTGCAGCTTTGTTGGTATTCCTGTCTATGGTAGTCACTGAATTTCCTGAATTTGTGGTTTGGTTACTATCATTAAGTATGGGAAATTTTCAGTCCTTTGTGTTTAAAACCCTCTCCTCTCACCCGCTCCCCAGCTGCTACACACGTATATGGTACCTGATGTTATCCGACGTTCCATAGCTCCCAAGCGTCCTATTGTTTTGATCACTACATTTCCATTTGGTGATTATTGCTGACCTATTGTCAAAGTGACTGAAATATTTTTTTGACTCTGTTGAATTTACGGAAGGAGATTTGAAGAATTATTTCTATTCTTTGTCTGTTCTTGATTTCCCAATCCCAGAACATATTTCTGGATGGCTGATATAATAAAAAGCCATGTTAATTTAATCTTTAGCTATTTTCTTTCAGACAAAGTTACATACAAATGAATACTAACATTAAAATTTCCTCCCACAAATTCATATGTCTAAAGTGACAAGTGCTTGCTTTAACAAAACAAAAATCAACAAAAGCTTAGTAAAATCTAGCTACTGTTTAGAAGTCAATTAGTAAAATAAATATACATTGCTTCCAAAGGCCTTATTAAGGATTTAAAGAATAGATGTCATCAATATTTATCTGTCAGTCAATAAAAAAAAATGATAGGGTATTGTTGATATGTGAAGAATGTGTTTCTGCACTTAAATGTAAAAACAAATAAATGAATATTATTATATTTCTAACATTCAAATGATAATTCACAATAAGATGGAATGTTAAAATTAATAAATATTGGCATATATAGGTGGTAGGGAGTGAATTTTGGGGGGTAGAGTCTTGCTGAGCAGTCCATGCTTACCTGGAAATGGTAGTTGTGCTCCTGTCTCGGCCTTCTGAGTGTGAATAATACAGGTGTCTATCACCACACATGGATTTAAGCTGAATGTTGTAAGAGAAAATTAGGCTAGAATTGTTGTTTACTGCTAGATTTTCTTTTAAAAGAAAGTTAAAAAATAAAAAGTCATTTTCTTGGGATGGGATATATTTTGCACATGTAGCAAAGAGCAGTTTATTTTTTTCTCCAAAATGCAAAAGCAAGGTTTATTAAAAATTACAAGTAACTCAACAAGAACCTTGGTCTAGCACACAGGTGTGCCAGTGGCCAGAGGAGGTGTCACTCCTTTAGGATCTGGGTTTTTAAGGGCAAAAATCACACAATTATACATCAATTAAAGTCTTTTAATACAGATACAATCGCCTCTTATTAACCAGTTTTTTTTATTTATAGAATACTGACAATTTTATCCATGTGTCCCATTTTTCCAACTCCATTTCCCCTCCTGACCTCTCCCTGTCAGCCTTAAACCTCCCTTCTCCTCACCCAATCCTCTCCCCAGAAAGGGCAAGAAGTCCCAAGGTGGATTAGCCCAGCATCCACTCCAGGCAAGTCCAATTTTCTCATTCTAGTATCCAGACTGGGTTATGTGTTCCTCTGGAGGGAATGGGCTCCAAGGTGCCAGTCCATGCATAAAAACACAGTCTGACCCCTCCCCTTGAGGCTCCACATATTGTCCATGTCAGTGAACGGTTGCCTGTCCTTGGAGGGCTTAGTTCCTTTTCCTAATGTTTCCCAGCTTGCTGTTCTTAGTTCATTGAGCTCCCCAGAACTTCAGCCAGCCATCACTGTGAGAATTTTCCTCATAGTCCCTATCCCTTTGCTCATATTGAGTCTCCTCTCCCCCCTGCCTCTATCAGCTGAACCAGGAACTCAACCCAGCACTCACCCATGTATTTTGGCCTCTACCTCTATTCATTGTTGAATGTAAGTTCTGTGATCTTGCTTAGGGCACTTAGAGTGGGTATTCATTTGATTATGGGGGAAGTCCTATTTAGAAAACGCATTCACTATTGGTTGGAGACCTATTCAGAGACATCCTGTGAGTTCTTGGAGGTTTTCCTAGCATCTGGTCTTTTTCCAACCCCACGTTGGTTTCCCCTATTAAGATCTTCATCTCTCTTTTTTTTTTTCTCTCCCTCCTTGTTGTTAGTCTCACTCAATCATCTCCTCTCATGATTTGCCTGCCCCACCTCTTCTTGGTTGCAACCCCTTATGCTCCCAATCTGCTAAGGAGATCTCTATTTTCTCTTCCTAGGAGACTCCCTGGATGTTTCTCTAAATTTCTTTCACATCCCAAGCTGTTCAGTGGTTGTGATTTACAGCTTTGTTGTTCTTTGCTTCTTTTTTAAAGTCCACTAATGTGTGAGTACTTCCCCTGCTTATCCTTCTCGGTTTGTAATACCTTGCTCAGGAGGATATTCTCCAAATTCTTCCATTTGCCTGCAAATTTTAGTATATCATTTTTTCCTGCTGAGTAATGCTCCATTGTGTAGATATCACAGTCTGATAATCCATTCTTCAGTTGAGGGACATCTAGGCTGTTTCCAGGTTCTTCCTGTTACAAATAATGCTGCTATGAACATAGCTGAGCTAATGTTTTTGGGGTGTGAATGTGTGATTTTAGGGTATGTGCCCAGTAGTGGTATTGCTGGTTCTTCAGGGAGATTGATTTTCAGTTTTCTGAGGAAATGTCATTTTGCATTCCAGAGTGGTTGAACAATTTTACACTCCCACCAACAATGGAGGAGTGTTCCCTTTGCTGTGCATCCTCTCCAGCATAGGCTGTCATCTGTGTTTTGAATCTTAGCCATTCTCACAGGTGTAAGATGGTATCTTAAAGTTGTTTTCTAATGGCTAAAGATGTTGAGTAATTTTTTAAATGTCTTTCAGCCATTTGCAATTCTTCTGCTTAGAATTCTCTTTTTAGTTATGAACCCCATTTTTTAATTGAGTTATTTAGGATTTTGGGCTCTGTTTCTTGAGTCCTCTATATATTTTAGAGATCAGTCCTCTGCCAATTGCAAGCTTGATGAAAATCTTTTCCCATTCTGTAGGCTGTCATTTTGAGAAAGAACATTTTAAATGTGCTTTTGAGGACTAGATTTCAGCCTTAAAATTAAAAAAAAATTGATTTATTCTTTGAAAATTCTTTTTTTTAAAAAAATTCTCTTTATGTACCTGCTACCAAGTTTTTCTTTGACTTACCACCAGAACACAAACAAAAAGATAACTTTCAACTTAATATCCATACACACACAAAAGTAAATATATTCTAAATATTATGTTTCTATATATATAATAGAAATATATTCTGAACAAGAGAAACACTCCCCTTGAAAAAATACACATAAGCAAATAATAAATAAATAAATATAAAACAATAAAACATTCTAGAATCTCAGTTAAATATAAATCAGAGCAAAATCTCCCAGAAGTGTGTTGTAATTTTCTTTTTTGGTAATAGATTCTTTTCTATTACAATATATTCTATTATAAATTTCCCTCCATCTACTTCTCCCAATTTTTCTGCACCTGCCATATTCTCCAGATTCACCCACTTTCTATCCCTCATTAGAAAAATATAGGTCTCTAAGAGACAGCAAGCCAACAAAACAAAATAAAACTATATGATAAACAAAATTTATCATTGAATTGGGAACAGCAAAGCAATAAGAGGAATAGAGGCCAAAGAACAGGCACAAATGTCAAATACTCATTCACTCACAATCAGGAGTCCTATAAAAATACTAAGCTACTAGATATAATATATATATATGTATATACAGAGAACCTGGTATAGAGCCATGTAGACACTATACTTTCTGCTTCAGTCTCTGTGAGTTCATATGCACCTTGCTTAGTTGAATCAGAGGGTTTTGTTTTCCTGACCTCAGTCTAACATTTTTTTCTGTCTCTTCTTTAGAATTCCTTCAGCTCTGAGGGTAGAATTTTAATAGAGACCTCTCTTTAAAATCTCTCTCCACATGATGTCTAGCTGTTGGGACTGTGTATCTGCTCCCATCTGCTGCAAGAGGAAGCTTCTCTGATGATGATTGGTACTGATATATGAGTATAGCAGAAAATTATTAGAGGTTATTGTATTGATAATTTGTTGTCACGTGCAACCTCGTCCCGCAAGGAAGACATGTCACCAGGCTCTTCTTTCCACAGTTTTATTCAGGAACCTTGAATTCTGACTTCTGACTTACTTACTTATGACGGGGACTGACTGACTTACTACATTTTCTCTCTCCAGGGAAAACCTGCCCGCAGCCTAAATAGCCTCTGGGCAGCCAACCCCAGTATGCCACATGGGCACTACCTATAGATCCAGGTATGCAGAAGCAAGCCAGATCCTCAGCCTAGCCAATTATGGGATAGTATGTCACTGAGAGCACTCACCATGTGGAAGGTGGAGGGCAGAAGCCAGTGCCATATTTAAGTCATGGCTACATGCAGCTCTCCACAATTTGTTAGATCAGTAAGTAGTGTTTGGTTTTACCCTAGGTCTCTGGGCCATCTAGTCCCTGGTATGTGGTTACACAAGCATTATCAGGTATGGGTTCATTCTCACAAAATGGGATTTAAGTCAAGTCTGATATGGTTGGCTACATCTGTTATGTTCTGTGCCGTCATTGCCCTGGCATGTTTTGTAGGCTGGACAAATTGCAGGTCAAAGGTTTTAGGCTGGGCTAGTGTCCCTGATTTTCATTTGGTAGCCTTAAGCATATCTTCCTGCACAAAAGAAACTAGAAAGTAGAGGTGAAGGATCTATGTAGGTACCAGCCTCAGTTCTCTATGCTCAGTGAGTTGTGTGAGTTTTGCATTGGAGGTTTGTAGAGAGCAACACTTTCATTTTAGCAACAGCTTGAGTTTTTTGGGAATTTCCATGGGACCCCTTGGGCCAACAACCAAATTGAATGCAACCAAGTTCCATTATTTAAAGCTTCACCTGGTGAGAAACTATGGAACTGAGACTACATACCTCCCCATTACAGTCTTTAAGACCACTTTCTGCTGCTGCTGAGGGATTTTGCATGACCATCCACCATCAACAGATAAAACGGATAAGGACTGAGGACTCTGAAAGACAGTCTCAGACTCCACCCAAAGGTGAGGTGGGTTCAGCAAGTCCCAGTGCCTGAATCCTTGCCAGGGAAAATTGTGTTCTGGTCCGGTAGCGGTTCTGGGACCAGGGGCTGTCTATGGATCTTGTACCCACACAATCTGTAGCAGACAGAGATAAACTCGGTCTGCCAGGGTCCCCACAGCTCCTGCTGAGTGATTTTGCACAGCCACCTTCCTCCAACTGATCAATCAGAGAAGGACTGAAGACTTGAAATCCAGTCCCTTGCCCAGAGATGAGGTAGAGATTGAGCAGACCTTTTATTCAGAGATGACAGGAGACACACAAACCCATGTGCCACACTTGAGTAAGAGACACCTAATTGTGAACCACAGAAGCCATGGGCAGACACCAATGCAAAAATATATATATAATAATGTAAAGAACAACAAAATAACTCCAGAAGAAAGTGGTAGTCTACAACTACAAGCCCTGAACTGAGCAATGAAGAGGAAACAGAAGGAAGCAACACCAAAAATTCCTTTATGATAATCACTGAAGCTCTCAAAGAAGATATGAAAAATTGCCTTAAAGAAATAGAAGAAAATGCAAACAAAAAATTGGAAGAGTTGAACAAATCTATGAAAGAAAAAAAGAAAAAGCAAACCAAAAACTGAGAGAAACATGCCAGGAACTAAAAGCTGAAATAGAAGCAATAAAAAAGGCACAAAAAGAGGCAAAGATGGAAATAGAAAACCTGAAGAAAAAAAGTTGGAACCACAGATACAAGCATAACAAACAGAGTTCAGGAGATAGAAGATAGAATCTCTGAAGTGGAAGTCTCAGTAGCTCAAATAGATATATCGGTCAATAAAATACTAAAACCAAAAAAGCCATAACTCATAATGTTCAGGAAATCTGGGACACAATGAAAAGACCTAACTTGAGAATAATAGGAATAGAAGAAGGAGAAGAATACCAGCTCAAGACACAAATAATGTTTTCAATAAAACATAGAAGAAAACTTCCCTAACCTGAAGAAGGAAATGCATATAAAGATACAAGAAACTTACAGAACACCAAATAGATATGATCCCCCAAAAGAGTCAGCATGTCACATTATAATCAAGCCACAAAACATACAGAACAAAGAAAAAATTTTAAGAGCTGCTAAAGAAAAGGGACAACTTACATATAAATGCAGACCCATCAAAATCACACCTGACTATTCAATGGAAACAATGAAAACTAGAGGGCTTGGTAAGAAGTTATACAGACACTATAAGAGCATGGCTGCCAAAGTAGAATACTATACACTGTAAAATTATCAATCATCATACATGGAGTAAACAAGATATTTCATGACAAAGTCAGACTGAAACAATATCTATCTACCAATCCAGTAATACAGAAAGTATCAGAGGGAAAACTCCAACCCAAGGAACCCAGATGCACGTAGGAAACCACAAACAATCAATAATTCCACAGAAGAATACTCCAGAGAAAGGAAATACAAATGTGTTACCACCAAAAAAAGGCAGGAAATATCAATCAATGGCCACTAATATCCCTTAATATCAATGGACTCAACTTTCTTATAAAACGTCTCACACTAACAAGATGGATACAACAACAGAAGCTATCCTTCTGTTGCCTACAAGAAACACACCTAAACCACAAAGACAGACACAGGCTTAGAGTAAAGGGTTGGGAAAAGATTTTCCAGTCAAATGGTCCTAAGAAACAAGCGGGGGTTGCCAACCTAATTTCTAACAAAATAGACTTTAAGATAAAAGCAATTAAAAGGGACAAAGATGGCTATTACTTATTCATCACAGGAAAAATTGATCAGGAGGAAATTTCAATCCTGAATATTTATGTCCCTAATATACAGGCACCTACCTATGTAAAAGATACACTGCTAAAGTTCGAATCCCACAACAATTCTTACATGGTAATAGTGGGAGACTTCAATATCCCACTTTCAACCATGGAGAGGTCAATCAGACAGAGACTCAACAGAGAAATAAGGAATCTAAAAGAGGTTATGATGCAAATGCATTTAATACATATCTACAGAAGCTTCCAACCAAATGCAAAGGAATATACATAATTCTCAGCTCCTCATATAACTTTTTCCAAAATTGACCACATAATTGATCATAAAGCAAATATCAACAGATACAAAAAAATGAAAATAATCCTTTGTAACATATTGGACCACCAGGGCCTAAAGTTAGAGTTCAACAACATCAAAAATCAAAGAAAGCCTACCTACTCATGGAAACTAAACAGCACTCAGCTGAACCATCTCTGGGTTAAGGAAGAAATTAAGAAAGAAAATCAAAGTCTTCCTAGAATTTAATGAAAATGAATCCACAACATATCCAAACTTGTGGGACACAGTGAAAGCAGTCTTAAGAGGAAAATTCAAAGCACTAGATGCCTACATGGAAAACCTAGAGAAATCTCACAGTAGAGACCTAACAGCTCAGCTGAAAGCCTTAGAACAATTAGAAGCAAACTCACCTAGAAGGAGTAGATAGACAGCAGGAAATAATCAAACTTAGAGCTGAAATCAATACAATTGAAACAAAAAGAACAATACAAAGAATCAATGAAACTAATAGTTGGTTCTTTGAGAAAGTCAACAATATAGATAAGCCCTTAGCCAAACTAATCAGAAAACAGAGAGAGAGTGTTCAAATCAACAAAATCAGAAATGAAAAGGGGGACATAACCACAGACCCCAAGGAAATACAGAGAATTATCAGATCATACTTTGAAAATCTGTATTCCACAAATTGGAAAACCTAGAAGAAATGGACAGCTTTCTGGACAGGTACCATCTACCAAAATTAAATGAAGATCAGATTAGTTACCTAAACAGGCCTATATCCCTTAAGGAAATTGAAGATGAAATTAAAAGCCTCCCCAAAAGTAAAAGCCCTGGTCCAGATGATTTCAGTGCCAATTTCAACCAGACATTCAAAGAAAAATTACTACCGTTACTCCTCAAATATTTCACACAGTAGAAACTGAAGGAATATTGCCAAATTCCTTTTATGAGGCCACAATTACCCTAATACCCAAGCCACTCAAAGACACAACAAAGGAGAATTACAGTACAATGTCCCTCATGAATATTGATGCTAAAATTCTCAACAAAATTTTAGCAAATTGTATACAACAATGTATAAAAAATATCATCCACCACGACCAAGTAGGCTTCATCCCAGAAATGCAGGGCTGGTTTAACATATGAAAAACTGTAAAGGTTATTCATCATATAAAAAAATTAAAGGAACAAAACCACATGATCATATACTTAGATGCTGAAAAAGCCTTTGACAAAATCCAACATCCTTTATGATTAAAGTGCTAGAGAGAACAGGAATACAGAGAGAATACCTAAATATAATAAAGGCGATTTATAAGAAGTCGACAGCCAGTATCAAACTTAATGGAGAAAAACTCAAAGCAATCCCACTAAAATCAGGAACTAGACAAGGATGTCCTCTCTCCCCTTATCTATTCAATATAGTTCTTGAAGTTTTAGCTAAAGCAATAAGAGAATGAAAGGAGATTAAGGGGATACAAATAGGAAAAGAAGAAGTGAAGCTATCTCTATTTGCAGATAATATGATTATATACATAAGTGACCCACAAATTTTTTCTAAGGAACTACTACAGCTAATAAACACCTTCAGCAATGTAGCAGGATACAAGATTAACTCAAATAAATCAGTAGTCCTTTTATACACTAAAGATAGAAGAGCTGAAAAAGAAATAAGGGAAACAATCCCCTTCATTACAGCAGCAAATAGTATTAAATACCTTGGAGTAACTATAACCAAAGAAGTAACAGACCTATTTGACAAAAATTATAAATCACTGAAGAAAGAAATTGAAGAGGATATCAGAAATTGGAAAGCTCTCCCATGTTCCTGGATAGGTAGGATCAACATAGTAAAAATGGCAATTCTACCAAAGGCAATCTACAGATTCAATGCACTGCCCACCAAAATCCCAACACAATATTTTTTGGACCTTGAAAAAACAATACTCAATTATTTTGGAATAACAGGAAAGCCAGGATTGCCAAAACAATTTTACTTAAAAAAAGAACCTCAGGATGTATCACCATCCCTGACTTCAAGTTATACTATAGAGCTACAGTAATAAAAACAGCCTGATTGTCATAAAAAAAGACCTGTGGATCAATGGAATAGAATTGAGGATCCAGACATTAACCCAAAAACCTATGAAAACCTGATTTTTGACAAAGAGGCCCAAAATATTCAATGGAAAAAAGATAGTATATTTAACAAATGGTGTTGTCATAGCTGGATGGAAGTTTGTAGAAAAGTGCAAACAGATCTTAGCCTGTCACCCTGCACAAAACTTAAATCCAAGTATATCAAAGACCTCAACATAAACCCAGCCACTTTAAACTTGATAGAAGAGAAAGTGGGAAATACACTTCTACGAATTGGCACAGGCGACTACTTCCTAAATATAACACCGGTGGCACAGACACTAAGACCAAGAATCAATAAGTGGGATCTCCTGAAGCTAAGAAGTTTCTGTAAAGCTAAGGACACTGTCAATAGGACAAAACAACAGCCTACAAAATGGGAAAAGATTTTCACCAACCCTACAAGTGATAGAGGACTGATTTCTAAGATATATAAAGAACTCAAGAATCTAGAGCCCAAAACCTTGAATAACCCAATCAAAAAATGGGGTACAGATCTAAAAAGGGAATTCTCAACAGAAGAATTACAAATGGCTGAAAGGCACCTGAAAAAGTGTTCATCATCTTTAGCCATCAGAGAAATGCAAATCAAAACAACTTTGAGATACCATCTGACACCTGTTAGATTGGCTAAGATAAAAGACTCAGAGGACAGCATATGCTGGAGAGGATGCAGAGCAAGGGGAACACTCCTCCATTGTTCATGGGCATGTAGCTTGTTCAGCCACTTTGGAATGCAGTATGGAGGTTTCTCGGAAAACTGAGAATCGATCTCCCCAAGGACCCAGCAATACCACTTCTGGGTGTATTCTCTAAAGATGAACAGTCACACTCCAAAGGCATTAGCTCAACTATGTTCAACACAGCGCTATTTGTAATAACAAGAACCTGGAAACAACCTAGATGTCCCTCAACTGAAGAATGGATTAACAAACTGTGGTACATCTGCACAATGGAGTACTACTCAGCAGTAAGAAAAACTGATATCCTAAAATTTGCAGGCAAATGGATGGATTTAGAGAATATCCTCCTGAGTGAGGTATCACAAACTCAGAAAGATAAGGAGGGGATGTACTCACTCATTACTGGACTCTAAATAAACAAAGAAACAAACAAGAAAAATGCAAAGCATGCCCAAGCTGCAATCCACAACCAATGAACAGCTTGGGGACACCTTGGATCCCACTCCCCCTAGAGGAACACTTGACTCACTCTTGAGGGTGGGGGGAGAAAACTGAATCTGCCTGGAGTGGAGACTGAAATAAGCATTATTGGATCAGTGGGACCATGGGACTGCCTGTTGCCTGCCCAGGGAGGGGACAGTTATTTGTGGAGAAGAAAGAATGATGTGATGTGGTGAGAGGGAGTTGGGACCTTTTATAAGGATATACAAGGTTAGAAAGTGTGACTTCTTTGTACATAACAATAATAATAATAGTAATAATAAAAAGAAAAAAAACCTCCCAGTCTTTAAGACCACTTTCATACATTCCAAAAAGTTTCTATAACACTGGGTTTCCACACCACCATTTAAATGTCTCCTAGTTCCAGGCATTTCTCCCCTAACTTTTTCTACCTATCCCATCTCCTTATATCCTGATCAGCATTTTTGCTTTTCCTAGTATTACCACTCTTAGAGTATAGATGGGTCTTGAGATCAATTCCTAGTTCTTTGAGGAACCACCATATTGATTTCTATAGTGTCTATACAAGTTTACACTCTCACCAGAAATGAAGGAATGTTCCCCTTGCTGCTCCACATCCTCTCCAGCATGAGCTATTAGTTTTGTTATTGATCTTGGTCATTATGTCTTGTGTAAGATGGAATCTCGAATTAATTTTGATTTGCTCTTCTTTGATGGATAAAGAAGTTGAACATTTCTCTGAGTGTTTCTCTCATCCATTTAAGTTTCAAAAAAGAACTTCGTTTAGAACTGTTTCACATATTTTTATTGTTTTTTTGAAAAAGCAATATAAAACTTTATATAAAAAAACTAAAACATTCAGAATAGATAACCAAAAACCCATATAGTAATAAAACTTCTCTTTCTTTAAAATACATGAAACATAAAAAGGAAAATCTAAAGCTTCTCAAACCAGGTTAGGCTCAGTTACAGATAAGGAAAGCACAGAAGGTCACAGCTAATGCCCACAGATGAACTATGGCCACTACAAATTTCTGCTAAGCAGTTCTTCTACAGTCAAACCAGAAGTTATTTGGTTTTGTGTGTGTGGATGTGTGTGTGTTATAAATCACTTTATTCACCCATGAACTTTCAATGAAAAAAATGTTTTTGCTTAAAGTCCACTAATGAGTGAGTACATCCCCTGTTTATCTTTCTGGGTTTGTGAGACCTCGCTAGGAGGATATTCTCCAAATCCATCCATTTGTCTGCAAATTTTAGGATATCATTTTTTCTTACTGCTGAGTAGTACTCCATTGTATAGATGTACCACAGTTAGTTAATCCATTCCTCAGTTGAGGGACATCTCCCATTTTATAATTAAAGTTTTAGATTTGTTTTACATAACATCACAGTTTGCCCTTCTTCCTCTCTTGTCCCCTCTCCCACCTCCTTCCTAATCCCTCTCCCCATTGAGAATGGTGAGATCTCTAACAATTCTTTTATTGTTCAGATTTGTTTTGGCTATCCTGTTTGTTTGTTTGTTTTTCCATATAAAGTTAAGAATTGACCCGTAAAGGTCTGTAAAAAATTTGTGTTGGAACGTTTAATGGGAATGCATTATATACCTGTAGATTACTTTTTTGTAGGAAGCACAGTTTTACTATGTTAATCATACCAATCTATGAGCATGGGAGATCTTTCTAAATTCTGATTCCTTCTTCAGTTTTGTTCTTCACAGACAAAGTTTTTGTTTTGTTTTGATGTTGTTGTTGTTTTCTCCTACAAGTCTTTCACTTGCTTTATTGAAGTTACCACAACATATCATATTTGAGGCTATTGTGAGGAGTGTTTTCTTAATATTTTTCTCAGTTCATTTGCCATTTGTAAATGGAAAGAATACTCTATTTTTTTCGATTAATCTTCTATCCAAACACTTTGCTGAAAGTATTTATCTTCTGTAAGAGTTCCCTGGTGAAATATTTATTGTCTTCCTATGTATACTATTTTATTCTCTGCAAATAATGATGCTTTGACTTCATCCGCTCCAATTTGTATTCCCTTAATCTCTTTGGTTTGTCTTATTGCTCTAGCTAAAAGGTCAAGTACTATATTGAATAGATATATATATTTAGAGAGAGAGAGAGAGTGGACAGCTTTGCCTTGTCACTGATTTAGAGGAGTTACTTTGAGTTTCTCTAAGTTTAATTTGATATTGGCTATAGGCTGGCTGTAAATTGCCTTTATTTTTCAAAGTATGTTCCTTGTATTCCTAGTCACCCCAAGACATTTATTTGAAAGTAGTGTTGGATTTTTGTCAAAGGCCCTTTTATATCTAATGAGATAATCAGGCAATTTTTTCCAGTTTACTTATATGGTAGATTATATTTATTGATTGTCTTATACTGAACCATTCCTGAAGCTCTGGGATGAAGCCCATTTGATCATAATGTGTTTTGGAATTAGTCTTCAACAGTATACCTGAGATTATGTTCATAAGGGAAATTGGTCTGTAATTCTCTTTCTTTGTTCAGACTTTATGTGGTTTGTGTATCAGGGTGACTTTGGCCTCATAAAATAAATTGGACAGTGTTTCTTCTCTTTCTGTTGTGTGGAATAATTTTAGAAATTCTTTGAAAGCCTAGTAGAATTCTGTGCTAAGACCATATACTCTTGGATTTTTTTATTTGGTTGAGGGTCTTTTGATGAATATTTCAATTTCACTAGAGATTATACATGTTTTTAAGTTATTTAATTTTATCTTGACTTAACTTCAGTAAGTGGCATTTAGGGAGGAAACTATCCATTCCTTTAGCTTTTCCAACTTGATGGCATATAGGTTTGTGTTACTATTTATCTTTTATTTACAACTAGATTTATTTAGTTGTTTTACACCCTAAGTACACGTTTCGCTTCTCTCCTCCCCTTCCCGTGCTCCTGTCACCCCTCCTCTTTCTGTGCTTTGGTTGCACATGAACTAAATTAAAGTGCAGGGTTTTTTTTGTTTTGTTTTGTTTTGAAAAACCAGATCTGTTTTATTTTTTCTGTAGATTACAAATGTGTGACAAACACCTCAGAGAGTCTACCAGAGGAATGGGTGTCCAACATTGAAGCCCAAAGAGGGTATTAACAAGGAAGAAAAGGCAGCTCAATTCCAAGAAGACTGGTTACATATTAATTACCAGCCATTATCAGTGGGTGAAAGGGATTTGACAGGACAGGAAATACATACAGTAAAGGAAACCCCACTAGTAATGCTGTATGTACAAAAACTAAACCTTTTCTCAAAGGCAGCAATCATGACACTGTCACTAATAGTCACAAGTAAGACAAAGGGATATATGGGTATGTAAAATTACTGATTCTGAATATATGCCTTCTTACTTTGTAAGTTCTCTGGAGGCTTCCATAATCAAACAAGTCATTTTGTTGCATTGGATAAAAACAAGATAATCTGCAGAGAACACTGGCACCTGCCAATTCAGGAAATAGCACTTAGTAATATGGGAAGAACATTTGATTCAGAAAATAAATGCTGTATGTAACATTATTAGATGAATTTGGTAAGAAAGTTACAGAACATACTGTATGAAAACTACAAAAAAATACTATCATCATTTTGCTTAGAAAAGACATTATTATAAATATATCAATTCCCTAAAAATATACACAAATATGTAGTTCTAAACATTATTTTCCAATAGGGTTGGTGGAATGGTTTACTGGGCAAAGGCGCTTGCTGCAAAGCCTGATAACCTGAGTTCGATACCTAGGCCCACATGCTGAATGTGGAAGATCTTTAGCTTGTCCTCTGTCATCCATATGGGTGCTGTGACAGGTTCACATAAGTACAATAAAAATGTTGAAAGAAACACTGAAAGTCATTCTGAGTGTAAAAGGTACATTTCTATACAGTGACAGGAAATTTTTATATATACCAGATTTAAAATAACTATTTCTTTATTATTATTATTATTATTATTATTATTGTCATTATTATGAACAAAGAAGTCACACTTTCTATGCTTGTATATCCTTATTCAAGGACCCTTTCCCCTCCCCCACATCAGGTCATTCTTTCTTCTCCACAACTCCCCATCCCCTCCTTGGGCAGGCAGCAGGCAGTCCCATGGTCCCACTGACCCAATATTGCCTAGTTCAGTCTCCACTCCTGGCAGATCCAACTTTCTCCCCACTCCCTCAAGAGTGAGTCAGGTGTTCCTCTAAGGGGAATGGGATCCCAGGTGTCAGTCCAGGGTGTTTCTGATCCCAAGCAGTTCAGTGGTTGTGGTTTGAAGTTTGGGCATGCTTTGCATTTTTCTTGTTTGTTTGTTTGTTTGTTTAGAGTCCACTAATGAGTGAGTACATCCCCTCCTTATCTTTCTGAGTTTGTGATACCTCACTCAGGAGGATATTCTCCAAGTTCATCCATTTGCCTGCAAATTTTAGATATCAATTTTTCTTACTGCTGAGTAGTACTCCATTGTGTAGATGTACCATAATTTGTTAATCCATTCTTCAGTTGTGGGAAATCTAGGTTCTTTCCAGGTTCTTGCTATTACAAATAACGCTGTGTTGAACATAGTTGAGCTAATGCCTTTGGAGTGTGACTGTGCATTTTAGGGTATACACCCAGAAGTGGTATTGCTGGGTCCTTGGGGAGATTGATTCTCAAATTTCTGAGAAACCTCCATTCTGCATTCCAAAGTGGCTGAACAAGCTTACACTCCCACCAACAATGGAGGAGTGCTCCTCTACTCTGAATCCTCTCCAGCATAGGCTGTCCTCTATGCCTTTTATCTTAGCCAATCTAACAGATGTCAGATAGTATCTCAAAGTTGATTTAATTTGCATTTCTCTGATGGCTAAAGATGAGCACTTTTTCAGGTGCCTTTCAGCCATTTGTAATTCTTCTGTTGAGAATTCCCTTTTTAGATCTGAACTCAATTTCTTGATAGGTTATTCAAGGTTTTGGGCTCTAGATTCTTGAGTTCTTTATATATATTAGAGATCAGTTCTCTATTACTTGTAGGGTTGGTGAAAATCTTTTCCTATCTGTAGGCTGTTATTTTGTCCTATTGACAGTGTCCTTGGCTTTACAGTAGCTTCTTAGCTTCAGGAGATCCCACTTATTAATTGTTGGTCTTAGTGTCTGTGCCACTGGCGTTGTATTTAGGAAGTGGTCACCTGTGCCAATTCGTAGAAGTGTATTTCCCACTTTCCCACAATCATATCATCTGCAAATAGAGATACCATCACTTCTTCTTTTCCAATTTGTATCCCTTAATCTCTTTTCATTTTCTTATTGTTATAGCTAAACTTTTGAGAACTATATTGAATAGATAAGGGGAAAGAGGACATCCTTGTCTAGTTCCTGATTTTAGTGGGATTGCTTTGAGTTTTTCACCATTGACTTTGATACTGGCTGTAGGCTTCTTATAAATCGCCTTTATTATGTTTAGGTATTCTCCCTAAATATGGTTTGCCAATATTTTGTTGAGAATTTTTGCATCAATATTCATAAGGGAAATTGGTCTGTAATTCTTCTTCATTGTGTCTTTGAGTGGCTTGGGTATTAGGGTAATTGCGGCCTCATAAAAGGAATTTGGCAATATTCCTTCAGTTTCTACTGTGTGAAATATTTGAGGAGTAACGGTAGTAATTCTTCTTTGAATCTCTGGTTGAAATCGGCACTGAAACCATTTGGACCAGGGCTTTTATTTTTGGGGAAGCTTTTAAAGATAGCTTCAAATTTCCTTAAGGGTTATAGGCCTGTTTAGCGAATTAATCTGATCTTCATTTAATTTTGGTAGATGGTACCTGTCCATAAAGCTGTCCATTTCTTCTAGGTTTTCCATTTTTATGGAAAACAGATTTTCAAAATATGATCTGATAATTCTCTGTATTTCCTGGGGTCTGTTGTTTTGTCCCCCTTTTCATTTCTGATTTTGTTGATTTGAACACTCTCTCTCTGTTTTTTGATTAGTTTGGCTAAGGGCTTATCTATCTTGTTAACTTTCTCAAAGAACCAACTCTTAGATTCATTGATTCTTTGTATTGTTCTTTTTGTTTCAATTGTATTGATTTCAGCTCTAAGTTTGATTATTTCCTGCTGTCTATCTACTCCTTCTATGTGAGTTCGCTTCTAATTGTTCTAAGGCTTTCAGCTGAGCTGTTAGGTCTCTAGTGTGGGATTTCTCTAGGTTTTTCATGTAGGCATCTAGTGCTTTGAATTTTCCTCTTAAGACTGCTTTCATTGTGTCCCACAAGTTTGGATACATTGTGGATTCATTTTCATTAAATCTAGGAAGACTTTGATTTCTTTCTTAATTTCTTCCTTGAATCAGAGATGGTTCAGCTGAGTGCTGTTTAGTTTCCATGAGTAGGTAGGCTTTCTTTGGGTTTTGATGTTGTTGAACTCTACCTTTAGGCCCTGGTGGTCCAATATGTTACAAGGCATTATTTCCATTTTTTTGTATGTGTTGATATTGGCTTTATGACCAATTATATGGTCAATTTTGGAGAAAGTTCCATGAGGAGCTGAGAAATATGTGTATTCCTTTTCATTTGGGTGGAAGCTTCTGTAGATATTTATTAAATCCATTTGTATCATAACCTTTTTAGACTCCTTATTTCTCTGTTGAGTCTCTGTCTGGTTTTCTTATCTAGGGTTGAAAGTGGGGTATTGAAGTCTCCCACTATTAGGGTGAAAGAATTGAAGTTGGATTCAAGCTTTAGCAGTGTTTCTTTTACATATGTAGGTGCTCCTATATTAGGAGCATAAATATTCAGGATTGAAATTTCCTCTTGACCAATTTTTACTGTGATGAATAAGTAGTGATCATCTTGGTCCCTTTCAATTGCTTTTAACTTAAAGTCTACTTTGTTAGATATTAGGTTGGCAACCCCCACTTGTTTCTTAGGAACATTTGACTGGAAAATCTTTTCCCAACCCTTTACTCTAAGCCTGTGTCTGTCTTTGTGGTTGAGGTGTGTTTCTTGTAGGCAACAGAAAGATGGCTTCTGTTGTTGCATCCATCTTTTTAGTGTGAGACGTTTTATAGGAGAGTTGAGTCCATTGATATTAAGGGATATTAGTGGCCATTGATTGATATTTCCTGCCATTTTTGGGGGTAACTTTTTGTATTTCCTTTCTCTGGAGTATTCTTCTGTGGAATTATTGTTTGTGGTTTCCTGGGTGCATCTGGGTTCCTTGGGTTGGAGTTTTCCCTCTAATACTCTCTGTAGCACTGGATTGGTAGATAGATATTGTTTCAGTCTGACTTTGTCATGAAATATCTTGTCTACTCCATGTATGGTGATTGATAATTTTACAGGATATAGTATTCTAGTTTGGCAGCCATACTGTTTTAGCATCTGTATAACTTCTGACCAAGCCTTCTAGCTTTCTTCATTTCCATTGAATAGTCAGCTGTTATTCTGATGGTTCTGCTTTTATATGTAAGTTGTCCCTTTTCTTTAGCAGCTCTTAAATTTTTTTCTTTGTTCTGTATGTTTTGTGGCTTGATTATAATGTGGCACGCTGACTTTTTTGGGGGGTCATATCTATTTGGTGTTCTGTAAGCTTCTTGTATCTTTATAGGCATTTCCTTTTTCAGGTTAGGGAAGTTTTCTTCTATGATTTTATTGAAAACATTATTTATGCCTTTGAGCTGGTATTCTTCTCCTTCTTCTATTCCTATTATTCTCAAGTTAGGTCTTTTCATGGTGTCCCAGATTTCCTGAACATTTTGTGTTATGGCTTTTTTAGTTTTAGTATTTTCTTTGACTGATATATCTATTTGAGCTACTGAGTCTTCCACTTCAGAGATTATATCTTCCATCTCCTGAACTCTGTTATTCTTGTATCTGTGGTTCCAGCTTTTTTCTTCAGGTTTTCTATTTCTATCTTTGCCTCATTTTGTGCCTTTTTTATTGCTTCTATTTCAGTTTTTAGTTCCTAGCATGTTTTTTTCAGTTTTTGGTTTAATTTTTTTTGATTTTCCTTCATAGGTTTGTTCATCTCTTCCAATTTTTTGTTTGTATTTTCTTCTGTTTCTTTAAGGCATTTTTTCATATCTTCTTTCAGAGCTTCGATGATCATCATAAAGTAATTTTTGGTGTTTCTTCCTTCTGTTTCCTCTTCTTTGCTCAGTTCAGATCTTGTAGTTGTAAGATTGCCACTTTCTTCTAGATTTACCTTGTTGTTCTTTATATTATTATGTAAATTTTTCACTGGCATCTACCCATGCCTTCAGTGGTTCATGGTTAGGTGGCTCCTGGTCATTTGTGGCACATGGGCTTTGTGTCTCCTTTCACCTTTGAGCAAAAGGTTTGCTCAATCTGTACCTCTGCTCTGGGCAGGTGACTGAATTTCAAGTCTTCAGTCCTTCTCTGTTTGAGCAGTTGGAGGCGGGTGACCATGCAAGTTCCCTTAGCAGCAGCTGGGGGCACCCTGATAGCCAAAGTTTATCTCTGACTGCTACAGAGTTTGTGGGGACAAGTTCAACAGACAGTACCTGGTCCCGGATCCCAACTATTTCTTTTTTAACTCTCTTTTTTTATTGTGAAAAAAATGTCATTTTTTTGAAATGCAGATTTTTAAAGTATGTCCTCATAATTTTCTGGATTTCTTTTATGTGATGATTTCTTGCTACTGTTTTCTAATTTTTTAAAATTTGAGTATTCTCTCTCTCATTTTGTTTGTAAAAAGGTTTGTCTATTTTGTTGATTTCCCAAAGAACCATGATCATATTCTTTTTTGTTTCATTTATTTTTTGCAGTGTTCTTCTTTTTATTTTATTGATTTCAGCTATCAGTATAATTATATCTTACAGCATACTTCTCTTGGGTACATATGCCTCCTTTTGTTCTAGAGCTTTCAAGTGGGCTAATAAATTGCTAGTATAAGATCTTTCCATTTTGAAAATGTGAATGCTTAATGCTATAAACTTGTTTCTTAGCATTGTTTTCATTACATCCCATAAGGTTTGGCTATAATGCTTATTCATTTTCATTGTACTCTAGAAAGTCTTTAATTTCTTTATTTGTGTCTTGACACATTTTTCATTCAATAAGAGTTGTTTAATTTCCATGAGTATACAAACTTTCTTTTCTTTTTTTTTCCTATTTGGAAAGATATTCAAATTTTCTTTTTTTTTCTTTTTTTATTTTATTATTATGAACAAATAAGTCACACTTTCTATCCTTGTATATCCTTTTTAATATTGAATACCAGCTTGTTTTTTAGGTGCATGTGTTTAGAATATCTTTTTCCAACCCTTTATTCTGAGGTAATGTCTATAGTCTTGAGGTGTTTCTTGGATACATAAGAAGAATGGATTCTATTTTTACATACGGTCTGCTTGGGTGTATCTTTTATTGGGTAAATGAGAAAATTGATAATGAGAAATATCAATAATCATTGATTGTTAATTTCTGTTAATATGTGTTGTTATTGGTAGTGTGGGATGTGTGTGTGTGTGTGTGTGTGTGTGTGTGTGTGTGTATGCATGCGTGCTTCCCTTCTTTTGAATTTTTCTGGTGTGAGATCATTTATTTCCTGTGTTATCATGAGTATAGTTAATCTTAGGCTAGAGTTTTCTTTTTAGGACCTTCTGTAGGGCTGAATTTGTAGCTTGTTATTGATTAGGCATCTGGATTTGGGATGAGATTAAGTATAAGTATCATTTCTGGGTTTGTCTTTGTTGGGTAGGTGATTTGTTCTTTGCTTTCTGTCTCTTCTCTGGGTTTTCTGTGATTTTGATGGCTGCCTGTTGCCTGTTTCTGGCCCACGCAGTTGGTGTTTTCCCAGCAAATGCCTACTGGTGTTGATGTGTAGAATACTAGGATGAACTGGGGCAGGAATGGGAGGTGGGTTGGAGGAGAAGGTCTTTGTAATTTTTTGAGAATGGAGTCAAAAAGAAAAAACAGATCAATGTGAGTTTCTTGCTACAGAGCTGCAAATGATATTGCAGAATTAGATATCAAGAGCAGTAGTAGAGATATAGGTGCCTTCAGCCTACTTATTTACCTGGGAAAAACAGTATGTGATTTAGTAGGATGTGCCTGCTGGAGCTGGGATCTCAGACAAAGCAATGTGTTAGGAAACAGTGTTATAAGGGGAAGATTGGCAGGATCCTCAGGAAATGGGAGCAGGGAGTCAAGGAAGGCTACCATGAATGTTCTGATGCAGAGCTGGGAAAGAATCTTGGAGTATTTGTTCTCCAGGTATAAAGAGAAAAGTGAAGGTCTGCAGATAGTCTACCTGGTTTTCTGGCAGGTATGGGCTATGGGTTAGAAAGGTCTATGTACTGAAGTTGGGGACTGGGATAAAGGTACTGAGTGAGGGGGAAAAGGGTTAGGAGAGTATGGGCAGCATGATCCATAGGAGATGAGGTTGAGGAAGAAGGTTGCAGCTGGTATTCTGTTGTAGCACTCTTTGAGGATCATACTGTGGATTGAATCTAAAGGGGACTGGGGAGGGCTGAGGATCTTCAGACAGTTAGCTTGTTTTTCTGTTCAGAACGGGTGGTTTGTTCTCATGAAATGTATGCTGGCATTGGAGGCTCAAATAAAGGGGTGAGTGGAAGAAAAGAAGTCGGAGATGAGGTCATAGTGGAAAGGGACATTATAGTGGGTTTCCTAAAACAAAGCTGGCAATGACACTGTGTGCATGTGTGGAGGGGAGTTAGGAGCAATAGGAAACATTTTTTCATTTTATAAATCCAATAAAATATATAATATTATGACTATAGGATAATATATAAAATGCAGTCATAAATTTAAAAAATTTATCCTGTGTTGATTGTGAAATATGAATTTTCTTCTCTTGAGAGATATATTCTGTATAAATAAATCTTTAAAATATTGTCTCATAGGCAATGTTTCATTGGTATAAAGATAAAATAATATTTTAAAGAATACTTTTTCCACAAAGATATATTCAACATATTTATTAGTTTTTATTGATGAATTTATGAAAATTGTTCACTGAAGCAGAACATATCAAATTAATGTGTAATATGCAGAGATATGTAGCTGTTTTCTATTTGCTTGCAAACTGGAAAAAAAACATAAAGAGACAAATATTCTCACACATATTACATAGTTTGAAGTCCTATGATAATTTTAGTTGAAAGAAGAATGTAGAAGTTGTAGACCATTTTGAAGAGAGGCATTGATTTTTAAAAGATCAGTAAATATATATTTGACAGCTGGTAAATTACTGGAAAGTAAATAACTGCTAACTGTTAATTTTTTTATTTGGCTTTGAACTTTTTTATTATGAATAAAGTCATATGTCTTATGCATGTATCCCCTTGTTCAAACTTCCTTCCCCCTATTACCCCTCCCTTTTGTTTTATTTTTAAAGTGCAGGGACTATTTTTGGTTATCCACCATGACTAATAATAAGGCAATTCAGTTAAAGAAAACACTTGCTTTGTGTACTAGAAATAGAGAAATCAACTTGGAAGTGACTAGGAAATTTTCTTCATGTTGGCCAGCACACAAAGTGTCAAAAGGTGCTTTATAGAATGCGGGGAGAGAAGACATAAGTTGGTTCATCCATTCACTACTGGACTCAGTATGATATAATACTGACCTGCTGGTGAATTCTGACTAATGATACAATAGGGGCATAATGGTTGTGGATATAACCAATACTTTGCTGTGGATATGAGGCCTGCTCCATGGGAAGGAGTACATGATTAGCACTTTAAACTTAGCCAAAAGCTCATGGCTAGAGAGGTAATTTTTCCTAAGCAAAGGAACCTGACATTATTGTTGTACTAAATAGATATGCCATTAAACTGCATTCTAAATGTTTATGTTTATACTCATACATCTGTGCTACTCTCAACTTTGGTCAGGGAAGCTTTATTTTTACAGTAGGTAGTATTAATATAGAAACTGATAAATGGCCAAGATGGCAATTATGAATAACTCTGAGTGCTCAGCTGTGTCTAAATTATTTATATCAAATTTTCACCATCCAAGATTCAGGAAATACATGAAATAGAGGACAGAAATAATGTAAAAGCCAAAGAATAGGGAAATGAACATGCCATGGTCATAGTACTCATGAACAAACTGCAGTTATAATTCCTTGCATAATTTAAAGTCAAGTAGTCAAATCACAGCATGAGTGTGGAAGAAGCTGCTATTAGAGGAGCTATTCACAGATGATAGTTACTGAGGAAGGGAGAAGCACTCTTTCGGGAGTCCAGCAAGTAGGTTGATCATGCTCAGATGGATGGCTGGGTAGCATGCACATATAGGACACTTTAGTAGAACCCAACAGGCTATTACTAATAAAAAAATGGAGGACATAATTGAAAGGCAGATGGGGTAGGATGAAACCAGGGAGTTGGAGGGAGGTAGCAGTGGATAATATTATTAATGTAACAGTAAAATTATTATATAACAAAGTATTATTTCTAAAAGATAATTCTATTTATTTATTAGCCCCAAGTAGTTCACCTACTTGTAATATTTAGTTAAAGGTAAATTTACCCAGTCAATCACCAATGGATAGATAAGTAGAGCAATAACACAATGCATTGTTGGAAAATTACAGGAACATATGAAGGACTAGAACATTTGTAATTTGTGATGAGATAGTGACAGAGCAAAACAAGGCAGACTCTGTAAGTACCACATGTTAAAATGTTCTGTTCCAAGAAATTATACACTCCTCCTTAAGTCAGGAGGAATAAAAATGAATTTGAGAAAAGCCCTGGTTTTAGGTTTTAGAATTGAGACTACTTAAACTTACTATTCAGAGAAAAGGAACTGTCATCCTGTGTGCTAATGAATGGAAAGGTTTGGTGTCCATATCCCAGTAACTGGTTCAAGTAACTGATCTTATTTTAGGTATTAAAAGTGAGATTAGATTTGTTGTTAATCATTTACTTTGCTTGAAATATGTTTTGATAACTAGTCTATGCATGACTAAGTTTCAAATCTGCAGACATAAAAACATAATACTTATAGTTCCAGAGTTCATAAAATGAGAAAAGGACATAGTGCAATGTTCATAGTGCTATTATTTTATGTAAGGTGATATTTACATAGCCTGCAATGTTAGCATATTCCCTTTTTTAAAGAAAATCTATAATGTAAGCAGTGCTACTATTCTGATTTCTGTCCAGAGAACTACCCAGAGAGATTAAATAGCCAAATGTCTCATCTTTATCAAGTGATTACATCAAAATTCCAATACCAAACTTTATTTATCTTCATAATTTATTTAATATAGAATTTATTCTCTTTAAGTTCATAGGAATTAACACATAAAATATGAACAATATTCCAGCTAAGTACAAAATGTTATGGTTGTTCAAACAGTGAAGCATCTACTTTTGTCCATGGAGACTCTACAATGAAGGTGGAGCAGGCATTATTACCAAGACTTAAGGACAACAAAGTTGTGGATATAAGGTATATTTAACAAACTAACAACTGAGGCCAAGAAATATTCGGTCCAAATTGATGAAATTCGGTCCAAATTGATGAAACTATCAAAAAGCAGTAGTTAGTGTCATGTGCTATATCAGTGATATATGGTTAGTTGTAAGAGATGAAATAGCAGATGTTTTAGGAACATACAGAAAAGCTGCTTATATCATTATAAACCAATGGTAATATTCAATGAAGAATTTTAAGATTCTCATACTTTCTGTGGTACAAAACAACTTACTATACTTATTATACATTGGAAATAAAAATTTCCTAGGCCTGTTTTAAATATAAAACAGTTCATTTGAGTGAAACTGAACAAAACCACAATTTATGAACTGGACAGGTCATATAACTAAACAAGCTAGTAAAAAAAATCCACACTCACATAAGCTTTGAGAGCATTTACAGAAAATATTGAATATGAAAAGTTTAAAACTTATGCTGCTGAAACTCTGTAGTAGTTTGGTCTCTGGACTTCAGATGTCAGAAAGTAACCATGGGAAAACTTTAAAAAAATGAAATATGCATAGTATATAAGAATACCAACAATAAGATATAAATCAGGAAAATGAACTGAATGAAATTTCTGCAACTTAAAAATACAACAAAATAAAATTTTTGCCTTAGAGAGTCAAAGCAGATTTGAACAAACAGAAAATCAGCTAGACTTTAAAAGTCTAGTCTGAGGTACAGTAATAGAAACAAAATGGAGAATAATGAAAAGACTGAAGGTTTAGAACACAATGATAGGATAGTGTATTATTTCAGGTAAAAAATGAGGCATTGGAGAAAAAGGTAGATGGGATACTTGAACAAATGTTGAAACAATGACTTGAAAATAGTGTACTTATGTATCAAATAAATTCATCATTCTCCAAGTAGCATAAGGAAGGTTCTCCAAAAACAGAGGCTATTAAAAATGTGAAGAGAGGCATGTTTTAATCTTGCACATGAAATACTCAGAATAAATTTTATTCCATCAGACTTTGTGACAGAGGCTGTGGGATCACATATTTAAAATAGATGAAAAAAGTAAGTGACCAAAATTCCACATTTCTTGAAAAATTAGGATTTAAGACACTTTCAGATATATCAAAGATGATATTTAGTGAATGTGATAAAAGAGGTAAAAGAAAGAATGAAAGAAATGAATAAAAGAAAATTCACTGCAAATCTAATCACAATGATAACTATAAAAGACAATACTATCATTGATTTGTTATAAGCCAGCACGTTGTTTTTAACAAAAGCTCAATTTTTAGATTTTTTTTCACTAAAAACTTGCGAGCGAGATGCTGGAGTGAAAACTTGCTAGCTCAGGGAGGCAGAGAAAGATCCCAGCTGACCTTCCTTCTACACTCTTGTCCCAGAAAGAGGGCCTTTCTCCTATGCCATCTCAAATAAAACTTCTCATACTCAATGCCCTCTTTTATTTTCTGTGTATCTTTTTCTCCATCCTTCTGACTACTTCTTATTCTCTATGGGTTGTCCCTGTCAAAGTTTTTAAATTAGAGGTGTGTATGCTAGGGCTGGTTCACTCAACTAGAAACAGGTTTTTCTACTAAACAACAGAATCTTTTGGTTCATAGTGTGATCAAATATCCTGCAATAGCAGCACATTTTATTTTCTACATCATTTAAAATATACACACATGAAAAAGTAATCATCAACCTGTGATTAGACACTAGGTTTATCAGTGAACAATTTATGAAAAGAATATATGAGGGATGAAGAATATATTTTACATGAGTTTTAAATATTTTACTGAGGTAAAGTAAAGGAACATTATAATACACTTAAAAAATAATCTTTTCCTCAATAATAATAAATAAGGAATATAATTCTTAAACAAAAAAGAGATGAAAATGGAATGAGAAATATGTTGCCAGAATTATAGCACATTAAAGCAGGCAACAATGGAGAGAAAAAAAAGGCAATGCATGACACACAGAAAACAAGCATTAGGACCATAGAAATAAGTACTTACTAACAATTATCAAATTCAGACACAAATATTCAAACTAACGCAAATAAGAATTGTCAGAATAAATACATCTAACAGCATGCAGGCTAAACTGGTTTTATCTGTGTATCTGTGCATTTAAAGATGTATATGCATACAGATATGCATATGTACATGATAACAATTAATGAAAAAGTTATACTTTTAAGGACAGCAGGGATATATATATATGGCAAAGTTTGGATAAAAAGAAGAGAAAATAATGTAATTCTATTAATCTCAAACATAAAAAGGTAAAAAAAAAAAACAAGAGAAAATATGAACCAAGTTTATAAACAACCTTTAAGATATTTGCCTTAAAGAGCTTATTGTAACTTGATATGCCATTTTTTGTTAACATAAATGGGAGGCCTGCCTGCCCTTTTCTGAATAGAACTGGATAAGGAGTTACTGGCAGGAAGGCAAAAGTGAGATTGAAGGTAACTGGGAGGAGGAGAGTCCGTGTCAGACTATAAAATGAATAAATAAATGACAAATTTACCTTAGATGTGAAGATGAGTGATGGGAAGTTCAAGGACAAAATGATGATATAAAAATTATGAAACAGCAACAATATAAAAATGAGCAACATCAATTTAGCTTAAGTCTAAAAAAAGAACCAGACACAAATAAAAGTAGATATGAAATGTATATAAAGGATTTCTTCATATATAAGTAATAGTTCTTACCATCATTTAGATAACACATAAAATGGCTGCAATACTTGAAATAATGAGGGACTTAAAGGATGGAGTGGATATTTCAACACTAAGAGTTGAAGTTAATTATACTCTATTTTAATTAATGATTGTAGATAGTAGATCAATAGGGTATAAGACAGTTTCTTTCTCTTTTTTGGTTTGTTTGTTTAATAAACTCAGCCTCTGAACATGTATAGCCTATTACACTCAAGAAAAGTAAAATACACCTTTTCCTTAATTACAATGAAAGATTATTAGAGATAAAGCATGTCTTAGTCTACTTGTCTCAAAAACTTTGAAAATATTAAAATTATATGTGCATATTTCCATAAAGGCAAGTAAAAGAAGCTAAAAATTAATTATGGAAAAATGGAAATATTTATCACAATAACTAATCGGTCAAAGAATAAACAGTGTTAAAAAAGCTAAAGTCACCTTCTGAATCCCATGGAGTAGCATAATACAGGAGATATTTATAACAATAATTATATTATAAGGGAATAAAAATACCAAATTAATAGTCACATTTTATATCTGCATTTTAAGAGCAAGTAAGCACAAAGTAGGGGGAAATTCAAAAAGACCTGATTAATGCAAATGACATAATAAACAATATCAGTGCATAAATTTAGTGAAAAGACATCATTTGTTTGAAAATATTAAGAACTGCCAAAGATGACAAGTATCAGTGAAAAATGTGATGAGAAACAACTTAATAAATCAGAAGCAGACATGCATATTCAGAAGTTTTTGACCCTGCCCAACCTCAAGGTGCAAATCCATAGTCCCAAATAATCACACAAAAACCTATATTAATTACATGCTGTTTGGTTTCTGGATTACACTTCTAATGCTAACTCTTATACTTTAAGTTAACCCATATTTCTATTTATATTTAGCCATATGTCTTGGTATCTTTTTGCTCAGTGCAGCATTCTCATTCCAATTGTTCTGCATCTCACTCTCATCTTGGTCTTCCTCTTCCCAGAGTTTTCTTAGTCTGGTAGCCTCACTCACCAATAATTTCTGTCTGGCTTCTGGCCAGTTAGCAATTTAATAAACCAATAGGAGTGACAAATATTTATAATGTACAGGAGCATAATTTCACAACAGACATAAGACCCTGAGTCTCACCTCACAGACATATAAAAGTGTATACAAATAATCTATGGCCTGACCATGTGTGGTGGCACTCACTCTTAATTCCAGCATCCAAGAAGCAGAGACAAGGGCATCTCTATGACTTGAGGTCAGCATGGTCTACATAATGAGCTTCTAGGCAGCTCTGGCTGAATAATATGATCCTGACAAATAAGAATAAAAAATAAAAAATAGAAGAAAGAGGAGTCGTCTATTGACCATCACATACCAAAAATCTAAAAAACTGCTTACATTGTACAGATTCCTACAAATACGCAATCCAGTAAAACTAACTTTAACAGACCTCAGAACTGAAATAATTTGAATCAGTAATATAAAACTATGTAAGTGGCTTAGGAATCGATGGATTCTTCCCAACTTTTAAGAAAAACACATATTAAAGCAAACAAACAAAAAACCAAAACACTGATATGGGGATAGAGAGATGATTCAGCAGATACAAATGTCAGATTCATCTGTAGCACAATTCCTATCATTCCCATCAGGCATCCCAAAATTTCCTGTAATTTCAGCTCCCAGAGAACTTCTACCCTCAGCTAGTCTCCAGAGGCATAGTATTCATGCATTGCACTCAATATTAAATACATGACAACATTTAAAAATAATAATGAAAACCATCAATATACCCTAAACAAAGACAATTCACAAACATACTTATTCTATTCTCTGAGCCTAGCACAGGTATCCAAACCTAAATTATAGAGATAGTAAAATCCTTAACAAATGTCATCTATCTGAATCCAGCAACACATTTTAAAACACTATATCATGATTGAGTTATTCCAAAAATAAAAGAGTTGTTCAGCATTTAATAAAATTATTTGCTGTAGAATACAAGTAAATAGAAAGGAAAAATACAGTCATCCAGTATTTTCCTCAATTCATATAGCATTATATTTTTTAACTCCTAATATACTTACAAAAAGAAGCACACAGTTAATGGAGACATCATCAAAAACCCTAAAGACATTTATTTCAGTATCCACCAAGAGATATATAGTAAAACACCAGAAAATACCAAATCTTAATGACAGTGTAGAAAAGTTAAACTTGTACATTTTGTGTAGTGATGTAAAATGTTACAGCTATCATTGAAAAAATAGTGTTATCTCAAAAGATAAACATAAAATTTACAAATGACCTATATATTTTGTTTTTAGGTATACTTGCAAAGTAATTGAGAACAATGACTCAGACAAGTAAATGAGAATTTGTGGTCATACCAATGAAACATCTAATAACCAAGGGGTTGAAACAACTCACCTGTCTATTCTTCAAAGTGTAGGTACAATTATATAAGTATCGATATGTGTACCATGGGATATCATATAAAACCATCAAAAGGAATGGAATAGTCATGTACCCTACAACAAGGATGAATCTTGAAAATATTGTTCTATGTAAAAGCAGACACTCTAAAATGGTGTTTACCCTTAAGAATCTCCTTTGAGGAATACATTTCCTCTCTTTTCTAACTTCTCCCCTCCTGCTTGCCACCAACTTCAGACCCTTCAGCCTAGCTCCGGATACACAACCCATGAACCTCTTTGTATTTAAGTCATCTTTGATTCTTCTACTCTAGCCATTGGTTCTTCCGACACCCACAAGGAATATATGGAACAAGTTAAAGGGAGGAAAAGAACAAGTAAATGCAATATAATTATATTCAAATTAAAATATTCAAAAATATATATTATGTTATTTTATTAATATTAAATATCCATAATAGATAAATGCCCATAGCCCAGAATGAGATGAGGAGTTTCCCCAGTTTAGAGGAGAAGAAAGTAGGTCAACATTTCTCAATCATAAATGGCTGTTCCTTTGAAGTGATAGAAACATTTTATTACTAGATAGAGAGAAAATTGTTGGTTTTATAGCAGAATGAAAGTGCTGTAACTAGCTTCACTTTACATGGTTCAATTTATCCTGATTTATTTCACAACAATAAAGTATTTTAAAAGTTAAAAAATTTAAATGATCATGAACTTATGAAAATTATCATCTCTTCCTTAATTCACTTATATAATTGTATAATAATGCTTTTGTACACTGTAAAGATTTGATACTCATATTGGTTTAATAAAAAGTTGATTGGCCAACAGCTAGGCAGGAAATAGAGGTGAAACAACTAGACTAGAAGAACTCTGGTAAGAGGAAAGAAGAGAGGCAGACATCAGCCAGGCATACAAGATGCTAACTGAAAATTCTGCAATGAGAAAAATACACAGCCATGTTGCTAAACATAGATAAGAATTATGGGTTAATTTAAGCATAAGAAGTAGATAGTAATATGCTTGAGCTAGTGGCCCAGCAGTTTACTATAATATTAAACCTCTGAGTCAATTGTTTGGGAAATGGCTGCTGGGTATTTGACAGTTTCTGATGGAACAGATAAATTTTCAACTCCAAATACTATAACAAAAGTATTCATATAAAAGAAAATATCAACATTACTCATTAATAATTACCATTCACAATCTATAGAAATGGAATAGATCTCAGCCATTGGCTGATGATTTCTTAGCCTTGTAAAACTGTGTTGCATTGTAATACAGGTTGTTGTTTCTTTTTTTTTTTTTTAACAGAATACACTTAAGTCAACTGAACTTGGGGACATAATTAGATTCCTCTCTTACAGTGAGACATCTTATTGGCTCCGACAGAAGAGATGGAGCTTGAGATGTGTGCATCTGGACTCTGCCTGCCATGCAAAAGAAGGTACTGAGTAGTAATCAGTTGTATTAACTGCAGAGTATCTGCCTGATTTCAATGCCTTTTGTACACACATCAGTGGATCTAGGGCCCAGCAGAGTAATTCTGTTTTACTCTGCAGCACTTTGCCACAGCAAAACACTTATATTGGATTAGAGTGCATTTCTGTCTACACTTTTGTGCTCACAGTTAATTATGGCTTAGAAACAACTGTATTAGCAGCAGGTATTACTTTGTTTCCCATTAAAATGCACACATAGAGGTTTGTCCAGTTCCTTTCAATGTGAACCCAGTAGAATCTTTGAATGGAGGAAAGAATCATATTATAGTAGTCCCTTCCTAATTTCAGAACAGGAATTGTTGGAGATTGACTTGATAATAAAATAACTGAATCAGTGTGAGGTAAATTCTCTATTTGAGAGGTTTGCAGAGCAGTGGAAGTAGGGCTTAATGATCTGTCAGGCAAGTCATTTACACTAACTCTCAAGGAGAGGAGAAGCATTTAGTAGAAAATAGAGTTTGAAAGGTCAGCAAATGAAAGGGCTTGACAAAAATTTGTATGAAAGGGAAAATTAGAAGAAATTGTACCAGTTAGAAATGAAATCTGTATATAGTAATTTGATTATTTGAAAGCTGATCATTCAATTTTATCTTAGTCAGACTGTTTGCTTTTCTCCTTGTTACTCCAAGACAATCTAGTTCCCTGCTGATTAGGGTTTGAATGAAATGGTGGCTGAATGCCTTGTGCAAATTACCCTCACATTCAACTCTATAGGAGGCAAGACATAGGAGTCTTTTTAACAAAGGAAGTTTACCCATCCTCAGTGCTAGGCCCAATTTTAAGGATGAATAGGGCTTCTTCTTCAGCTGCCTTGTTTGTAGAACTTCAGTTTTAATTAGCATAACTAAATTTTATCACAAACACTATTGTAAAACCAGGCAGAAGTATATTGACACATAAGTCTTTGTATACATCTGAAAACTACTTCACATGGATGAAACAGTAGCCTAATTTCTGTTTTTTCTAAACTTTTATATATTTATTCTTTGTATCTTTCACATCAAGCATATCGATCCCATTCATTTCCCATCACTGTATATCCACTCTCTGAACTTCCAGTTGCTCCTCATCCCAAGAAAATTTAAGAGGAAAAAGGAATAAAAAAGAGGAAAGATCTCATGAGGGAAGTGGTAGTATCACATAGTGAGTCACACAGTAAAACCTTTTGTCCACATATTTTACTTGGAATAGTTCATTGCAAAGAGTCATTGGTCTGCTTCAAGGCCAATAGTTTCTTTTAGGTGGATGCTGGCCCCTCACTGTAACTCCTCTTGGTTATTCTGCTGTTGCCCTGTGCTGTGGAGATCTATACCAGCAAATCGCAGATAAGGTGTACATTGGGGTGGTCCTGGGTAGTTGCAAGGTTGGCCAGCCTGTCACCCAGCTCCCCTTTATCCTCATCACTAGGGTGAGGTCCCTTCCTTTGCCTTGGCTAGTTGCCGCTTTGAAGAGATGAAGTCAATTCTCGTGCTTTCATGTCCTTAGGATCAGATCTCCCACATGTATATCTCCTGGCCAGCTCTGCAATGTTGTTCAGGTGTAATGCATCAGATAAAGAGCAGGAATGTCTAACCTGTTCTTATGACCTGAAGGATATGCTCTTCCACTTGCCTCAGGCATTGATGGTTTGGCATACTTTTCTCCTGCCCAGGCTGCCACATGGCAGTTAAGTAATGGAACAGCTCTTCCATGCTCATAATATCAGTGCTTGCTCACTCACACCTCTGCCAATGGGGTTGGATGTATTGTGTTGCCCATATGAAGTGCAGGGTCTACTCTCCTGCGGATTGTAGCTGGTGGCAGGCATGAACAGCTGTAGAGAGTAATTTCTGAATCAGTGGAGATTTGTGACAGAAGCCAAGGAAAAGGCAGGTCACTTGGATTCACTGAGGTCCAGCCGGGACAATTATTTCAAGAATGCTAATTCCTGGGCTACTCTGATTCCTTTATGAAATCCAACATGGAGGTGTCTGTACAATATGAGAGACAGGCACTTCCTTTATTCTCTCTATCTCTTTTGTGACTCACTATGTTCATAAAATCAATAAAAATGAAGGGTTGCAGAATCCATTTCTAGGTGAAGTATGCTTTTAATTAAGTTCATTAAAGGGAAAGATTACCACATTGAGACTGTTAGCTGCTTTTGCTGATGATTTTTCTCTTTTTACTCCTAGGCTATAGATTTATTTACATAGTCATGTATGTCACTTTTGGAAAAGTTACTTAAAATAAGTGATAGGATATCAGAGCACAGTTTTGACAGAAGTTGTTTTAAGAGCTTTCTCCTTTGTAGATATCATCACTAAGTACAGAGGGATAAAATCATGAGAATACGAAGAAGAGGAGGGAGAGGCAGGAAGAGGTAAAGTAGAAATGTCAAAAGCAACAACAAAAAATAAAAATAATTGGAGATGAGATTTAAAGCACTTTTGTGGGGAGGTATTTTCTCAGCCACATACATTTTGAGTAAAAAAATACCAGATTGGAACAACCTGATATTTCCCCTAAATTTCTCTTAAAGGTGAAGTGTCACATGCTCTCTGCTTCATGCTTGCCATTTAAAGTTGCAAGCCTTTGGCTTTCTGTCCCAGGCACTCTCTTTCTTTCACGAGGGACTCATAATTATTGCTCTGTTACTGTAAACCCCAATAAACACTTCCTTCTATAAATTGCCTTAGTTGTAAAGTTTTATTATAGCAACGTAAAAGTGACTAACAAATAATTTTTGTTTTTCTTTACTAAACAGTGAAGATAGCAGATATAATAAAAAATTGAGTAGTTGTTTATTTCTCTTTGACACTGTTCTTTAATTGACAGCATGCATGATTTTGAACTGTATATGTAATTCTGTAAACTTCATATTGCATACTTATGGAATAAAGAAACAAGTTTGGATTTATTTATCATTTTATCTAGGGCTAAAATTATATGATAGTAATGTTATCATGACCTTAAAACCATTAAACAAAAGAACACAACTGTGCTGTATAAAAACTTTATAAAAGTTAGATGAACTCACATCTTGTGCAGGCCTTTTGGACACATGTACTTAAGTTGTTTAACCTCCTATTCAAAAAAATAGAATGTGAAATTAAAATGTTTTAAGCTATGTGAGATCTTAAAAGTTTAAATTTCCAAAGAGAGGCACATCCTATTGTATTTCACATACATTTGTGTACAATTGCTAACAATTCTACCTCCAGTACAAAAATATTTTGGAAAATTTATTAGTATATTTTCTCATAGTAGTAGACAAAATATAAGCAGAGTAATTTATAAGTGAAGACAACAAAAGTTCTAGGTAGAGGTGTTGTTTCATATTAAATTAACATATAATTTATATACTGAAATATAGGAGTGTATTAGAGTTAGATTTATAATTCCCTAAATTTAATATGTTATAAAAAGAACTTGCATATCTAAATTAACATCATTAGCTACAATGAGAATAGAATATGTCCAAAGTCCTACTAATAGAGAATACATCAAAACATCAAGGGAAACACTTGGAAATCAACCCATAATGTAAATTTGTGATTCCAATAACCATTCAAATATAGAGATTTCTAAATGTTATGTATCTCTGCATAATTGATCAAAGTTAACAAATTCCATACACTTATGAATATTTGAGCTAACTGTTCTAGGTATTCCAGAGTACAAATCCATAGTTTACTGTCCATAGTAATTCTCAGTTAAGTTAAAGGGCTTTTACAAATTCCCTATAAAAAATGTAAAATCATAACTCCATACATATTTTTACTTTGTTACGGTTTATTTTGTGATCATGATGACTGAACCCAAACCCAAGGCATCATGCTTCTCAGGCAAGTGGTGGCCTAGCATATAGTTCTTGGCTAGATAATTTGTAATGCAATTTAAGAAAAACTGTTTAAAACCTTTTAACTATTTTATCACCTTCCTAATGAATGATTCATTTTATTGCATTTATTGTAACTTGAAAAGTGAAGTGCTCATGCCGTATCTCTCAGGACTGGGAGAATGAGAAGGACCAGATAAAGCACTATAAAATTTTGTCAAAAAGTTAGTTGATGTTTTTAAGTGACCTAGAACAAATTGAAACTTAAATTTCTTCAAGGAGATAAAGTTTTGGTAGCTATCAAGTTAGTAACCTAAGATATTGTAGATTTATCAATTCATATTTAAGGTCATAATGTGGAGAATGAGCTGTATTTTAGTATCTATTTGGTTTATTTTATTGTTTTATCTAGATTATGCACAATAAAACTTCAGCTCATATAAAAAGCAAAATAAACAAAAGAAAATCAGTAACATATATATTTTTTGTTGTGACAAAATTACCCTAGAAAATCAACTTGAGGAAGAAAATGTATATTTTCAAAATAATTTGAGGTTATAGGTCATTGTAGGGATCATGGAATGGCAGCAGGAGTGTAATGTGCCTGGTTCACTTAACCTAAGGTCAGAAGGCAGAGCGTTTGGTTTCTATGTTTATTCATTCCAGAACTATAGCTAATGGAATAATGCACTCACATTCAGAGTGAGTCTTCCATTTTCAGTTAAACCTTTTAGAAACACCTTCCTAAACACACTCAGATATGTTACCTTAATGATTCTAAAATTAAAATTAAAAAATGAAGACTAAATATCAGACCTACCAATTAGAGACAGGAAAAATTTTTTAAAGTGAATTAAAAAGAAAAATATGAAACTTTTTATGAAATAGCTAAAATAATACTAACATTGGTATCTCACTTTCAAAGTTCACCTTAAACTACAAAATAGACTGAAGTAGCAATCCAATCTTACTTCATAAAGTGATAAAAAAGAAGCAAAACCCAAATAAACATTATTACAAACAACTCCCATAGGCAGAAATATGACAATCTCAAACAAAACATAGCAAATTGGATCCAATATTAGCATAAAAGTGTAATGCCTGAGAATGAGATGTGTTTCAGCCATGGTAGGTTAAGTAGTTTAGAGTCAATAACATGTGCTCTAGTGAAAAATAAATACTTATGAGAGGTGTGGAGAAGAGAGTGACTGGAAGGTTAGTCATGGTTATCCCTCCTATACAGTTTATTTTTGCTGTGCAGAATTCCACCCCTGGGTTTGTCTGGCTCTGTGACACAAAAACACTCAGGACCTACTCAACTTGAAAGATCTTTGGATATAAACTGATACTTCTACTTGGAGTCTTGGAAACACATCCAGAAATTACAGTGTCCCCAACAACAATTCATAAATGGGACTTTCTAAACCTGAGTAGCTTCTGTAAGGCAAGAGGCACAGTCAATAACAAAACAGAAGCCCATAGCATTTTGATCTGGGCAATTCAAAAGAAGCCACAGGCCCACCAGGCACCTTCTTGCTCCAGGTAGCTGAACCCCATTATAGTGAGGAAATGGATGTTTGGGTATGGGAAAGAGAGTCAGACAGAATGAGGTTCATATCCTACAGAGAATACAGATCTAAAGGCTTGAAGGTCGCTGATCTGGGAGACCTGTTTACTCTCATGAGATTGGTGTCATCTGGCCCTGGGAGGCAGCCAAGAGCCATGTCTGGGTCTCTTTTGACGGTTATGACCCCTGTTACCACTGAGGACCTTGAATATGCCTGGTGTAGGAGCTACCACACAGGGCTACAATGAGGGCCTGAGGGCCATGTCACCAAATGGGTCATCTTGATCTGAATGTCCTGGGCCATTGAGTCATCTGTCCTTCATGCTGTGGCTGTGGCAGGGACCAAGGTTTCCACCAGGTGTGAACCATTGCTGGGGATCATATCTCTATATCCATGGTCCTACTGCAACCTGACTTGTGGTGATGTACTTGACTCCCATTGCCATTAAAGACCACAAGGATCCCCTGATGCTCACTGCATCCTGTGGCCATGTTTGAGGGACATGTTGCTGCTGGAACTATTCAGCCTTCAGTTGCCTGTACTGCCAACTGTAGTAACGGTAACATTCAAACCAATATGCTGCCAAAGGTCATGGCTAGGTCCCTGGCTCCACTGTAGCCAGGGTCTGCTCCATTGTCCAAGGCTCTGTTTACTACCAAAGACAATACAAATACCTGGATCTGGGCTGAAACCCAATGCCATCTTGGGGCCTAGGGTCATGCTGCTGCTGGGATCACGCAGATCAGTGTGACCTGAACTGACACTGGGCTATATTGATGCCTGGCCTGAGCTCGGCCAAGCGACCATTCCTGGTTCTGCAGCCCTGCCATAGGCAGAATCTATATTGAGTTTTGTGTCTCTTATTGCCATTGGTGACCTTACAATTTCCTTGTTTCTGAACTGCCACATGGGGCCAGGTTGGAGCCAGGGGAACATGCTGCTACTAGGTACATTCAGATCTGAGAGGCCTGTACTATCACCTGGGGCCATGGTGACATCCAGCCCGAAGCTGCTGCTGCTGCCCCTGGATCCATGATTTTGCAGCAGCTGAGGTATGTGTGGATGTTCATTGTCCATATTATCACAGGGGCTATGCAAAACATGTGTTGAACCATGTACTGAAGTATAAGGGCCCTGGTGAGCTTGCCCGGGCCCTCCTTGGCCAAGAGTGACTTTCTCTCCCCTCATAGAAGAGCTGACCTTTAACCTCCTGGGCCCTGGAATAACAGATGTTGATGATTCCAGCATGAAAAAGCTAACCCCACACTTAATAGGACAACTGGCTCTCCATACTTGGAAAAGATCACATCACTTCTCACCATGGGACAGGGAACTTCTCACCATGGTACAGGGAAAGCTGGCTCTTATCCTCCCAGAGAAGAGTTTTTCCAGTGTCCTGAGCTAAACAACTCATCTGTAATGCAAGCACCCATTTAGGATTTGTAATTGGCACATGTTAATACCTACTCCATCTATGATCTCTTTTAATAGGTTTCTGGCCCAGACTTTCTGGGCCTGGACCAGAGGTTTGACTGGCAGTCTAGCAGTCTGACAGAGACATACAGATTCTTATATTATGTTTATGCTGCTGGGCGTAGGGCCCTGGCATATAACTTGCTAACTCCTTTATCTGAACCCACCCCATCTTGTTCAGCCATGTGGCTCAATACCTTTTCTCAGATCAGCATTTCAACTTCTTTCCTTCATATCTGCCTGTGGTATCTCCAAAGACTCTATGGCATCTGTCTCTGCTCTGAGATGTTCCCGAGTTTTCTTAGCCTAGCAGCTCCACCCACACTTCCTATCTGCCTTCAGCCAATCAGTATTTTTATTAAACTAGGAGGGACAAATATTTACAATATACCATAATCTCACTACAATGATCTACCTAAGGTGTGAAGGGACTGATCCTGCAAAACCATAGCCACAGGATCTCCATGACTCTGGGCAAAAGTGGAATATCTACTACTGATGGTGCCAGTAGGATCTAGCATTGATGCTGTATCAAAGGCAGAGGCCTTGAACCCGACCAAAAACTCATTATATGATGAACATTTGCAGGTAAAGTTTTTGTATAAAAGAATATACTGCTGATACACAACAGCCCGCATATGCCAATAAGATGAGTGAAGAGGTAGTGGGAAAATATTATCATTATTGTTTATTTTTATGTTATTTTTATTCTTTTTTTAACTTTCCTTTGGGGGCACTACAAGAGAGAGGCACTATATGGAGGGACTGGGAGATGAGTGTTTTTGGGGTGCATAATGTGACATTCTCAAAGAATCAATTAAAGTGAGGGGAAGAAATGATTATTCACAATGACCAGAAACACTTAGCTTTCTTTTATTTATTTATTTATTTATTGTGATTTGGAGGAGTTTAATAAGTTGTTATTGCAAATACCACACATGATAAACTAATAATAGCAATAGACCAAATGATACAAAACTAAAAATTGATATTCTACTTGAGAAAAAGCATAACATATAGCATCTAAATTACAAGGGTTTGAAAAATAACAGTGAAGAATTATGTAATTTATAAAATTAGGAGACATAAACATTAAAATAGAGCTTTATAGATTGCAAATTTAAAATAAGGTCTAGGAGCAGCTGGCTACTCAGAAACATTCTTATTTATCCAGTAAAGTAAAACAAAAACTAAATTATCAGATACTTGGGATTAGCATAGTCAACAAATTGAGAGCAATAGAAAAAGTAGATTAGTAGAAAAAATAAAGTGATCTCTGATAAAAATACATAAATTTATCAACTAAGAAGGTAAGAGGGGACCCCTTCTATCTGCATCTGTAAATGAAATTGCTGACTCAAATTCCTAGTGAGATCACTCCTCATACTAGAAATATATGAAGCTTCTTAGATGACCAAGAGCCAAAGACTTAGAGTAAAACCAAATGTACTAGTCTATAAAGGAAAAAAAAAGTAACAATAAGATGATCCCTAATGACCTTCTGCTATACTGATACATTGGTGCCTTACTCAGCCATCATCAGAGAGGTTTCCTCATGCAGCAAATGAGAACCAATTCAGAGACCTACATTCAGGAAACTCCATGGAAGAGGAAGCAAAAGTGTGAAAGCCAGAGAGGATGAAGGACACTAGGAGAACAAAGCCCTTTAAATCAACTGAGTGAAAACACATGAACTCATAGAGACTGAAGCAAAATTTGAGCTTGCAGAAGTCTACACCAGACTAAGTAAAATATACCAGACAAAGATTACACAGTGTAACCTATATGGATGGAACACCTAGCTTTCTTAATCTCGGAATAAGATAACAAGGTAGTAGAGATTCATGAATATTATACAGCTGATATTTTAAAATGCAATCTTGAAATATTTGGAAATACACATATATATGCTCTATAATGTTATATTCAATCTCTTACTCTATGTCATAGTCGTTGCAAAAATAAGATAAATGAAGGACATAATCATCAGAAATGAAGAATTAAAATATATTCCAGCCTTTTACACAGATAATCCACATCTAGCCTGTACCATAGACAATCCCAAAGATTGAAAAAAAGGCGCAGCCTGCCCATGGTAGGGATAGGGAGATGTGGAGAAGAAATAATGACCTGATGTGGTGGGAGGGGGAAGGGACCTTGGACAAGGATATACAAGGATAGAAAATGTGGCTTCTTTATTCATAATAAAAAAAAAAAAGAAAAGAAAAAAGTAACCTTCTACTAATAAAGAAAAATAATGATAAAATGGTTGACAGTGCTAGAATACAGCATACAATGCTAAAGCAATTATAACTTTATAAATTTTTCCTCATGTAATACCAATGAATATTTTGTATGAAAAGCTATAAACCAGTAATATGGCATAACATAAAACTGTGGACTCTTTTTGCCCCAGACAACATAGATATGTTGGGGACACTGGGGCCTATAATTTCATCAGAACTCTAGAGGCCAGTAAAGAGGTCCTACACCTTAGAAAAGCCCAAAAGCTTAATATAAAATTAGAGAAGAGAAACAGTCATATTATCTCTCTAGAGACTTTCCCAGTTGCACTCTGAACTGTGATTAGGTGATTTCAGTCCTAGGTTTTCCTGAGGTGGGAGTAAGTCTGGAAAACACATACAGCAAGTCCAAATATTTTGAGAGACAACCAGAACTCATCTGAATGAAGGCTTGATAAGAAGGGCTTCACAGTGGGTAGACAGGAGAAGCAGAGGCTGTCTTTTGAACTACTGTGCACCCACTCGGCATCTCTCTTCTTTCTAAGCACAGGGCATAAAAGGGAGAAAATTCTCAACTTCTGGCTTCTCTGTGGAAGGAAAGAGTTGCTTCAACAATTGTCCAACTTTCTGACTTGAGAAATGCCTTGAGGAACCGATTTCTGTGTCTTCTATGTGCATTGTGATAGGCGTTGTGCTCAGAAATCACTTGATGCTACAAGATCAGAAGGATTTGTCTTTCCTGCAGGAGAACGCCCAGGGAACAGACATGCAAGGATAGGACCCAATAGTTTCTCCTAAGAATGGTAGGCCAGAGCTCTTCCATTAAGCTATATCTCAATGGATATTGTCTTTTGCGCATGGATCTGATAGTATGGTCACTCGAAATTAAATACATTTTCTTTTTTGTTATGTAGTACATTTCTACATACAGTGAAATATAGTTATATATTTTATTATTTTAGAAAGATTTATTTTCATGTATATTTATGCATATTTGTTGGAGTGCTTGTTATGTGCATAAACATGAGAATAACCAAGGAGACCAGAAGAGGGCATTGGGAAACTCAGAATGGAATCACAGTGTCATTCACCCAACTAATGTGGAAGTGCATTTGAGACCTCTAGTGATTAACAAGTGCTCTTAATGACTGAATTATTTCTCCAGTCCCTATATTTCATTAATTGATTTCTATTGTTCTAGGAAGAATTTTACGTGATTAGCAAGGTATCATAATGTGATTTATTATCTGATTGACAAATCATACTCTTATTTATTTTATTGTTGTCATTCAATTTATTGGGATTATAATCATTTATATATCTATGAAGATATTAATGTCATTTTACTTTAAGCTCTGGAAAATCTATTAATTTCACTAAATGCATATATTAATCTTGAGAGTATTATAGTCCAAGAATATGCCAGGCTTTTAGTTTTCTCAGATATAACTATGCATCAGTTAACAGGTTTTATGATGGTTATAATTCAAAATTTTTATTTTTCTTATTAAATTGATTTAGTTTAAATTCATTCTAGCCAGGGTCTAATGTACTCATAAAATCTCCACAAACAGAGTAGGTAGCCAACATTGGCCTGGAACTTCTATTCCCCATGTCTCTACCTCCCTATTACTAAAGTTCCAGGCATAATCCACCAGCCAACTTAAATTGATTGTTACATATTTCATATTTTAATATGACAAAATATGATACAATTCTTCTTACTTTCAATGTTAAGGAATTTATGATTTTAAGTATTTTTCTTATATTAATCTACTTCAAGTGTTTTTTGATATCTGAAAAGTTTTATTTTGTTAAAAGTGTCATGGATTTTTTTTTTAAAAGTATATATTTGAAGCAGGGTTTAAATAAAGTTCATGTATGTGTTATTAATATATCTTTTAAGTTTCTTAAAGTAAGTTTTATGTTTCCTTCTTCCCCTCCTTCCCCTTCTTGCTGTTTTCTTAACTCTTATAATATATCCTTGGATCCCACTCCCTCTAGAGGAACACCTGACTCAGTCTTGATGTTGGGGTGAGAAAATTGGATCTGCCAGGAGTGGATGCTGAACTGAGCAATATTGGGACCTTGGGACCTCCTGCCCTTGCTGGGGAGGAGATGAGGAGGTGTGGAAAAGAGTGAGTGACTGGAGGGGGAGGGGGAAGGGACCTTGAATAAGGATATACACAGATAGAAAATGTGACTTTATTCATAATAAAAAAAGAAAGAGGAAAAAATAATATATTTTATTTATCCTTTGAAAATGTAAATCTTATAATCAAAGTATCTTGATTATATGTATGCAAAATTCCCATTTCATTACTCCAGGAAACGCTTACCATATACTCTTCTCACTGCATATAGCTTCAGATGCCTCTCCCCATCTTTGCACTTATTACCACCGACACTGCCCAGTTTATTAATCTCCACATTACCTATTTATCATGGCAAAGAAAGATTTGAATTTGAGATCAGGACTACTCTATGGATATAAACATAAATATTCAGAATGTAGCAATATACCATGTCTATTCATCAAAATTTTTTTAAAAAAGGAAAAAATAAAGTTGTAGATATCTCTGAAGAGCCTGTGATCTCCTGAACCATATAGTTTTAGTTTTTCTTTTTGACAAGTCTTATAGTACAAGATATGGATTCTATCCTTTACATCAGTCCTCAAGTACAATAAAAAAATATGTGGTTAGCAACACAATCTCAATGTTATATTGGATCATTGGGCACATATATTTTGGCAAGTTAATCAGTATTGGATTTTAAGTTATTTTTATTTAATCAATTAGAATACATTTGTTCCACTTTCAAACATTTAAATGTTCATTATTTTATTCAGTTTATTTTTTATTTAATTATCTGAGTAAATAAATTATAGTGATCATGTATCATTACATTTCAAGAACATTTTACAACTTTCTCAAGAAACTCATATTTTCTAAAATTTGTAAATGCTTAGCTCCCTATGGGTTGATAAAAAAATGTGTAATATTTTTATCAGAAACAAATTGATGGGGTAATTGTTGCTTTCATCTGGATTAATTTATGTTAGATTATTACATGTGTAACAAAAGTATATGTGGGTATTTATCATTTCACAGACATTGTGCAATTCATCAATTGCTCCTTGTGGATATTTTGAGATATGGTGTTCTTATGTTTCTTTGGTTACTGTCTTATAGTGCTTAGATGTTTATATGTCTTATGACCATTTCTTGTTTTGTCACAAACTTACAGAGATTGCTCTACTCTGTTTAAAGCTAAAAAACAAACATTCACAATATTTCATTGTGAAGAACTCATTTCTTGTATCTCTTCTTAATCATGAAAGAGATCACTCAACACCTACAGAGGAACAGAGTTCAGTTCCCAGAACTCATGTTGGATGTTTCATAATTGCCTCTAATTTCTCCAGTGGATCAACCCTCTCTTTTGAATTCTGAGAGTCTCTTAATTATTGTTCTTTTGCTGAGAAGTGACATGGTAAAGGCTACCTAATAAAGGAACATTTAAATGGAGGCTTACATACACGTTCAGAATGTTAGTCTGTGACATTCATGCCTGGGAGAATGGTGATGGGCAGGAAGGCATGGTGCACAGCTAAACATCATACAACCTTAACAGAGAGATTGTGTGTGTGTGTGTGTGTGTGTGTGTGTGTGTGTGTAGATGAGATAATATATAATGTTAAAAAAATCTTGTAAAGCAGATTTTATATGTTTTAATTGTATAACAATTTATTCAGTAGTTTAGTTTCCAGTTTTATTTTTCTCCATATATACTTTACAAATTATTTATCATTTAAATTTTATTTTAAATAACAAGATTTGTACTTTCTACCTTAATTTGTTATTCACAGTATTTCAAAACATTGGTTTAAATTTACAAGTTATTCTGCTGCTATTGATATCCAGTTTTAATCCATGGTGTTTATGTAGGATGCAGGATGAAAATTCCATTTTCTAGTATCTCATGAGATTTGCTTTGTAAAACATTCTGTGGTCAGTTTTGGAGAGAGTTCCCCAAGCTTCTGAGATTAAAGTATATTCTTTTTTTATTATTATGAATAAAGTCATTTTTTTTAACCTGTGTATACCCTTGTTCAAGCTCCCTTCCCCCTCCTGCCCCTTCCAGTATATTCTTGAAGGAAATGTTCTATAACTATCTGTTAGTTCAATTTGTTTATGATGCCAATTAGCTCCAGTATTTCTCTGGGTTTGTCTGTATAACCTGTCATTTGGAGAGAGTCAGGTCATTAACTCCCTCACTTATCAGTGTGTAAGGGTCAATATGTAATTTTCAGTCTCTTAGTGTTTTCTCATATGAGTATGGGTAACCTTGTATTTTCTGTATAGACATTAAGAATTGCAGTGTTCTCTTGTAGATATTTTTCTTTAATGAGTATGAAAGTTCCTTTCCTAGCTCTTCTAATTTATTTCAGTTTGACAACTATTTTGTCAGATATTAAAATGGCTATGCCAGCCTGTTTCTTACATCTATTTGTTTGGAATGTATTTTTACATTCTTTAACCTTGAGTTATTATCTATCCTTCATGTTTGCTGGATATAACAAAAGTATAGATCCTGTTTCACATCCATTCTATTAATGTCTCTTCTTATTTAGGACATTGAGATGACTGATGTTGAGAGTTATCAATGAGTATTGTTTGTTGACTCTTGTTATTTTGCTATGGTAGTGTATTTTTTCTCTTCTCCTTTGATTTGCTGGTCTGGAATTATTTATTTTGGGGCATGTTTAACTACCTCAGATTGAAGTTTTCAGTCTGGAGCCTTTAGTAGATAGATTTTCAGATAGATATTACTTAAATTTGGTTTTATCATGGAAAGTCTTTAGTTCTCCATCTATTGTGATGGAAAGTTTTACCAGGAAAGTAATCTGAAATGCACTTATGGTCTCTTAGAGTCTGTAGAACATCTGTCCAGGCACCCCTGGCTTTTAAAGTCTCCATTGAGAAGACATGTGTTATTATAATATGTTTGCCTTTATATATAACTTAATTTTTTTCTCTTCCAGTTTTCAATATTTTTTTTGTTTTGTATAATTGGTGCTTAATTATTGTATGCTGAGGGGAATTCCTTTTCTCATCCTGTCTACTTGGTGTGCTTTATGCTTCTTATATCTTAATAAGTTCTACTATCTATAGGTTAGTAAAATTTTTCTCTTATAATTTTGTTTGTTCTATAAAAGTCTGCTTTTTTCTGACTAATCAAATGATACATTTGACAAATCTCTTTCACAATGAAAATCATAAAAACATAATTTCTCCAAATAATAATGTTCAAATATTTGATTTAAAATATGTCTTGGGTATGTGTATGTGCATATAAACTCTAAGTGATTATTTTTTATGTCATATACTTAATATCACACTGATAATAAGAAAATGATGATATAACTAAAATTGTTAACTTTGCCATACTTCATTTTATTTACAATAAACCTGAAATAAAAAAAAGATACATAAAAGAATTATTAAAATTTTTTCTTTGTCTTTTACCTGTATTTCTTCTTCACATAATACTATTATTCTTAGGCTGATCTTTTTATAGTTGTCTCATAATGAATTTTTTTGTCAGACCTTTCTAAGATTTAACATTTTGACTGATGTATCCATTTTTTTAAAAAAGCTTATCTTCTGTGTCTGAAATTCTCCCTTGCATCTTTTGTATTCAGTTTGTGAAGCTTGTCTCTGTGGCTCCTGTCCAAGTTTCTAAAATTTTTATATCCAGATTTCCTTTAGTTTGCATTTTACTTACCAATTTTATTTCTACTTTTGAGTCTTGAATTGTTTTACTTCTTTCTTTCAATCTTGATCCCTTTTTTCCCATAAACTTTCAAATGAATTTATTAATGCCCTTTTTGAAGATCTCTACCACATTTATAAATGCTATTTTAAGGTCTTTCTCTTATGTTTCAGCTGTGTTGCATTTCTCATTGTCTATTTTACTATTGATGCCAGGATCTAGTGAAGACACACTGTCCTATCTCTTGCTGATTCTATGCTAGAGTCTAAGAATCTGGGTTTGAAAGATTGTAGTTCTACGTGCTGATATATACTCTTGTCTTTTTGGGGTGGGTGTTTTGTTCCTTGACTTGTTTTTCTTTTGGTTCTTATGAGGGTGTGTTGTTTGTGTGTTGCCTGGTATAAAAACTTCTGTGATCCTGTGCTATGTGACCATTGAGAATTCCATTCTGGGTTGAATAAGTTTTTAGGTATTGGGGGCTGACAGAATTAGGAATAGGCTATGAGCATAGAGTTTGTAGAAGAGAGGAAGGCTGGGTATTCTTCCAGTATCTGCTCAGTTCCAAAGAGATAAAGAGTGGGTAGATGTCACAAAAGATTTGTCTGGGCAGATCTTATGAAGTTATTTTCTCACCTGAGAATCCTTCTTCAAATGACTGTAGCTCATATTAGGTTGATCTGAAATGAACCAGTATTCTCAGCATATGCACACCTTGTTTAGACATGCAACAAAATTTACACTTGTTCTTTGATACACTGTTTTAATGCCACAGTGTTTAGTTTATGATTGACATCTACTGTGAGAATTATATTCAGCTTGCAACATATGCAACTACTCTGAGACCTGGGAACTGTTCATTACTAATTGTCTGTGAAAAGTATATAAACTATGTAACAATGAGTTTTCCAGTCTATTAAAACTTTAAAGCCTAGAGAGAACTGAACCATTCATAAAAATGATGCAAGGAAGAAATACCAGCCAAGTAGAATGTGAACTCAAAAATAATTCAAATTCACTACTGGTCTTACTTTTAAACCTGTTGAATTCCTATTTCTCTTTCATACTTTATTCCTCTTTCATACTTCCAGTTTTTAATTTTTCTAAGGCACATTGTTTTGTTAGATGGTTCAAATACATATTAAAGGACAATTAAATTATTAAATAAAGTCACAGTTATTACTACTTGTATTTACAAAATTATCTTCTAAAAGTGTGGTTTGTTTTGGGAGGTAAGGAGAATTAGACACCACACTTTGAACCTAGTTCTTTATCCTGTACTGGAGAATCTCAAACTTAGTCGACAGTGGGTTCATCTCCTAAGAAGAAACTTTAGTATGTGATCTTTGTCAATGTCACTGCATTAAGCTTATTTCTGTTTTGCTTTGTAGGAGTGTCAAATCAAAAAAAATCTGTTAAGAAGTGCCATAATAATCATTTCCAAAATTGGCTGGACTGATTCTCATATGTCCACTCAGACAGTGGAGTAGGGAAATGGGACAGAGGCATTTCAACTGAAGGCAGTTGTTGTTAATCTATGCAGGATTTTTATGTAGAATCATACCTAATTCAATCCTATGACTGAGCTATAACAGAGATATTTTCACTGTTACCCACAAAAAATAATAATGATTTCCTATGGATGAGCCCTTCCATTCAAATAAACTTATGTATTTTTACTGATGGTACAAGTCCAAGCATGTTATAGGCTTTACTTGAGAAATGCATTATAAGCAATATTCACTTCTACTTTCCTGAGCCTCTCATATTATAAATCCTTCCCCATAGGCTCTGTTCGAATGCACTGAAATACGTAATTTGGACTGTAAACAATGCATGCCAGGAAGAGAAAGAAAATTTATAGACTAATCAAGAACACAAACTCCATTTTCCTTTGTTCAATAGCAAAGACCAAGACATGAATATTTAGATGTTTACAAACAAAATTCTGAGTACACTTGTGTACAGATGGTACTACTAGGAACATAAAATGCCCATTTTACATACAATGGACTTTGGATAAAGGTTTCTTGTATAGTTTATTTGGTGTTAGCTTTTCATTGTATTTTTAACTATTTATCTTTAAGGTTGTTGGGAAAGTAGCTTGTGAAGGGAAAGCCATGTACAAAGGCTGACACAAACTTTCTTAAAGTTAATATAAAGAAAAATTTAAAAGATTGTTTTTTCTATAATAATGTATTCAATGATGATAGTAATGATTAATTTTAGATGTGTGGAGAAAGAGAGAGAGAATAAAAAATTTCACTTTTCAATCAACTCCTAGTCTCCACTCTTGCTGTAAATGTGAAATGTAATTATTCACAAATGTTATTCAAGTGTTACAAATGACATCATGAAATTAGCGTGTAAATTGATGGAACTAGTAAAAATTATCTGTGTAAGGTAGTCCAGATCCCGAAAGATATTTATAATGTGTATTCACTTGTAAGTGGTTATTAACTGTTAAGTAAATGAAATTATGTGGAAAGGGTCTAAATAGAGGTCTCTATTGGGTCTCTTCCCATGGGACGTGGGGAGGAAAAATGAGTTGTCAGAGGTTATGGAGGACACCAGGAGAATATGGTTCACTGAATCAACTAAGCAGGGCTCATATGAGCTCAGAGAGACGTAAGTGGTAAACAGAAACTGCAAGGGTACACACCAAGTCTTCTGAGTATAGGCTATGGTGTTAGCTTGGTGTTTTGTGGGACTCTTAACAGTAGGAGTGTCTCTCACTCTTTTACCTGCTTTTGGGACTCTTTCTCTTTTTGATTGCTTTGTCCAGCCTCAGTATGAGGACTTTTGTCTTGTCTTATTGTGTGTGTGTGTGTGTGTGTGTGTGTGTGTGTGTGTGTGTGTGTGTGTTTGGTTGTTGTCTCTTGGAGGCCAACTCTTTCTGAAGGGATACAGAGTGGAGAATAGATCTGAGGAAAGAAAAAGTATGTGGCCAGGAGCTGGGAGGGATGGAGGGAAGGGAAACTATGGTCAGGTTGAAATGTATAACTGATTAATCTATTTGCAATAAACAATCAAACAAACAAAACACAAAACCAAAATAAAATTTTAAAACATTAAACAAAAACCCAAAACAAAAAACTTATCTTGTAATTCAAAATCCCTTAAAATTATAAATGTCTTAGAAACAATACAAAAAAGAAATATTTATCTTAGCAGGATATTTAAAATAATAAAATACTGGATGTAATGTAATATTTTTTTTAATTATTATTGCAAATAATTTTCTTTTCATACAATATATTTTGGATCACTTTTTCTCCTCCCTCATGTCTTCCCAGACTCTTCCCACATTTCCATCAAAACAATGCCTTCTGTTTTCTCTCTGAAATAAACAAACAAACTCTCCCAAAGGGAAAAAAATACAAGAAACACATACACACACATACTCACACACACACAATCTCAGAAAACAACAAATCAGTTACCATAATACTCAAACAAAATCCCAAACAAAGAATATAAGATCAAAATATTCTCAAAACTCCTGAGTTTAGTTTGAATTGGCCTTCTACTGTTAGGCATGGGTCCTGTTCTTAAGAACAATTTGTGTACCAAGTGAGACTACATTGAAGAAAAATAATATTTTCATTATCAAGCTCTTGTCCACTGGAGATAGCTTCTTTGTTAAGGATTGGGGAGCATGTCTGTACTTCACATTCTCAGTGCTCTGTTTCCATCTGGTTTTGATCTCTGTAGTTCCTGTGCCTGCGGCTACAGGCTTTGTGAGTACATATGGGCCTTGGTCCTGTTGTATCTAGAAGACACTGTTTCCTTGTTATCCTTCATTCCCTCTGGTTCTTAAAATCTTTCTGCCTCTTATTCTAAGGAAAGGGATTGATGAAGACATTTATTTAGGACTGAGCCTTCCAGTCTATCACTTCTTGTCCATTGTCCATTGTCTGTATTAGTTCCTACCCACCAGAAAAAGAAGACTCTTTTTTTTGATGGCTGAGTGAGGCACCAGTCCTATTTGTCTTTCCTATAACATAATCTTTGCTTTTTTATTTGCATGTCATGTTTCATGGGCTGGTATATTTTTTAAATCTTTTCATTTTCAAAAATATACCAGTAACTGCCATTTAAACACCAGTTCCCATGAGAATTAGACTGAAACACTTGCAGGTAAGTCAGTACCAATAATCTAATTGTTGGAACTCAATCATTACTATAAAACTTCTAAATGGAATTTAAACAAACAAACAAACAAACCAAAAAATAAAGAATGTCCAAGCTGCAAACCACAACCACTGAACAGCCTGGGATCTGAAACACCTTGGACCTGTACCTTGGTGCCCATTCCTATCAGAGGAACACCTGACCCAGTCTTGATGTTGGGGTGAGGAAAATAGATCTGTCTGGAGTGGAGTGGATGCTGAACTAAGTCACCTTGGGACCTTGGGACCTCCTGCCCATGATGGGGAGGAGATAAAGTGATGTGGAGAAGAGAGAGTGACTGGGAGGTGTGGGAGGGGAAATCACATTTGAACAAGGGGACATATGATAAAAAAAGGAGACTTTATTCATAATAAAAAAAAAGAAGCCATAAAAAAAAAACCTAAGTGAAGTGGTAAAAATAAATTCTCCAGATAAACAAGTTACTAATTTAAATCCTTCAGTTTTTTCCCTCTCTTTATGATACCTGTAACTACCACTACTGTATATTTTTTTTCTGATATATATTTACCATGGTCTTTGGATAAAAACATCTCTTCTGGTTTATTATATGTTGCCTCTTTGCTGTGTTCCTACTTCTTACTTTTAAATATATGGGAAAATCTGGATGAACTAATAAAACATTTTCATGGGTGGAAATATAAGAAGAAAAAGTGTGCTTTCTAATAATATTGGTTCAATGGTATGAATATATGTAGCTAGAGTTTTTTGTGTCCTATTATTTACTTCCCAAATAACCGCTAAAGACCTAATATTAATTATAAGTATTTGGCCAATAACTTAGGTTTGTTGCTGTCTTATAATTTAAATTAACCTATATTTCTCATATAAGTTTAATCACATAGCTCAGGGGTTGTTACCTCATTTTTATATGTTCTACTTTCTCTGTGTCTGCTGATGTCTCCTCTGACTCCACCCCTCTTCTTCCCACATTTCTCCTGGTCTGGCTTTTTTGCCCAATCTCTTTCTGTCCAGTGGTGGGCTACTCAGCTTTTTATTAACCAATGAGAGTAATATATATTTACAGTGTACAAATAGTAAATATACTAAGTTCTTAAGAATGTGCATTTTGCTTTAAAATAAAATTAGAAGTTTATTTCATGACATAAATATAAAGTACCATGGAATAATCCTTTTGTACACTGTGAAGATTTGTCACTGGGATTGGTTTAGTAAAAAGCTGAATGGCTGATAGCAAGGCAGGAAGTATATGCACGACCACCACACTAGGAGAATGATGGAAAGAAGAGCAGAGTCAGTGGAGTCTCCAGCCAGGCAGAGAAAGTGTTAGACATACATGAAATAACCCAGAAAAAAGGGATCCACAGAGCTGAGCCCTGAAGGACAGGGAGTGGTGACTCAGGCCTTTAATCCCATCACTGGGAAGGCAGAGATCCTCTGGATTTCTGTGAGTTCAAAGCCAAAGAGAGCCAGGCTGTGGTGTCATTCACCTTTAGTCCCAATACTAGGTAAATTAATCTAGGACTTGATATAGCTGGGTGGGGAAACAAAAATAAGGAGAAAGCTGAAGTACTTTTCTATGCCTGCATATCCAAGAAGTCTGTGGACTAGTGGAGAAATCCAATTCTGCCTGAGGAGTTGGCTCGGTGAGAGTTGGCTGTGGTTTCTTCCCTGTCTATTTGATATTTCAACTTTTCCCAAATATCTGTCTCTGCTTTTATTATAATACTAAGTAGAATTCATGCAATACAAAACAGAATAGAGGTAAAAGCACTGAGGGGCAGCACATAGATTAATAAAAATGAGTTAAGTTGTAAGAGCTACTTAGTAACAAGTCTGAGAAATTGGTCTAACATTTTTGAATTTATATTAAGTCAGTGATTTCGGACATAGCTGCTACTTATTTGGGAACAGATAGCCTAGACAGAAATTTTTGTCTACAATAAATTGTTAATTTAGGTTGGTTTGGTATTCCTAATTTTTGGGAAGTAGAGGCAGGGATCACAAGTCAGAACCTGCCTGGTATATGCAGCAAGACTTTGTTTCAAAATAAATAGTTAAAAATATTTTTGATGTGGGTTGTCTGTTTGTATGCTGTGAGTATGCTTTATTAACATTAGTTAATAAAGTGACTGTTTTGGCCTAATACAAGGCTGCTTGGAGGCAGGTGGGCCATCCATACAGAGAAAAAGATAGAAAAGAGTGAAATCAGGAGATGCTGCAGATTTTTGCTCAGAAGGCTTGATGAAATTGAACATATGTAAAGTCACAAAACCTCATGACAATACATAGATTAATAAGAATGTGTTGAGTTAAGTTATAAGAGCTAGTTGGTAATGAACCTGAGCCATAGATCAAACAGTTTATAATTAATATAAGGCTTTGGTGATTGTTTGGAGCTATCTAGCTGCAGGACTGTGGGTCCAGACTTTGGAGCTAGTCCTGGGCCAGAAACTTTGGGTTAAAAATGGTGCCCACCATTGGACAATGAAAAAGTTTTAACAAGATTCTGAATGCACAGAAATGGAGCCACACTGGGCTTCATTATGTCATTGTTTCATGCAGCAGCAGCACAGAGTCACTTGGCAGCTACCCCCTAGATGTAGCCAGCCACTAGCTGCCATGAGCAGGGGAGTGTGGCCTATTTCTGCATTATCTCTCATGGGCTACAGTACTAAGAAACTTCTCCCAGCAACAGCTTTCAGGTTTTGGGAGCGTAGTCTTGGGCTTAAAAACATAGTTTCATAATGCTTAATACTGCTTCCCAGAACAGGGAAGGTAGGATTGACTCCTTGTACCTCTGCCATGTTGAGAAGCTGAGCAGGGCAGATTCAGCAGCACTTCAATCCTAGCTACACAGTTTAGTAATTTAAAAACTCTTCTGGTTAAAAAATAATTAAAGATACACAATAAAACATATTCAGATGAAGAAAACTCCTAATGGGTTACAAAGTATGTAAAATGTACCATAGGTTTGAGAAAGAAATGAAAAAGAATAGAGATATTCCTTAGAAAGAGAAATAAAACAGTGAAAATAAAATAAACCATGTAAAGATTAATAATGCACAAAGTCTAAATTGTGTATATTGTGTTTTCTTTTAATTCTTTGACTGTTAATAAGCTAACTACAGAAAGAGAGTTGATTTTAAATGCTGCTAAATTAAACAATAACATATATTTTACAATTTTATCTTGACTTTGAATTTGGGTCTAAGAATATGTGCTTTAAAAAAGTGGTTCTGCTTTTGTTTACAGAAGATGAGAAACTGTGGATTGCTTTCAGGCTATTATGGTTTGATTGACTAAGAACCCCTGAAGACAACTGGCTGAGAAGGTACAGCCTCACAGACTACTAAAGCCAAGATTTAATTATGATTTTAAAAACTAAATTTTCTGAGGATCCCAATAAAATTACTAGTGACCACATTCAGCAGGAAGCAGTATGGAAAGCTATGCCCAAGTTCCCAAAATATTGTTTATAAATGTTTGTTTTTATTATAAATGGTTAATTGTCATAGTCAATCTCTTTGTAGGGAAAAAAAGTGAAAATGATATAGAAATGATAACAATGGCAGATTATTGAATCTAATTTGATGTGAAAAACAACTGTTAATCTCAAAATACTTTATATAGGTGTAGATTTTGTTTTATTGATACAAATTTAGGGCCAGTTTTGTTACACTGTATGTAAACTTTTACTTTTATTTAAGGTAATATGTTTATACAATTCCTTAAACATTAAAATGTATCATTAAAAATACAAATTAACAGTCATCTATGATAATCAACTTACAGTCATTTCAGTTTTTAGAAAAAAAAATATTTTTTTCAATTAGATAGGAAATTTTCAAATACTCCAAAGACCTACAGAATATGACATTTAAAATATTTTAAGTATGTAGAAGGAAATTTTCAAACACTTCAAAGACCTACAGAGTATGACATTTAAAATATTTTAAGTACGTAGACTTTCTGGACAGTGAGACATGAATACTCCTGGCAGCACCTATCTACTTCTTTCTACTTAAAGACAATGATGGGCATTGAGAAAACTCCATAAGGAGTTAACTTTCTGTGGGAAAAAAATTAGCCACTGCGTAAAAAATTGTTCTTACTTTGTCTGCATGATAGTCATTCAGGGCCCATAAAAAAGAGATCTTTTAACTTTGCTAAAACAAGTGAAGATGGTCCTTCACATCCCTGCTTCACAGAGAAACGTGCCAGACATTCTACAGGACACATGGAAAAGCCATGGACAAATCTTGTATATTCATTCTTATCCACACACATTCAAAATCAATGTTAAAATGACTATATGTGTTAAAGTAAAGATTTAGGAAGTTAATAAGTTTGAAAGCTGAAAGACCAGGCTTTTGCCTTGTTGATTAGATCTCTATATGTGTGCTCCCTTGGCTGTATCTTGATGTGGAAGTAATTCTTTTTTTGTAATGAAAGGAAATGCAGTTTTGAAAAAAGGAAGCCAGAGAGAAGCTGGGTCCAAGCTTCCCTGGGAACTGACAAGAGACCTGAGAAATGATCACTATTCTTTTCTGAGAGTCACAGCCTATAACCTAATTGCTTCCTATAGGGACTAATACATTAATGGTTTTCCCACCTTCATGTCACATTCTGGATCAAGTTCCCAGTTGATGAAACTCTGGTAGGTATGGTAAAACATGGAAACAATGGAAACTTCTACATAATATTGTAGTTTGGATATGTTGTGTCTCCCAAAAGTTACACAACTAGTGGTGCTACTGAGATATAATTAATAATTTGATCATGAGAAGGCAAACTTCATTAATTAAAGTTAATAATAATAAATAAATAGGCTTTAATTGATGCCTCTCTGAACAAAATAAGGCCCATGAAAGGTCAATTTATAAGACAAATTTTATTTATCTTCTCCCTCCTTCCTACTTTCCTTTTTATTCTATGCTATAGAATGAGATGCCTTAATCTAGATATTTTCCTATCATCATTATGTTATATGTTGTTTCAAGCTTCAAATTAATGGTCACAAATTTGATCAAACATAGCCAAAAGCTGAAATCTCTTAAATTATTCATCAAACATATTCTTTTCTGCTTTTATGTGATAAATATAGTGTTATTAAATAAAATAATTCAGTCCTGATTCCAAACTGACATTACATTTGATACACATAAGGATGAACCTGTAACTAAGGCCTGATTTTATCCTCTGAAAATAAAAATTCAGAATGCTATAGAGTTACATAACTAATGCAAACTAGTTATACAAACTAATATTCTATATCATTCTAATGTAATTTAATGACTACTGAGAACATAGAGTTATTAGATATTTTAGGTTTACTAGTACCACACAAAAATCAAGATTAATTTCATTTAACTAAAATTAAACTGGTTACATAATCATGTGACTAAAATATTGGTCATTGTACTCTTAAAAGGTTAATAAATATTACCAGAGAAATAAGACACTGTGATTATTAAGATAACAATCTCTAATTCACTCATGATATTAACAAGAATATTTTTCAAGGCATTTTTTGGTTATCTTTTCTGTGAATTTATTGCATTGAGTAAAGCACTTTTATTTTAAAAAAGGATTTTTTAGTTCTAAATGTTAATATTTTGATTTTTAAATTTTGATTTTTCTTTTGTATTATGAATAAAGTCACATTGTTTATCTCCGTATGCCATTGGTCAAACTCCCTTCCCCCTCCTGCCCCTCCAGGTCACTCTCTCTTGTCCCCATCTCCTTATCTCCTTCTGAGCAAGGATAAGAGGTCTTAAGGTCCCAAGGTGGCTTAATTCAGCATCCACTCCAGGAAGATCCGCTTTCCTCATCTCACCATCAAGAATGGGTCAGGTGTTACTCTGGTGGGAATAGGCTCAAAGGTGTCTGTCCAAGGTGCTTCAGATTCCAACCTGTTCAGTGGTTGTGGTTTGCAGCTTAGACATTCTTAGCTTTTTGTTTAAAGTCTACTAATGAGTTAGGATAGCCCTTGCTTATCTTTCTGGGTTTGTGATACTATACTCAAGAGGATTTTCTCCAAATCCATCCATTTGCCTGCAAATTTTAGGGTATCATTTTTTCTTACCGCTGAATAGTACTCCATTGTGTAGATGTACCAGAGTTTGTTAATTCATTCTTCAGGTGATGGGCATCTAGGTTGTTTCCAGTTTTTGCTATTACAATCTATGCTGCTGTGAACATAGTTGAGCTAATGCTTTGAAGTGCAAATATACATCTTTGGTTATATGCCCAGAAGAGGTACTGTTTATCCTTGGGGAGATTGATTCCTAGTTTTCTGAGAAACTGCCATACTGCATTCCAGAGTGACTGAACAATCTTACAATCCCACTAACAATGGAGGAGTGTTCTCCCTGCTCTGAAACCTCTCCAGCAGCATAGGCTGTCATCTCTGCCTTTTATCATAGCCAATCTGACAGGTGTAAGGTGGTATCTCAAAGTTGTTTTGATTTGCATTTCTCTGATGACTACAGATGTCGAGCCCCTTTTCAAGTGTCTTTCATTTGTAATTCTTCTGTTGAGGATTCCCTTTTTAGTTCTGGACCCCATTTTTATTGGGTTATTCAAGGTTTTGGGTTCTAGTTTCTTGAGTTCTCTATATATTTTGGAGATAAGTCTTCTATCACTTGTAGGATTGGTGAAAATCTTTTCCCGTTCTGTAGGCTGTCGTTTTGTCTCATTGACTATGTCCTTGGCATTACAGAAGCTTCTCAGTTTCAGGACGTCTCACTTATTGATAGTTGTTCTTAGTGTCTGTGCTACTGGTGTTATATTTAGGAAGTGGCCACCTGTGCCAATGCATTGGAGGATATTTCTCACTTTCTTCTCTATCAAGATTAGAGTTGCTGGGTTTATGTTGAGACTTTGATCCACTTGGATTTAAGTTTTGTGCAGGGTGATAGGCTTGGGTCTGTTTGCATTTTTCTACATACCACCATCCAGCTATGCACACACCATTTGTTAACAATACTCTCTTTTTTCCATTGAATATTTTGGGCCTCTTTGTCAAAGATATTCATAGGTTTTTGAGTTAAGGTTGGGATCTTTAGTTTGATTCCATTGATCCACAAGTCTGTTTTTATGCCAGTACAAGGCTGTTTTCATTACTGTAGCTCTATAGTATAATTTAAAGTCAGGGATGGTGATGTCTACTGAGGTTCTTTTGTTGGGCAAAATTTTTTTGGCAATCCTGGCTTTCCTGTTTTTCCAAATAAAGTTGAATATTTTTCTTTCAATATCTGTAAAACATTGTGTTGGGATTTTTGTGGTAAGTAAATTGAAATAACAATAAAATAGTTAAATTTTTACATCAAAATTTTGCTCTTCTTATTCTTTATTTTAAGTAAATATATCTTGCTTTAAGAATACATTAAACTTAAACACATTCAGCAACATGGCAGTATAAAATATTAATAAAAAGTTAATGACCCTTCTATACAAAATGATAAAATGGCTGATAAAGAAATCAGGGAAGCAATACCCTTTATAATAGTTATAAATAACATCTTGGGATAGCTCTAACTAAACAAGTATAAGATCCATATGACAAGAACTTTAAGTCTGAAAAAGAAATTGAAGAAGATATCAGAAAATTGATAAATCTCTCACGCTCTTGTATAGGTAAAATCAACATAATAAAAATGGCAATCTTAAAGAGCAATTTATAGATTCAATGCAATTCCCATCAAATTCTCAACATAGCTTCACAGACCTCAAAAGCACAATACTCAACTTCATATAAAAAATCATAAACATAAACAAAACAAAACCCAGGATTACTATAACCATCCTGTATAGTAAAGGAACTTCTAGAGGTCTCATCCTCCTTGACTTCAAGGTCTAGTATAAAGCTATAGCAATATAAATGGTTTCCCATTGGCATAAAAACAGACATGTGGATTAATGGAATAGAATTAAAGACTCTAGCATTAATCTACAACTCTGAAATGCTAATTTTTAATAACAAAGCCAAAAATCTGCATGTAAAAAAGAAAGTATCTTTAACAAATAATGCAGGCATAACTTGATGGTAGTATATAGAAGAATGCAAATAGATCCATATCTATCACCCTACACAAAACTCAAGACCAAGTGTGTCAAAGACCTCAATGTAAATAGAGTTACACCGAACCTGATAGAAGAGAAAGTGGGAAATAGCCTTGTATGCATTGGTACAAGAGACCACTTTTTAAATATAACACGAGTAATGCAGCCACCAAGTACAACAGTTAATAACTGGGACCTCCTGAAACTGAGAAACTTCTGTAAGACAAAAACATAATCAATAAAACAAAATGGCAGCATACCAAATGGGAAAAGATCTTCACAAACTCTATATCTGTCAGAGGACTAATCTATAAAATATATAAGGAACTCAAAGAAGACGTCAAAATACAAAAACAATCCAATTAAAAATTAAGGGTAGATTTAAACAGAGAATTGACAATAGAAAATTTCAAATTCCAAAAAGACTATTAAAAGAATTGCACAACATCTTTAGGCATCAGAGAAATGCTAATCAAAACCACTCTGACATATCACCTTATACCTGTCAGAATGGCTAAGATAAAAAATACTAATGACAGCCTTTTCTGGAGGGGATGTGGAGCAAGGGGAACACTCTTTTATAGATGTTGGTAGTATTCACATGTACAGCCACTTTGAAAATCTGTCTGGTTGTTTTTGAGAGAACTGAAAATCAATCTACCTCATGATCTAGCAATACCAACCTTAGGCATATATCCAAAGGCTGTACATTCAAACTACAAAGACATTTGCTCAACTTTGTGCATAGCAGCATTATTAATAATAGCCAGATACTAAAAACAACCTAGACACTCTTCAACCAAAAAATGGATTTAAAAACATTTGGTACATTTATTCAATGAACTATTGTTGTGCAGCAGTTAAAAAAAATCATGAAATTTTCAGGCTAATGGACTGTACTAGAAATAGTCATTCTGAGTAAAGTAACCAAGACCCAGAAACAAACATAACATGTACTCATAAATAAATGTTAGACATAAAGCAAATAATAACCAGATTACAACCAACAACCCCAGATTAACTAGTTAATAATGAGGACTGTAGGGGGAGTGAGTGGTAGCAGTGGTTTGTGTGGTGTCCTGTTTATCCTCCTGCAGAGAGCTGAGCAGAGAACATGGCACAGGCAAAAGTGGTATAAGATCCTTCCAGTTGGTAAATTTTAGTTTGGCATTGAAGAGGAAGTTCCAGCAGAGGTTTCTGCAGTGTGCTGAGAATAAACCAGCTGGGAGCTGAGCAGAGAGCATAGCTGAGCTGAGAACCAGAATAAAGCAAGCTCTAGTTCAGGGGATCTCTCTTTTTGAAAACAATATCAGGAACTGAAGGAATTGAAATATTAGTTTACGAGTTACATACAAGTTTGGCTTTGAAGAGAATCATCAACCAGCAATTTTGTGTGGTGTGCTATTTGTGTTACTGCGGGAAGCTGAGCAGAGACCATGGCTGAGCTAGGAAACCAGGTCATGTTCAACTATGATGTCAATAGTAAATCTGACTTAGAACTTGTATGTTCAAAAAGCAATCACGCCGCTTCCGAGACCAGGTGCTGTCTGCAGAGTAAGTCCCAGCTAACTCTGTAGCAGGCACAGATAAAGTCTGCCTGTCACCATACTCACAGCTGCTGCTGAGGGAATTTGCATGACTACCCACCTCGACCTCCAACTGAGTGAACAGATAAATTCTGGGGTCTCTGAAGGGCAGATTCAGACGCTGCCCAGAGAGGTGACAGGGGGCACACAAGCCTGAGAGCCACAACTGACCAGGAGCCATCTAATCATGAACCACTGAAGCCATGGGCGAACGTCAGTACAAAAAATTACGTAATAATACAAAGAACAACATGGAAACTCCAAAAGAGAGTGGCGATCTTACAAACACAAGACCTGAACTGAGCAATGAAGAGGAAACAGAAGGAAGCAACACCAAAAATTCCTTTTTGATGATCATCGAAGCTCTCAAAGAAGATATGAAAAATAGTCTTAAAGAAATAGAAGAAAATACAAACAAAAAATTGGAAGAGATGAACAAATCTATGAAAGAAACATGCCAGGAACCAAAAGCTGAAATGGAAGCAATAAAAAGGCACAAAATGAGGCAAAGATGGAAATAGAAAATCTGAAGAAAAAAGCTGGAACCACAGATACAAGCATAACAAACAGAGTTCAGGGGATGGAAGATAGAATTTCTGAAGTGGGAGTTTCAGTAGCTCAAATAGATATATCAGTAAAAGAAAATAGTAAAACTAAAAAAGCCATAACTCAAAATGTTCAGGAAATCTGGGACACCATGAAAAGACCTATTTTGAGAATAATAGGAATAGAAGAAGGAAAAGAATATCAGCTCAAAGGCACAGATAATGTTTTCAATAAAATCATAGAAGAAAACTTCCCTAACCTGAAGAAGGAAATGCCTATTAAGATGCAAGAAGCTTACAGAATACCAAATAGATATGACCCCCCCAAAAAAGTCAGCATACCACATTATAATCAAGCCACAAAACATACAGAATAACAGGAAAGCCAGGATTGCCAAAACAATCTTACTCAACAAAAGAACCTCAGGAGGTATCACCATCCCTGACTTCAAGCTATACTATAGAGCTACAGTAGTAAAAACAGCCTGGTACTGGCATAAAAACAGACTTGTGGACCAATGGAATAGAAGTGAGGATCCAGACATTAAGCCAAAAACCTATGAACACCTGATCCTTGACAAATGGAAAAAAGATAGCATATTTAACAAATGGTGTTGGCATAGCTAGATGGAAGTGTGTTGAAAAATGCAAATAGATCCGAGCCTGTCACCCTGCACAAAACTCAAATCCAAGTGGATCAAAGACCTCAACTTAAACACAGCCACTTTGAACTTGATAGAAAAGAAAGTGGGAAATATACCTCTATGAATTGGCACAGGCAACCACTTCCTAAATAAAACACCAGTGGCACAGACACTAAGACCAACAATCAATAAGTGGGATCTACTGAAGCTAGGAAGCTTCTGTAAGGCAAAGGACACTGTCAATAGGACAAAACGACAGCCTACAGAATGGGAAAAGATTTTCACCAACCCTACAAGTGATAGAGGACTGATCTCTAAGATATATAAAGAGCTCAAAATCTAGAGCCCAAAACCTTGAATAACCCAATCAAAAAATGAGTTACAGATCTAAAAAGGGAATTCTCAGCAGAGGAACTACGAAAGGCTGAAAGGCACCTGAAAAAGTGCTCTTCATCTTTAGCCATCAGAGAAATGCAAATCAAAACAACTTTGAGATACCACCTAACACCTGTTAGATTGCCTAAGATAAAAGGCACAGATGACAGCCTATGTTGGAGAGGATGTGGAGCAAGGGGAACACTCCTTCATCGTTGGGGGAGTGTAAGCTTGTTCAGCAACTTTGGAATGCAATATGGCGGTTTCTCTGAAAATTGAGAATCAGTCTCCCCAAGGACCCAGCAATATCACTTCTAGGTGTATACCCTAAAGAGGCACATTCATACTCCAAAGGTATTAGCTCAAATATGTTCATAAGCAGCATTATTTGTAATAGCAAGAACCTGGAAACAACCTAGATGTCCCTCAACTGCAGAATGGATTAACAAACTGTGGTACATCTACACAATGAAATACTAATCAGCAGTAAGAAAAAATTATATCCTAAAATTTGCAGGCAAATGGATGAATTTGGAGAATATCCTCCTCAGTGAGGTATCACAATCTCAGAAAGATAAGCAGGGGATGTCCTCACTCATTAGTGGTCTCTAAACAAACAAACAAGAAAAAAAGCCAAGCATGCCCAAGCTGCAAACCACAACCACTGAACAGCTTGGGATCAGAAACACCCTGGACTGACCCTTCGAACCCCACTCCAACTATAGGAACACCTGACTCAATCTTGAGGGATGGGGGACAAAACTGGATTTGGCCAGGAGTGGAGACTGATCCAAGCATTACTGGGTCAGTGGGACCATAGGACTGTCTGCTCCCTGCCCAGGGAGGGGATGGGGAGTTGCAGAGAAGAAAAACTATCTGATGTGGTGGGAGGGGGAAGGAACCTTGAATAAGGATATACAAGGATGGAAAAAAATTCAGAGGGAAAGCTGAACACAAAGTAAATATATGTGTAGCAATCTTATTTGCATTATCACTCTTGATAAGTCATGCTTATGATTTTTATCTTCTTTATAGTTATTGTTAACTTTTCAGCATTTTAAATTCATTTTACTGTTTTTCTTGATAAATACAAAATAAATAAAGAAGAAAAATAATGAGAACTCTAACAGAGAGTCATCAATGTGAAGAATAAATAGATAAGATCCCCTGAGAAATTGGGGGCATGGGGACTGGTAAAGAGAGATGAGAAAAGAACATAAGGGAATATTGTGGTAGAGTTGGGGGAAGGACAGAGAGGAAGAACAACAAAATGGAAATATTGACAGAGGGGGTCTTTTTGAAATTAGAAAGGAATCTGATGTTATGTAAAGTCCCAGGTCTGCAAGTATGACCCAAGCTAAGACTCCAAGCAACAGTGGAGATGGTGCCTGAACTGAAGCTCCTCTGTAAATCAAATTGATTACTACCCTAAATGTTATAATATAACCTTAATCCAGAAAATTGTTGAAAACAGAAGCATAGATTCATAGCTAAGCACTGAGCTGAATTTCTAGTCAGTCAAAGAGAGGGAGGAGTGATTATATGAGGAAAGGACTCAAGATCATGTTGGGGAAACATACAGAGATAGCTGACTTGAGCTACTAGGAGCTCACTGACCCTGGACTGACAACTGGAGAACCTGCTTAGAACCAGATTATGCCCTCTGAATGTGGGTGACTGTTGTGTAGCATGGGAAGCTTGCATTGTCTCTGGCAGTGGGACAAGGATTTATCTCTAGTGAATAGACTGGCTTTCTGGAGTCCAGTTCCTATATATGGTTACCTTGTCCAGCTTTAATACAGGGGGAATGGTTTGCTCCTGCCTCAATTTAATATACCAGACCTTTTTGACTCCTCATGGAAGTATTTGAGAAGTTAATGAGGGGAGTGATGGGAAGCTGGAGTATTAGTGGGAGGAGGGGTAAAAAAGAAATTGGGGTTGGTATATTAAAAAAAAACCTTTTAAATAAAACAATTTATAAAAAAACAAAAACAACACACCACCAAAAAGAATATATTAAAGCATTGTAGGTCCAAATTGTATGACAATTTGAGAAATTATTCTTAATTAGCAAAAACATTTATTAAAATGTTGAATATTGGCATGAGCTTTATTATAATAAGAAGTAAGAACCATATCAACATTATGTTTAGGGGTGAGGAAAGATATTCTGCTCAAGTAAGCTACAATACTCTTGCATCTGTGGGAAAATCAAATACCTACTCTGAGTTTGGTTTCTTGCTTTCAAAGCAAAACCAAATCTATAAAATACATTTAGTTCTAAAATTCTGTCTTTCTTTTTCTCAAGTGTTAAGTCCCAGAAATATATTTAAAACATAGTTGTGTTTGTTGCCACAACTGTACTTGCTAGGACTTGGATCTTTATGAAAGAATTAATAGCTACCCTGAGGCAGTTTTCTTTAACTGAAATAATTTGTCAAATACTCTTTGAGACCATGCTGTTGAGCATGCTCAGAGTGAGGCAAAGAACATGTAAGCTTGCCTTGCAACAACTTGTAAAGGACAATGCTTAGAGTACAGCTTACAGCTATAAGATAGATGAATGATTGGTTCCGGTTCCACTTCTGGGACCAGGTGCTGTCTGCAGAGTCCCAGCGCATCTGTGGCAGGGGCAGATGAACTCTGCCTGTCACCATACCCACAACTGCTACTGAGGGAATTTGCATGTCTACCCACCTCAACTCCAACTGAGCAAACAGATAACTACAGGGGTCCCTGAAGGACAGACTCAGACCCTGCCCAGAGGTGAGGAGGGGTCACCAGCTCAAGCACCTGTATCCCAGCCAGGGAGGAAGAGTTCAGCTCCCATCGGTTCTGGTTCCGCTTCTGGGACTGGTTGCTGTCTGCAGAGTCCCAGCGCATCTGTAGCAGGGGCAGATGAACTCTGCCTGCTGTCACCATACCCAATGCTGCTACTGAGGGAATTTGCACGGCTACCCACCTCGACCTCGAACTGAGCAAATAGATAACTTCTGGGGTCTCTGAAGGGTAGATTCAGACCCTGCCCAGAGAGGTGACAGGAGGCACACAAGCCCGAGTGCCACAATGAGCAGGAGCCATCTAATAGTGAACCACTGAAGCCATAGGCAAACATCAGTGCAAAAAATTACATAATAATACAAAGAACAACATGGTAACTCCAGAAGAGAGCGGTGATCTTACAAATACAAGACCTGAACTGAGCAATGAAGAGGAAACAAAAGGAAGCAACACAAAAAATTCCTTTTTGATGATCATCGAAGCTCTCAAAGAAGATATGAAAAATAGCCTTAAAGAATTAGAAGAAAATACAAACAAAAAATTGGAAGAGATGAAGAAATGTATGAAAGAAACATGCCAGGAACTAAAAGCTGAAATAGAAGCAATAAAAAAGGCACAAAATGAGGCAAAGATGAAAAAAGAAACCTGAAGAAAAAAGCTGGAACCACAGATACAAGCATAACAAGCAGAGTTCAAGAGAAGGAAGATAGAATTTCGGAAGTGGAAGACTCAGTAGCTCAAATAGATATATTGGTCGAAGAAAATGGTAAAACTAAAAAAGCCATAACTCAAAATGTTCAGGAAATCTGGGACACCATGAAAAGACCTAATTTGAGAATAATAGGAATAGAAGAAGGAGAACAATACCAGCTCAAAGGCACAGATAATGTTTTCAATAAAATCATAGAAGAAAATTTCCCTAACCTGAAGAAGGAAATGCCTATAAAGATACAAGAAGCTTACAGAACCAAATAGATATGGGCCTAAAAAAAAGTCTGCAAGCCACATTATAATCAAGCCACAAAACATACAGAACAAAGAAAAAAATTTAAGAGATGCAAAAGAAAAGGGCCAACTCACAAATGAAGGCAGACCCATCAGAATAACGCCTGACTATTCAATGGAAACGATAAAAGCTAGAAGGGCTTGGTCAGAAGTTATACAGACGCTAAAACAGCATGGCTGCCAAACTTGAATACTATACCCTGCAAAATTATCAATCACCATAGATGGAGTAAACAAATTATTTCAAGACAAAGTCAGACTGAAAGAATATCTATCTACCAATCCAGCACTACAGAGAGTATTAGAGGGAAAACTCCAACCTAAGGACCACAGATACACCCACGAAATCACAAACAATCAATAAGTCCACAGAAGAATACCCTAGATAAAGGAAATACAAACAAGTTACCACCAAAAATGGCAGGAAGTATGAATCAATAGTCACTAATTTCCCTGAATATCAATGATCACAACTCTCCTATAAAATGTAACATTCTAACAAGATGGATACAACAACAGAAGCCATCCTTCTGTTGCCTACAAGAAACCAGACACTGGCTTAGAATAAAGGGTTGGGAAAAGATTTTCCAGTCAAACGGTCCTAAGAAACAAGCAGGGGTTGCAATCCCAATATCTAACAAAGTAGACTTTAAGCTAAAAACAATTAAAAGGGACCAAGAGGGTCACTTCTTACTCATCACAGGAAAAATTGGTCAAGAGGAGATTTCAATCTTAAATATTTATGCCCCTAATATAAGGGCACCTATTTATGTAAAAGAAACACTGCTAAAGCTCGAATCCCACATCAATTCTTACACCCTAATAGTGGGAGACTTCAATACCCCACTTTCAACCCTGGATAGATCAACCAGACAAAGACTCAACAGAGAAATAAGGAGTCTGAAAGAGGTTATGATGCAAATGGATTTAATAGATAACTACAGAACCTTCCACCAAAGGCAAAGTAATATACATATTTCTCAGCTCCTCATGGAACGTTCTTCAAAATTGATCACATAATTGGTCATAAAGCAAATATCAACAGATACAAAAAAAATGGAAATAATCCCTTGTAACATATCAGACCACCAGGGCCAAAGTTAGTGTTCAATAACATCAAAACCCAAAGAAAGCCCACTAATTCATGGAAACTAAACATCACTCAGCTGAACCATCTCTGGGCCAAGGAAGAAATTAAGAAAGATATCAAAGTCTTCCTAGAATTCAATGAAAATCAATATACAACATACCCAAACTTGTGGGACACAATGAAAGCAGTCTTAAGAGGAAAATTCATAGCGCTAGATGCCTATATGAAAAACCTTGAGAAATCCCACTCTAGAGACCTAACAGTGCAGCTGAAAGCCTTAGAATAATTAGAAGCAAACTCACCTAGAAGGAGTAGACAGCAGGAAATAGACAAACTTAGAGCTGAAATCAATACAATTGAAACAAAAAGAACAATACAAAGAATCAATGAGTCTAAGAGCTGGTTCTTTGAGAAAGTTAATAAGACAGATAAGCCCTTAGCCAAACTAATCAAAAAACAGAGAGAGAGAGTGTTCAAATAAAAAAATCAGAAATGAAAAGGGGGACATAACAACAGATCCCCAGGAAATCCAGAGAATTATCAGATCATATTTTGAAAATCTGTATTCCACAAAAATGGAAAACCTAGAAGAAATGGACAGCTTTCTGGACAGGTACCATCTACCAAAATTAAATGAAGGTCAGATTAATTACTTAAACAGGCCTATAACCCTTAAGGAAATTGAAGCTGTCATTAAAAACCTCCCCAAAAATAAAAGCCCTGGTCCAGATGGTTTCAGTGTCGAATTCTACCAGACATTCAAAGAAGAAGTACTACTGTTACTCCTCAAACTATTTCATATAGTAGAAACTGAAGGAATATTGCCAAATTCCTTTTATGAGGCCACAATCAACTTAATACCCAAGCCACTCAAAGACACAACAAAGAAGGAGAATTACAGTCCAATTTCCCTCATGAATATTGATGTGAAAATTCTCAACAAAATTTTGGCAAACCATATACAATAAAGTATAAAAGATATCATCCACCACGACCAAGTAGGCTTCATCCTAGAAATGCAGGGCTGGTTTAACATATGAAAAACTGTAAATGTTTTCAATCATATGAACAAACTAAAGGAACAATACCACATTATCATATCCTTAGATGCGGAAAAAGCCTTTGACAAAATCCAACACTCCTTTATGATTAATGCCCTGGAGAGATCAGGAATACAGGGAGAATACCTAAATATAATTAAGGCGATTTACAAGAAGCCGACAGCCAGTATCAAACTTAATGGAGAAAAACTCAAAGAAATCCCACTAAAGTCAGGAACTAGACAAGGATGTCCTCTCTCCCCTTATCTATTCAATATAGTTCTCGAAGTTTTAGCTAAAGCAATAAGGGAAC
>PVIH01000554.1:239675-254880 GCA_004025045.1 Sigmodon hispidus | reverse complement strand
AGCATAAGTGACCCACAAAATTCTTCCAAGGAACTGCTACTGCTGATAAACACCTTCAGCAATGTAGCATGATACAAGCTTAACTCAAAGAAATCAATAGCCCTTCTATACACTAGAGATAGAAGAGCTGAAAAACAAATAAGGGAAACATTACCCTTCATAATAGCTGCAAACTGTATTAAATACCTTGGAGTAACTATAACCAAAGAAGTAACAGACCTATTTGACAAAAATTTTAAATCACTGAATAAAGAAATTGAAGAGGATATCAGAAAATGGAAAGCTCTCCCATGTTCCTGGATTGGTAGGATCAACATAGTAAAAATGGTAATTCTACCAATGGCAATCTACAGATTCAATTCACTGCCCATCAAAATCCTAACACAATATTTTTTGGACCTTGAAAGAAAAATACTCAATTTCATTTGGAATAACAGGAAAGCCAGGACTGCCAAAACAATCTTACTCAACAAAAGAACCTCAGGAGGTATCACCATCCCTGATTTCAAGCTATACTATAGAGCTACAATAATAAAAACAGCCTGGTACTGGCATAAAAACATACTTGTGGACCAATGGAATAGAATTGAGGATCCAGACATTAACCCAAAAACCTATGAACACCTGATCTTTGACAAAGAGGCCCAAAACATTCAATGGAAAAGATAGTATATTTAACAAATGGTGTTGGCATAGCTGGATGGAAGCGTGTAGAAAAATGCAAATAGATCCGAGCCTGTCACCCTGCACAAAACTCAAATCCAAGTGGATCCTAGACCTCAACTTAAACCCAACCACTTTGAACTTGATAGAAAAGAAAGTGGGAAATACACTTCTACAGATTGGCACAGGCGACCACTTCCTAAATATTACACCAGTGGCACAGACACTAAGATCAACAATCAATAAGTGGGATCTCCTGAAGCTAGGAAGCTTCTGCAAAGTCAAGGACACTGTCAATTGGAGAAAACGACAGCCTACAGAATGGGAAAAGATTTTCACCAACCCTACAAGTGATAGAGGACTGATCTGTAAGATATATAAAGAGCTCAAGAATCTAGAGCCCAAAACCTTGAATAACCCAAACAAACAATGGGGTACAGATCTTAAAAGGGAATTCTCAGCAGAGGAACTACGAATGGCTGAAAGGCACCTGAGAAAGTGCTCTTCATCTTTAGGCATCAGAGAAATGCAAATCAAAACATCTTTGAGGTACCACCTAACACCTGTTAGATTGCCTAAGATAAAAGGCACAGATGACAGCCTATTTTGGAGAGGATGTGGAACAAGGGGGACCCTCCTCCATTGTTGGTGGGAGTGTAAGCTTGTTCAGCCACGTTGGAATGCAATATGGTGGTTTCTCAGAATATTCAGAATCAGTCTCCCCAAGGACCCAGCAATACCACTTCTGAGTGTATACCCTAAAGAGGCATATTCACACTCCAAAGGTATTAGCTCAACTATGTTCATAGCAGCATTATTTGTAATAGCAAGAACCTGGAAACAACCTAGATGTCCCTCAACTGAAGAATGGATTAACATACTGTGGTACATCTACACAACGGAATACTACTCAACAATAAGAAAAAAATGATATCCTAAAATTTGCAGGCAAATGGATGGATTTGGAGAATATCCTCCTGAGTGAGGTATCACAAACTCAGAAAGATAAGCAGGGGATGTACTCACTCATTAGTGGTCTCTAAACAAACAAACAAACAAAAAGCCAAGTATGCCCAAGCAGCAAACCACAATCACTGAACAGCTTGGGATCAGAAACACCCTGGACTGACCCTTCGAACCCCACTCCAACTATAGGAACACCTGACTCACTCTTGAGGGAGGGGGAACAAAGCTGGAGTTGGCCAAGAGTGGAGACTGATCCAAGCATTATTGGGTCAGTGGGATCATAGGACTGTCTGCTCCCTGCCCAGGGAGGGGATGGGGAGTTGCAGAGAAGAAAAACGACTTGATTTGGTGGGAAGTTGAAGAGACCTTGAATAAGGATATACAGGGATGGAAAAAAAAATTCAGAGGGAAAGCTGAACACAAAGTAAATATATGTGTAGCAATCTTATTTGCATTATCACCCTTGATAAGTCATGCTTATGATTTTTATCTTCTTTATAGTTATTGTTAACTTTTCAGCATTTTAAATTCATTTTCTGTTTTTTGATAAATACAAAATAAATAAAGAAGAAAAAAATAAAATATATAAAATAGATAGATGTATGAATGAGTTAGGCAATAAGCCAGATAAAATATTAACCATGTTGAGAAACTAAGTATGTTCAAACATTAAACTAGGAGTCTAAGTTATGGTGCAAAACTGCAAAGAAATCCTCTAGATTATTGGATGATGGTAGAAATAAACTTCATAGGAAGGTAGTTCCATTTTAACAAATATAAATTGCTCATGTTATCACTAGATATTAGCACTGAAACTTGGAGCAGATCTGAAGCTATAAATAAACTTTAACTATCTGAGAGAGGAATAATTAATTTGGAAAAAAGTTGTTTGTAAAGAAACATGAATGTCATACAAAAGAAACTTAAAACTATAAGTGGTCAGAGTGAAAGGAATTAAAATGTTTTTCATAGTTTTTAACTGTTGTTGCTTCCATATTTATAAATAAAATCTGCTTAGTTTCTGTAGTTTTCTAAAATTATTGGCAGAGTTTTTCTGTCCCACAGCCACTCTCAAATAGTTTACTCAGAATCTTTTCTTTTCTTATTATGAATAAAGTCTCATTTTTTGTCCATGTATCCCCTAGTTCAAACTCCCTTCAACCTTCAGCCCCTCTCAGTCACTCTTTCTTATCTCTCAATCTCCTCTTCTCCTCCCCAGCAGGGGCAAGATGTACCAAGGTCCCAAGGTGGCCTAGTTCAGGATCCACTCCAGGCAAATCTGCTTTACTCATCAAGAATGGGTCAAGTGTTCCTCTGGAGGGAATAGGCTCCAAGGTGCTTCAGATCCCAACCGGTTCAGTGGTTGTAGTTTGCAGCTTGGGAATGCTTTGTTTTTTGTTTAAAGTCCACTAATGTGTGAGTACATCTCCTGAATACCATTCTGGATTTGTGATACCTTGCTCAGGAGAATATTCTGAAAATCCATCCATTTGCCTGCAAATTTTATGATATCATTTTTTCTTACTGCTGGGTAGTATTCCATTATGTAGACTTGACACAGTTTGTTAATTCATTCTTCAGTTGAGGAGCATCTAGGTTGTTTCCAGGTTCTTGCTATTACAAATAATGCTGCTTATGAACATAGTTGAGCTAATGCCTTTGGAGTGTGAATGTGCATCTTTAGGGTATATTCCCAGTAGTGATATTGCTGGATCCTTAGGCAGATTGATTTTCAGTTTCCTGAGAAACCACCATATTGCATTCCAGAGTACCTGAACCAGCTTACACTCCCACCAACAATGGTGGAATGTTTCCTTACTTTGCAGCCTCTCCAGCATAGGCTGTCATCTGTGTCTTTAATTTTAGCCATTCTGACAGGTGTCAGGTAGCATCTCAAAGTTGTTTTGATTTGCATTTTTCTGATGGCTAACAAAGTTGAGCACTTTTTCAAGTGCCTTTCAGTCATTTATAATTCTGCTGAGAATTCCTTTTTTAGTTCTGAGCCACATTTTTTATTGGATTATTCAAGGTTTTGGGCTCTAGTTTCTTGAGTTCTCTATATATTTTAGAGATCAGTCGTCTGTCACTTCTAGCGTTAGTGAAAATCTTTTCCCATTCTGCAGGCTGTTGTTTTGTTTTAATGACTGTGTCCTTGGCTTTACAGAAGCTTCTCAGTTTCAGGAGGTCTCACTTATTGATTGTTTTTCTTAGTGTCTGAACTACTGGTGTTATATTTAGGAAGTAGTCACCTGTGCCAATGCGTTGGAGGGTATTTCCCACTTTCTTTTCTATCAAGTTCAGTGTGGCTGTTTTTATACTGAGGTCTTTGATTGACTTTGATTTGAGTTTTGTGCAGAGTGATAGGCTTGGATCTATTTGCATTTTTCTACACACTACCATCCAGCTATGCCAACACCATATGTTAAAGATACTATCTTTCATCCACTGAGTATTTTGGGCCTCTTTGTCGAAGATCAGGTGTTCATAGTTTTTTGGGTCTATGTCGAGATCTTCAGTTTGATTCCATTGATTCATGAGTCTGTTTTTGTGACAGTACCAGGCCGTTTTTATTACTATAGCTCTATAATATAACTTGAAGACAGAGATAGTGATGCCTCCTGAGGTTCTTCTGTTAAGCAAAATTGTTTTGGCAGTCCTGCCTTTCCTATTATCCCAAATGAAATCAATTATTGTTCTTTCAAAGTCTGTAAAAAATTGTATTGGGATTTTGATGGGAAGTACATTGAATCTGTAGATTGCTTTTGGTGGAATTGCCATATTTATATGTTGATCCTACCTATTCAGGAACATGGGAGATCTTTCCATTTTCAAAGTCTTAATGTTAATTGCAAATTCTTGGCCAATAGCTTAGGAGTGTTACTAAGTAGCTCTTAGAACTTAACCCATTTCTACTAAATTTATGTGCTGCTCCAAGACTTGTAGTATTTCTCTGTGTATCATTTTGTGTCCTTGTCATTCTGAACTGGCTGGAGACTCCAGATTCTACCTTTTTGTCTGCCAACATTGTTGAAGTCTGGCTATCCTGCCTATCCATATTCTGTTAAGCCACTAACCAGTCAACTTCTCTATTAAATCATTTATAGCAATGCGTATTTATACAATGTAAAGGAATATTTCTCAGCATATATATCTTTAGGAATGACACCTCATCTCTTAAGACTGATTATTTCTTTATCAATGACCATTATCTTCCTGTAGTTTTTCACCTAGGGATGGAGGCTTGTGACCATTCCCCCTTTCACTTTTGCATGTATAGTAGGGTTCTCTCAAGGAACAGAATTGGTATAATTAACATGCACACATCCACACACAGAAGTACACACACATACATTGATGTATAAGATTAATTTGCAGGCTTTATATTTTATGGGTTGTTCAAGAGCAGCTAACTCATGAGTGGAAGCCCAAGAGTTCAGTGAATGTATAATCCTTAACACTAATTGTTTCAGCAGTTACAGTCTGGTGTTAGAGTCTAGAAAACTCCTAATGAGCTTCTGGTGTTCAAATTGTATTGTAATCCTGAAAAAGTAGGTTCAAAAAAGAATGACTCAGCAACAGAATAGATGTGCTTGCCAGAAAGAGTGAGGTCAAGTAGACAAAAAGTAAAATTTCCAGTAAAAATAAAATAAATAAAAGTCTTGGAGACAGCCCCCATTCCACTGTTAGGAATCCCAGAAGAGTGTCAAGCTACACAACTGTAACATATATGCTAACTGCTGAGTCAGTTCTAAGCAGGCTGCCTGGTTGTTGGTTCAGTCTTTGTAGCCCCTATGATCCCAAGTTAGTTGATTCTGTGTGTTTTCTTTGATGTCTTTTACTACTCTCTCTCCTATAATCCTTGCTCCTCATGTTCTGCAGGATTCCTAGAACTTTGCCTAATGCCTAATGTTTGACTATGGGTCACAGCTGATTCCATCAGTTACTGAATGATAATTCTCTAGGACAATTGGGCTAGGTCATAGGAGATGGCCAGTTCAGGCTTCACATCTGCTATTCCTAAGAGTCTTAGCTGGTGCCATCCTTGTGGATTCCTGGGACATTCACTGGAGACAGGTGATCCTGAAATGGCCCCATTTCCAGTAGCCTCTATCAGTACTTTTGCCTTTATCTCTTGCCTCCAACTTGATCATTTATGTTTCCATCTCAATCCACCCTCAGTCTACTCATTGAATCAATTATATTTTATGTTCCTAGGGAGATCTGGATGTTGTCATCTAGTCTCTCTGGATCTCTGGACTATAACATAGTTATTCTTTATTTTACAGTTAATATCTACTTATGAATAGATCCATACCATTGTTTGGGACCCTATTTCTCATACTGATTCACCTTGCCCAGCTTTGATAGATTGGAAGGTTCTTAATCTTACTTTTTATGTCATATTTTTGGTGATACTCATGGGGGACCTGCTTTTCCTAACATAAGCAGATGAGTAGATTTGGATGGAAACAGAGGGAAAGAGCTAAGGGGGCGGGGAACTGGGAGAAGAAGAGGGAGAGGAAATTGTTGCTTGAATGTAAAATAAAGAAACAAACAAATTTTAAAAATATAAAGCTTTCTTCAGTCACAGTTTTTGATGAAGTCTAGGTAGAGGATGTTTCTGTTTTTAATATTTATGTATACAGTGTACAGAAGAGGGTACTAGATCTCATCATAGATGGATGTGAGCCACCATGTTGTTGCTGGGAGTTGGACTCAGGACCTGTGGAAGAACAAACAGTGCTCTGAGCCATCTCTCTAGCCTCCAAGGAGGTTTCTTTTTACGTCAAATGATTGAATCAAAACTACCATTTATAGATATTTCCAGCTGCTTAGATTTGAATTGATTCAAGATTTAGCCAGGTTGACAACCAAGACTAACCATCACAGCCTGTCACATGATGCTGTTATTTGATAAATGCCATGCATATTCACACACATCAAAATTCTGATCTTTGCTGAGGAAATTGGCTTTCTTATATTCACAACCTGAATTATGAATATATCAGGGTCTACAAACATATAAACATACAGGAACCCACCAAGAACTAAGCCAGTATATCCATCAAATGCTAGCCAGGGTTTTTTAAATTCTACCTAGAACAGTAATCCATGTTCTTTACTCCTGTTTTATGGCATGTTGCCCTATTCTTTTTCTCTTTTCTTTCTAAGCAGCTTTTGGGCTTTGGGATGCATAAAAACTTTATTCCTCTCTTCTGCCTTTTTTATCCTGGTTTCTAATCTTCCATTTTATTTTATTGGTCTACCTATTTGTTTTCTGGTTTTTTTTATTCTTTAATATGGTAATGAACTAATTTACTTGATCAAACCTAATAACTCCTCTTTCATTTTCTCTACCCCTGACAGATTTTATTTTAAACCTCATGTACTTGTTAATTTTTAAACATAATGTTAGTGTTGTCTATATGTGCAAGCGTGTAAGATCACCAAATAAAGCATAAACAGCCAGTCAGGAACCACATCCTAGAACAAAATTGACCCCCCCCCCCTATTGGCACACATCAATTGCCAATAACTACACAGCAATGAAAGAAAGTTTATGAGACACACCCCTATCCATATTAAGATGTAGCCAGTTTTTCTGTGTATCAGAGCTGCTATGTCCCAAATAAACACACAGACTGTATATATTCATTACAAAGTGTTTGGTCTATGGCCCAGGATATTACTATTTAGCTCTTGCACTAAATGAACTAATTTTTATTACTCTTTTTATTGCCATGTGTCTGGTTGCTTTACTGATAGATACATCCTGTTTCTTGGGCAGCTGGATTAAGTCTCCAGAACACTGCTTTTCTTTTCCCTTCTCTCTGCTTTGACTTCCTACCTGGCTGAAAGCTGTTCTGCCATAGGCCAAAACAACATCTTTATTAATCACTAATAACAATTCACATATTCATATTCACATCATACAGAAAGATCATTCCATAGCACTGGGAGTTTTTTTTGGCAGATTTTGTACATTCCATCTCAGCTGCTGTGAGTTCATGTATCAAACAGACATGCCATGTCCTGTAAATACTATATCACTGCAGAGGTCTACTTCTTTGGGCTTTTCAAATATTTGTATTGTCTGTCCCTCATTTTTGGTAAAGCAGGTATTCCCCACCATAATTTATAGCTTATATGAATATCCTGATAATGACATGAAGGATAAGCCCCACATGCTGGTTCTAACTTGTCTTCATTAGTGTTTCTACTGCTGTGATAAAACACCGAGACCAAAGCAACTTGTGGAAGATAGGGCTTATTTGGCTTACATTTCCAAATCACTGTTCATTGCTGAAAAAAGTCAAGGCAGGAACAAAAGCAGAGTAGAGACTTAGAGGTAGGAGCTAGGCAGAAGCCTGGAAGAAAGCATATTCAGATTGTTTTCTTGTAAAGCTCATGATCACCATCCCAGGAATGCCATCACATATAGTGGGCTGGCCCCTTCTCCATCAGTCAGTATTTAAGCAAGTGTTCTACAGGCTTCCCTACAGCCTTATCTTATAAATTGAGTCTCCCTCCACTCAAATGACTCTAGCTTGTGTGAAGGGGACATAAAAGTAGCCATCACTGCACACTAGAGACAATGTTCGTGAATTCCTGTACTATGTGCGGTGTTGCAGTTCTGCCTTTTCATCTTAGGAGAAATCTGTATTTTCCTCTCATCACTGTACTAATCAAGTAAACTTCTAATAAGTTAAATTAGCTATTGCCCTCCTGAGAAGATTCAAGTCAGAGGAGTCTTAAGGTGCAGAATCCTGCACTTACGTGAGATAACAATGGGCAAAAGCAGAAGCCTAAAGATTTTTCTTTGCCTGGATCTTTTCTGGGTATCTCACTTATACCATCTGGTCCTTAATTTTCTCACCTGTAAATTAGAATGAGCATGGTTATTTCTTCTTCTGCTTACATTCTCCATGAACACTTGCTAAAACTGGCAGATTATGAAGGCCCAACACTCTACAGAGCTGCTTAGCATAATAAGGAAGAAGGAAATATGGCCTAAAGTAAATGTATTCATTTAGGTCTGTTATTTAAATGTATGTATGAATTTATGTATAAATATGTACATTTAATTTAACTATATATTTGCTAATACACCATTAGTTAAAGCAACAGCAAACTACATACAGTAGGTTATATTCCCCATTTCACTGAATTCAAATAAAATTTTGGAGAAAATAATTGAAAGAAAAATTGCATGTATACACTAGAAAATTCAAGTGAAATATGAACTGAGAAACTATTTCTTCTGTATGCTGTTCTACACTCTTTCAATAGAGAAAATTCTCATTTGAAGGTTTATCTTTTTTCTATGAATATAAATGGAAGAAAAAAAGCTCTAATTTATACATTTAATCCCAGATAATGAGAAATGTCTTATCTATGAAGTCTGTATGGATATATAAAACATGCAGATTGAACATATAAACTGGCTTCCAAATAAAAGCTAAGCACTGTAACTCACTTTTTTCTTGTAGTCCATGGGTAGTGTCAACAACTGAGTTTCTCTTATTTCCTTTCACTGCAGTGAAGCCTCATCTGAAAGATATCACAAGCCGTTTGCTTCTAAACAGAACAGAATGATTGTATGTATTTAAGCCCTCTTTTAAAATTGTTTTAATTGTTTAAGTTTTGGAGACAATGTGGCAATTTGAAATATGAATAGGCTACAGGAAGAGCGAATCAGGTAGTTCACAGTCCCATTTTCAATCATGTCAAATGATATTAGAGATAATTTATATAAGAAGTATGTTAAAAATGAATTATTTATGTTTGGAGACAGAACTTAAGCAAGGCTGTTCCAGTGCCTCATTAGCCACTAAGCCTTGCCAAGCTCTAGCAACAAATGTCACGGGAATTTACCAGTCAAAAATTTTGAACGCCTGAGATGCTCCCTTTTTCATTGTCTTACCTCTTCCTGTGAATAACTCAGCTGGGAGCATGTTTGGTCACCAGAGCCTTGCATTGGAGTCTAGCTGTTGCCATAAAATTAAATACTACTCTCCTGAGTCACTCTGTCCCTTGGGATTAAATCCAGGTGTAGTCTCTGTTCCATATGGTAAAATAGCAGGTGTTAAATCTGTAATGCTATGGAGTTGAAGAAATCGCTATTTTTATTCCAATTGAATTGGAAAGAAGTTGAAGTTGAACATGGCCCTGAGTCAGATAGTGGCTAACCAGCACCTGAAGAGAAAAAGATATTTGCAGGGCTTAATATTCAAAACAAGATTGAATAAATCAATTTAACCATAGGTGTGTCTAGAAATAGAGAAAGTTCTTTACAGTAAATTAATACATGATGCTAAAATATTATCTGGAGTATTTACAAGAGAAATGTAAAGGAAACAGACAAACAATGATCACTTTTTGTTTTGTTTGCAAAGGTTGTCTCATATTCTAAAATTTAAATTGCATTAATATTACTCATATTTCTCTGTCTTTCCCACTCTTGGTCTCATTTCTTCCCTCTCTCTTATTCCATTCCCTGCTTTCCTTTCTCCACCTCTCTCTCTCTCTCTCTCTCTCTCTCTCTCTCTCTCTCTCTCTCTCTCTCTTTCTCTCTCTTCCTCTTCCACCCTGTCCATAAATAATCTTATGGTCTACTTTCTACTTTCATATCTTTTTAAAGAATTTATCTTCTAGATTCTCTTATCTGGCTTAGTGGCAATACCGAATTTAAAGCAAGCTTTGTGTCAGTAACGTGTGTCATTATGCCATGTACTGAAACGCTGTCTTAAAGGTATTTTCAGGGTGTGGTTCAGTAATTCATAATGTGAAGTCAGCAGGTATTGCCATGAGCAGAAACGGAATACTTCAATTGAAAAGGAAATCCAAAAAGAAAGTAAAATAATTAGCTTTATTGCTAGGTATTTATTTTAAATGGGACATAAATTTGTACTCAAAAAGGTCTGGCAAGGTTTCCTATTTTAGAATTCAGTCCTTTATTTTATGCCTTACATAGCAAAATTTCTGTTGTCTTTGTCTTTCATTGCTAAAGTCATAGCAACCACAAAATAGTGATATACTGATTAATTAAGGAAAAAATAAAAATCAGGAAAAAAGACATTAGCCATATGCTTTTGCATTTTTTTCAGAATAAAACTTAAGCAGAACTTTCTGCTTTATTTTTTGATCTCTCACCATTGCACTATCATGGGAATTGTGTCATATTAAGTATGTGACAGTTTTAATTGACTGAATTGCCTTATTTAAAGATCTATGAATTAGAAACTGGAGGGAAAGATGTGTCCCCACTAAGTGGATAAAAGATCTCTAGCACTCATATTTTATTTTTGCCTTTTACTTAGCAAAACTGAGTAATAATTAACCAAGATTTATACAGGTTAGGGTTTACAATAGAGGAGTGTAATATAAAATGATTAAAAGAATAAAACTAAGTAGATAACATATATATATGACACCTCTTTCATAAGACTCATCATTTCTTACTTAACAAAGTCTTAAGACATGATCTGAAGTTCTAATTCCTCACCCAGCTTTCTCCACCTTCTAGTTTCTGTTTTCCAAGCTTCCTTCTGCCCCTTTATACTTTAAGCCTCATCAAGAAATATAAGCCATTCATAGTGTGAGCACTGTTAGGATGACAGGCAGAACTGTCTTCTCTTAAAGTTTGCTTTACTTTTGCATAGCTGAAATGCAAGCTCAAGAAAAAGCAGCTTTCAAAATATCAGTTCAGAGAGGCAGTGTGGTTTAATGGATAAAGTGCTTGCTGCACATGCATGAAAATCTGAATTTGAATCTCCAGATTCAACATAAAAAGCTGTGGGTGCTTCATCTGTAATCAGAGAAGATGGAGATTGGTGGGATCCAAGGACTTTATGAGTAGTCAGTCTAGTTAAATTTTGAGACTTCTGGTTCAGTCAATAAGAGTTTTTCACAAAAAGATGGTGCATGAACACAAGTAATAAATAAATGCATGATGTAATTTTTGAAGGGCCAGGAAGATATTTCAGAGCATGAAGCAGTTACTATTAATGCTGATGACCAGAGTTTGATCCCAGGTACCCATATGTTAGACAGTGAAAAGTGACTTCTTCAAGTTTTTCTCTGGCCTCTACATGACATGGGTGGGAGTATAACACACACACACACACACACACACACACACACACACACATACACACACACACAAATATACTCAATGTAACAAAAGTTATTTTTTTAAAAAAATAGAGAGCAGTAAAGGAAAATATGTCATCTCATTTTCTGGGTCCTAGCATGTTTATTTTCCATCACATGCATATGTATAACACAAAGACAAAAACATAGACACAGACAGGCATACATACATACATACAGACACACACACATTCACAAACACACACACACACACACACACACACACACACAGAGAGAGAGAGAGAGAGAGAGAGAGAGAGAGAGAGAGAATTAAAAAATTTACTTCAGTAAAAATGAGGAAACAAAGTCCCAAAGTCCAAAGTTAAGGAAAATTGTTCTTAGCACAGTTATCTAAATACATATCAGATGGCACTAGCTCACATCTAGTTTAGAAAGGGGAGATGATGAATGCTGCTTCTTAAATTCCCACTAGATTCAGCAAAAATTAACTGTGCACCTTTTGTAAACCAGATGGTATTCTATGATTAATAAGATGTTCTATGGTAAAACGCAATTTACAAATCAGAGTAAACATGTTCAAATGCAGTTGAACCACAACTCAATGATGACCCAGTTAACACAATAACAGTGAAGATGAGAGGTAATTCTTGTAAGTGGGATCTTAGTAAACGAAGTACAGAGAATATACTATTTAATAGAAAAACAGTACTGAGAAAATGTGTTAAAAAATTCAAATGTAGTGAATTAAATTCATGTTTCCCTCCTTTTTGTCCAGTCTAGAAGTTGGTAACCTTATATAGAAAGAATGAAGAAAATGTATTTCTTCAAACTCTCTACCATAAAAACAGAGAATGGCAGTTGCAGGTATGTTTACCAGGATGTCTTTGTTGGAGAACTCTCATACAGAAAAGCTAAATGCCAGGGACCTGCACAGAAGGGTGTCAGTGAGAAGTAGACCATTTAGCATCACAAGAAAAAATTTATGAGACAAATATATCAAGAAATTATCATCATTTTAAAGGTAATTTAAAGTGAGATAACACATAAATGTTGTAAGTTGTTAGTTTGAGATAAATATTTTTACAGTTTTTTTCTGTTTTTTGTTTTTATTATGAAAACATTCATATTTTTTGTTTTAATACATGTATGCCCTTGTTCAGGCTCCCTTTCCCCTCCCGCCCCTCCCAGTCAATCATTCTTCTCTCCATCAGTTTATCTCCTCAACAGAAAGGGCAAGATGTACCAAGGTCCCAAGGTGGCTTAGGTAAACATCCACTCAGGGCAAATCTGCTTTCCTCACCCCCACATCAAGACTGAGTCAGGTGTTCCTCTGGAGGAAATGGGCTCCAAGGTGCCAGTCCAAGGTATTTCAAATCCCAAGCTGTTAAGTGGTTGTGGTTTGCAGCTTGGCCATGCTTATCTTTTTTTTTTTTTTTGAAGTCCACCAAGGAGTGAGTACATCCCCTGCTTATCTTTCTGTGTTTGTGAGACCTTGCTAATGAGGATATTCTCCAAATTCATCCATTTGCCTGCAGATTTTAGGATATCATTTTTTTCTCACTGCTGAATAGTACTTCTTTGTGTAAATGTACCCTAGTTTGCTAATCCATTCTTTAGTTGAGAGGCATCTAGGTTGTTTCCAGGTTCTTGCTATTACGAATAATGCTACTATGAACACAGTTGAGCTAATGAATTTGGAGTGCAAATATGCATCTTTAGGATATATGCCCAGTATTGGTGTTGCTGGATCCTTGGAGAGATTGATTCACAGTTTTCTGAGAAGCTGCCATACTGCATTCCAGAGTGGTTGAATCAGCTTACACTCCCACCAACAATGGTGGAATGTTCCCCTTACTCGACACCCTCTCCAGCATAGGCTGTCTTCTATGTCTTTTACGTTAGCCAATCTGACACTTGTAAGGTGGTATCTCAAAGTTGTTTTGATTTGCATTTCTCTGATGGCTAAAGATGTTGAGCACTTTTTCAAGTGCCTTTTAGTCATTTGTAATTCTGCTAAGAATTCCCTTTTTAGTTCTGAGCTGCATTTTTTGATTGGTGTATTCAAGGCTTTGAGTTCTAGTTTCTTTAGTTTTCTATACATTTTAGAGATCAGACCTCTGTTAGTTTCAGGGTTGGTGAAAATTTTTCCCCATTCTGTAGGCTGTCGTTTTGTCTTATTGATTGTGTCCTTGTCTTTACAGAAGTTTCAGGAGGTCCCACTTATTGATTGTTGTTTTTAGGGTCTGTGCTACTAGTGTTTTATATTTAGGAGGGTATTTCCCACTTTCTTTACTATCAAGTTCAGTGTGGTTGAGGTCTTTGATTTGAGTTTTGTCCAGGGTGATAGGCCTGGATCAATTTGCATTTTTCTACACACTACCATCCAGTTGTTGTGCCCAAAGTCTCAATCCTAGAGAGACCACTAGGGACAAAGGTGGACTGGAATGCAACAGTAAGTTTTATTGAGCAGAAATAAGCTAGCTCATGAAGCACTTCAGATGTCCAAAGCAGTGGAACCATGCAGGAGGTTGGCTTAGGACAGCAGGGGGCCTCTTTTTATAGTCCAGTGCTGGGGCTTAGGGTCATTTGAGGATATGGGTACAAGTTGCTAGTTGATTGGCTCCTGCTGTGGAACTCTCTGAGAGCTACGGAGGTGTATGGGTAACAGCTGAACAGGCTTTTGATTAGTTGGCACTAAGATGAAAATAACATTCCAGGAACAGTGGGTGGCTTGCATATCTTGTGGTCATTCTGACCTATTTTTATTTTTATTATTTCTCCTTCAGCATATTTGGGCTAGCTTTGTTCAGGGTTGACAAGAAGACCTTGAGTTCTTTTCTACTTCAGCCACTTCTCAAACTATGCCAACACCATATGTTAAAGATACTATCTTTTTTTCAATGAGTATTTTTGATCTCTTTGTCGAAGATCAGGGGTTCATAGATTTTAGGGTTTATGTTGGGATCTTCGAATTTGATTCCATTGATCCACAAGTCTGTTTTTATGCCAGTACCAGGCTGTTTTTATTACTGTAGCTCTATAATATAACTTGAAGAAAGGAATGGTGATGCCTCCTGAGGTTCTTTTGTTAAGCAAAATTGTTTCATCAATCCTGGCTTTCCTATTATTCCAAATGAAATTGATTATTGTTCTTTCAAAGTCTGTAAAAAATTGTGTTGGGATTTTGGGGTATACAACCAGAAGTGGTATTGCTGGGTCCTTGGCGAGATTGATTCTTAATTTTCTGAGAAATCTCCATATTGAATTCCAAAGTGGCTGAACAAGCTTACACTCCCACCAACAATGGAGGAGTGTTCCCCTTGCTCCGCATCCTCTCCAACATAGGCTGTCATCTGTGCCTTTTATCTTAGCCAATCTAACAGGTGTTAGGTGGTATCTCAAAGTTGTTTTGATTTGCATTTCTCTGATGGCTAAAGATGAAGAGCACTTTTTCAGGTGCCTT